>JBCNYG010000003.1:6381038-6395163 GCA_039654305.1 Porochilus rendahli | reverse complement strand
TGCTGCTGGTGCCCCTAAAGGACTAGCTAATTTCACGTGCCTTAAAATGGAGCTTCCTATAACCAGAGCTCTTTCAGGTTTCTCAGCGGGTGTCTTACTGAGGAGATCGAACCTGTTAGACATGTGAGGAGGAGATGCGTGATGTTCCCGCGGGCAAGCCTCAGCGCTAGCTTTAGTTTTGCGAGTATGCCGTCAAGTCATCACCCATTCGCCCCGCTGCGAGGGCTCTGATGCCGGAGGAGGGGGGTTACTATCTCCACCTAAGGCACCCAGACTTCTCGCTGCATGAACAACTTTTGTCGAAACTCAGAAACATACGCAGGGTGACAGCGCCTTTCCTTTTAGATTCTAATTTTTCAGTACTGAACACTCAATAAGTCACAAATTAGTTAAAATAATTCAATAATAATCATTCAGATTAGCAGAGGTAGAATACCTGGATTTATTTGCAGTCAAACAGCCAAGACAGCAAAATCAGCAAAGTCAAAGCCAAAACCACCAGCTGGTCCCGTGGACTGATCAATTGTCTACAGCCAAGACGGCCTGCATCCAATTCAGAGATCAGCAAAGTTCTGTCTGATTTGTCCTCTGTTCTCAACTTTTACTTTATCCTGCATATTCAGCGTGTACTTTATCCTGCATATTCAGCGTGTACTTTATCCTGCATATTCAGGTTAGTGTTTTCCTTCTGCCTCACACTGAATTTTATCTTACACTTCATGATATGGTTCTGTTTGACTTAGTTCTTCCCATATGCTTTTGCGGTATGATGCTGTTTGCTTTTCTCATGGTGTAGTGCTGTGTGTCCTTCTCATGGCCTTATGGTTTTTTAGAAGGGCTAAAGGTAAAAGGTAAAAGGGCTTCTTCTGGGTTTGGTCTGTCCGTCTTACTGAGGTTCTTGTCTGCCATCTGGCCCCGTAATCCTTCTGCAATTACCTCTGGCCCTCCTGCTGTCTCACCGACTCCAGTGGCTACTTGTGATCACTCTACCCAAAGCCCAACGCGCACCAGGGATCAATCGACCCAGGCTGACAGTTGGGATCTCCTTCTATCCCCAGGTTACTCAGACGAGAGTTTTTCTGGCTATCGCCCCTTTTCTTCGCCAACCTATTTACCCACTTCCCCAGCTGAGCCGCCATATAGGGGGTCCAGCCCGGTCCTCCTTATTCCTTTTGACAGACTTTTGTGATCCCTTTTTGATCAATAAACTGTCTGTTTTACTATACCCAATTCTGTTTCTGTGTGGTTTTTGTAAGTGCACATTGATACACAGAGCATACAACTTCCGATACTACTTATTTTATGGTTAGATATAGTTGATAATTAGATATTTTGACTAATCATTTTCACTTCTTACAATCACTTCTATTATTATTTCATAGAGTATAATTTTGATTACATTGTGTTGCTACATTCTCTTCAATTCATACTTCATGCAAGATACATATTCTGGTTATATTGGGTTATTATGTTATCCATTATCCTCTTCATGTAAGATACAGTTTCTAGGATATGTAGGACACATTTTTCTCCACATTACCCTTTTCACACCATTTCCCGGGGTTCGGCACCATTAAATGTCGTAACTTATAGCCCCCTATGAGCAGACAAATTGCCAGGTAGAGATTTGTATTGCACCTATTTCTCATAGCTTTTCTTGTTCTTGCCAAATTAACTCAACAAATTATCAAAACTTAGTCAAAACAAATGAAATCTCAGTCAGCAAATGAGAAGAAAAAAGTTTTCTTTATACAGCTATGCGGTCCAAAAAATGAAGAGAGCAGCTGAAAAACCATTGTACTTATACCTTAAGCATCTTATGGGTCTTTTTTTATTTTCAATATGTTGACAAATCGATATGTTTTCCATTATCTTTATGATCTGTGTCATTTTGATCCCTCTTTGTTCCAGTTGTTCCTGCAGTGGGAAGTCTGAGTGCCTTGGGTGAGATACTACACCCCATACTCATAAAGCCAACGATAATGCTGAGGCTCACCCATGGGAGCACCACTTGTCTGCACTTGTCGAATGTTTTGCTCTCCGCAGTGAGACACCCGCTGAGAAACTTGAACGATCTCTGGTTATAGGAAGTTCTATTTTAAGACACATGAAATTAGCTAGTCCTTTAGGACCACCCACAGCACTAGTTAAGTGCATCCCTTCTTGTTGTTTATGATCAAGCTCCCCCCCTTTACATCAAAAGGTGCAGGCTGCTTGGTGATACCTTGAATACTGAGGACTACTGCAGGGGGCCGAGCTTTCTATTATAAAGCCCCACAGTTATGGAATAGCTTTTCAGTTAATGTACAGGACTCAGACTCTGTTTTTAAGACTAGGATGAGAACTTACTTGTTTAGTCAAGCATTTTGTTAACAGCCTTTTATTAGGTAAAGGAGCAGATCTTGGGGGAACTCAGGCATAGAGTTCTGGTAAACTGTGATGTTGGAATGCTGTTTCTCCCGCAGTCTACATGCTCACAAAGTTCTTATGCTGGTTGAAGTTCTCATCTTGGAAGCCCCTCGCTCCTGCTGATGAAGATCCATATGGGCTTAGATTCCACTCAGAAAATTGTGAACATGACTTTTCACTGCTGGTGATATAAACTCTTATACAACATTTATTTAGGACTTTCACTTGTGGTATAACCAACTGGACTACATGTTAAACTGAAATGACGTATCGCTTATATGGTTTGTATTTTATGGTTTCACCCAATTGAGGATAGGTATCCCTTTTGAGCCCGGTTCTTCTCAAGGTTTCTTCCTCGTGTCACTTGAGGGACTTTTTCTTTGCCACTGTTACCACAAGCTTGCTCATTGGGGATGTGTAGGAACTGTAGAAAAATATTAAAATTCCTTTTACTATGTAAAGCTGCATTGCAACAAAAAAAGCGCTATACAAATAAAACTGAATTGAAATTGAATTACATGACGTTTGAATATGTTTCAGGATACAAGCAGCGTGGTTTAAATGCTATGTCCACAATTATTAGGCAATTGAGTATTTTGAGCATATCATCCTTTCTATGCATATTTCCCAAATCAAAGCTCTATAAACTTTACTGCTTATTGGATTTGAGCATATCAGGTGATGTTTATTTGTGTGATGAGGAAGGGCGTGGCTAATGAAGGTTAACACCCTGTATCAAGGTGGGCATAATTATTAGGAAAATTCTTTTCCTCAGGAAAATGGGCCAAAAAAAAGTTTGATTGACTCTAAAAAGTCAAAAATTGTGTAATTGTAACAAAACTGTGTGCACACAATTTTCTTCAGGATCAATAAAGTATTCTGATTCTGATCATAGAACTATCTAATGTTTTCTTGCAAAAGGTCAACAGGGTCGAAAGAAAGTGTTGAGAGAAAAAAGACGCAAATTACCTTCCAGAAATTTACGAAAAATCAAGTGGGAAGCTACTAGGAACCCATTCCTAGTCAATCCTCCAGTGCTGGTATATTCCAGAACTGTAACCTACATAGAGTACCCAGAAGTACAAGCTGTTCAGTGCTCAGAGACATGACCATGGTAAGGAAGACTGAAATGTGACCACCACTGAACAAGACAAAAGTTAAAACGTAAAGACTGGACCAAGAAGCATATGAAGACTAATTATTCAAAGGTTTTATGGACTGATGGAATTAGAGTGACTCGTGATGGACCAGATAGATGGGCCTGTGGCTGGATCAGCACAAAGCTCCACTTCAATTTAGACGCCGAGGTGGGGTTCTGGTATGGGCAGGTATCATAAAAGGTGAGCTAGTAGGACATAAAAATACCCGAAGCATTTATACTACATAAATCTCACATGCAGAGATGATGCTACTTTTTGTGTTTGACCTACATTTCAGCACTCCAGCCCTCTACATTGTCTGAACTTCTGCATTTGCCTCATGTGTACTTGTACCAGTCAACACAGCATACAGTGGCATGATTGTTCCTGCACTGACAGTTCACCTGACAAATGGCTCTTTTTCCTTGGCCAGGTGTGGGAGGTTGTTGCCATAGAGTGTTTGTCCTTATTCGCTTTCTTGGCTTCCACATGCAACTGAGCAAGCTCGCTTGTAAGCTCGCTTGCAAGGAAGATTCACCCGTCGCTCCTGTACCCCGGTGCATGCCTGATAAAGCACATGTGCATTCAGTGCTTCCATGTCAATAATGTTGTAAAACACAGGGACTGGCCATCGCCGCGTTCCCGAGCGCACAATGTACTCTCGCACCATCTGGTCCATCACATCCACACCGTACTTCATGGTGTTGTAGTCGGTGACCATGTTTGGCTTTTTTTCTGGGTATCATTGGTCTCAACCACGCCGTGCATGCTGCTGAGGATGCAGATGGTATTCCTCCGTTTGGGCGTATAAACCCTCAGCGTGGCACCAGAGGTTAAAAACACCTGATGAGTTAGATGAGATAAAACTTTATTATTCTAGCACTTTTACACACACCATGATGACACTCGAGCCCTTGATGCTAAACAAGAAAAGAAAATCCTAGCAGTACATAAAACAAAACATCTGCAACATAACTGAGTGCTGAATTCGTTGCAGTCTGAAGTCTGCTCCTGGTGAAGCTTATTGACTGTGCCAAGGATGGTGGGCTTCCGGCTGAGCATTTGTTGTGCAAGTGACAATGATGTGAAGAAGTTGTCAGTGGTAACAGTTCTTTCTTTGTCTTTGTCTTCCTTTTACTTCATAACCACATATTTAGATTGTCTTTCCATCATGGGACAACTGGGGTCCTTGCCAAGATATAGGATGACATTGTAAACATACTTGGATTTCAAGTCACATGCCACCCAGAACTTGATGGCAAACTCGTCGGGTTTTGTTGCAGTGTACTGCCAGAAACGGCAGCGAGTCTTGGTTGCTCGTCAATGGTGATGTATCTGTCTGGGTTGTAGGATGTGATGCAGTTGGCAAAAAAAGACCCCCAAACATCAGAGACTGCAGCAAACCTGTCATTCCCATCTCGTTCACTCTGTGTGTCCATGTCATCAAAGCATAGGTGTCGCATGATGTCTTGGAAGCGGTTTCAGGCCATAATGCTGATGATCAGTGGGTTTCCCAGTTTTGCCAACCATGCATCAGGCAGCAATGGAAGTTTGATTACCCCTCTCAAGAGGAGGATGGCAATGAACACCATTAGTACAGTGAGGGCCATGAACCCACTGTCATGTTGTGTCTGGCATCCCTGCTGACCAAAACTGTTGGAATTCAATCTGCAGCATATGGTTCTATTGGGCTGTGATGGAGAGGCCTCCCAACCTGTTCTTTATACCACACTGTGCCATCTATTGCCTTCTCTGTTGGCCCAGTGTGTGTCGCCAGATGACCTATCTATATATCTATTTTTATTTGTTTATTTATATATTTATTTACTTATTTGTTTGGTTATTAATTTATGTACTGTAGGACAATTGTAACTATTTAAAAGTTACTATTCTCATTGTCCTACAGTACATGAGAAAAAGCAGTCTGTGTTACTACTAACATTGTGTGGGTATCCCTTCACATTTTCTGTTGGGCCTGCAGACTATGTAGAAAAAAGACAGGGAACCCCTATTGACTGTTTAGCCTTTATATATATGAAATAACCATCAACTTTCCTTCTTTTTGAACAGTAACACAATGGGGTGTTGACCGAATGTGTTGAATATTTAGTCAGTATCTCTCAACCTCACGCACCAGCTCAGGCTCCATCCCCACCAGAGAGGTGACATTCCATGTCCCAAGAGCCAGAGTCAGTAGCCGAGGATCGGTCCGGCAAAACGCACACCTTCGGCTACTACCCAGCTCACATTGCACCCGACCCCTATTGCCCCTCCCACAGGTGGTGGGTCCATGGGAGGGCAGACCCATGTCGTCTCTTCAGGCTGGGCCCGGCCAAGCTCCATGGGAAGAAGCCCGACCACCAGGCCCTCGCCTTCGAGCCTCTCCTCCAGGCCTGGCTCCAGGGGGGGACCCCGATAACCCGTGTCTGGGCAAGAGGGATATTGTGAAAATATACGTTTTTTTAATTTAGTTGCCTAATAATTCTGCAATATTTGCTTAATAATTGTTGAGCTTTATTAACACTTGGATTAAGTGAGAGAGTTGTAGTTGTTAAAATATCAAATGAATGGTCAAAAATACAACTTACTTAATAATTGTGCACCCAGTATATATGAAAGGCCATGGCATTCAGTACAAACTACATTACTTTTGAACCTAACTGAAGTGAAAATGAACCACCTGATGATGGACCGCTGAATTTCCATGGCACACTGTCAAAACACTTTTTCAATCATTTGGGTAGAGGAATTAAGCATTTCTTTTGCTGACATGCTAAAACATGCTAAAATTAGACATTAAAAATCCTGATGGATCTTTTAATATTCCTCCTGATAATTGAGTAGTGATCTGACATTTGGGCATACGTGACATTTGTTGATGGAAAACTTAACTTTTGATGTCATGAAATTACATTACAAAATACCGACATTTTAGACAAATCAAAATTCCTATCTTTTCAGCAGTTAAGTGAGGGGTATCAGATTATCCCTGTTATATCTCTGGGAGGTGGACTATATACATTTAAACTTGAATCATGCCTTTGACCTACTAATTCAGAAAAAATGGGAGTGGAAGTTGGGGCAGGCTAAACTGCTCTTTTGCTTTGACCGTTCCAAATATTTTTTTAATATTTCATTGTGTCCTAAAAATTATTAAAATGTGTGCTTCATTGTTACTTTATTAGAGATTTACACTCAAATGCCAACAGAGGGTGCCTTGCATCTGTGGAGTGCATGAAAATCCCTAGAGGCAGATACTGTAAATTTGAAGTCTATGATTTCTCCTTGGCTGGTGTAATGAAAAATGTTTATTTTTATCCCAGATTGTGATTAGTTACAGTTAGGGCAACATATTTAAACAAGCAATCATTTTAAACTTGTTATTACTTTAAGATTTTTTAGATGTTCTTTCACAGACCGTATGGCTATATTGCTCTTTTAATTGCTGAATGACATCATCTGCTTACTGTAGAGTGATATTTTATCGGGTTTAAGGAGTTCTTTCCTGTTCAATAAATTGGGTAACAAAGTAATGTTTAAATTATATAAATATTAATCAATTCTGCACAATCACCAGAGATACTCCCACAAACCTTTTCCCTACCATTCTGTAAATTTATTTAGACCATCTGGTCTGTAGGTGTGGCATACATATCAAAATGTCATCAGACAAATCCACTTTCCACCAACTACACAGCTAGAGAGGAAACAAAAAACAAACAAACAAAAAAGCACGTCTTTATCTGGAAGGTCTCTTCTAGATGATTTATGACATTGAAATAAATAGTCGATTATTTCCCAGTTGATCAAACATACTTCAGGTATACAACAGTTCAGTCATTAAATGATCATTGCACATGAAATTCTTTACAAAAAGCTCTCCAAACAAAAGTGTAAAAAGAAATTCTTTACAAAAAGCTCTTCAAACAAAAGTGTAAAACAATGTTATCTGCTGTATAACAACACATTCACAAATCTTATGATGTTCAAAAGAATTGTAGAAATCTTTAAGCACGATAAACTCTGCACTAAACCAGAAAAATGCATGTGTATTTTATCAGGTCTAAAGCAGTACCAAATGAGATAATTATAACCAACAAAGTCCAAGTGCTTAAAGATAAACAATCTCAGTACAAAAAATAATATAAAATAAAATTTACATCAAATGCCATTTTCCTTCTTTCTTACACAGCATGATATATATATAAGTATATAGAATATATTACAAAGCTATGAAATGAGTATAAAAGTGAATTCTTTTTGGGAAAAAAAATCCCTAACAAAAGTACCTTTTCAGAATCTGACACTTGATTACATGAAGACTCCGGATGGTTCTTAACAAAACTATATGGAGGGAAAAAGAAGTTATAATTCATATAAAAGCAATATATTTACATGTAATTATTTATTAATCCAATAAATCATGTTAAACCAGTGTATAATAGCATTAAAACTATACTGGGTATCTAATCTAACAATCAATGCAACTGGAAGTGCACTCAAGCTTAATTACATCATGCAAACAACACATTTACGGTATTTGGCATAAAACTCTATCAAGAAAGAAATACATTACATTTAATACAACTTAGCAGTTGAGGGTTAAGGGTCATGCTGGATGGCTAGACAATGGTAGCTTGGTGGTATTTGGGCTTTAGTCCCTGACTTCATATTAGCAACCCACACCCTCAACGAATTTTCGAGTGTGCATGCGTTAACACGCTTTAGTGAGTGCTGCATAACTTTTACTTTCATGGAAAGTTGGGACTGCAGCGCAGCTAAAACACGCTGCGTACCAGGATCAATAAAGTATTCTGATTCTGATTCAGAGCCACTGCTGCCATAAATCCATTCTTAGAGATTTTAATAATAATATTTCCAGGTTATTGTACACCACAGAAAGCTCTATGTATTTTAATATTATTTTGTGTGTATGGAGTTTCTCATACCTTCCACCGATTGCCACATTGGTTGCACACCACAAATGTGGTCATGGGTTCATCAGCACTGCGAGTCTGAACCTGTGTAAAGTCAGAATGAGTGTTGACAAAATGTCTCAGCAGTTCCAACAAGACAATACACACATACATGCAGGAACACTCTGTCAGGGGAGATTTGAGGCTGGTGCTGGCCTGCCCACAACAGAGACAATGAATGCAATATAAAGACTAAAATTAGGCAGGTTTGTCAAACTGCTAAAAGTGATACATATAGATGAAGGTGTTTAATGCACAACCCCAAGCAAAAAAGTATGGAAATATGTAAAATAAACAAACCACATGCATTTTCAATTACAATTTCTGTTTTATAGCTTAAAATCTTGCCTACCTGAAACATACCCCAAACAAATTAAATAATTTTAATTTGTTACATGCACAATGTGCAAAGGAGATAACTGCCACCTCCTCTGGTCTTACAGTAGCTCTTCTGTGGGATCAGACCAGCTCAATGAGTCTTGACCTCCCATGATGCTCTTCCACTTCACTGCTTCTCATTCCTTCTACACCTTTGGTAGGTTATTACCCTGTATACCAGGACATGCCCCACAACACCTTTTGTTTCCAGTTATTTATCATTACAGTGTGATCCTTGTCAAAATCACTCAGATCCTCAAACTCACTCATTTTTATTTCAACACATCAACTTCCACAATTGACTCTTCACTCCCTGTATAATACATCACACTGCTTGGCAGGCATATCTGTAACAAGATAATCAATTCCAAGGTATTCACTTCAACTGTCAGTGGGAATAATTTTTTATGCCAGGAGGCATGTTTTTCTGCTGTCAGTCAGTCCAGGAGCCTCATGTACAAAGGGTGAGTAGGCAAAAAAAGTGTTGCGTATGCCCTTTCCCATGGCAAAGTTCAGATGTATCAAGAGTGAAATGTCGGTGGAAATGTGAGGTGCCCTTACGCCAACTCCATGGCTGGAGTGTGCATGTTTCTACAGAAGAGCTACTGTAGGACAAACTACTGAAACTGTTACTGCTATCTGATAGAAAGGAATCAAAATACAGTGTATTACAGCTCACTGTGGCCGTTTAGTTGCAGATCCATCATGTTATGGCTGACTGCCATATATATTAGCTATTTAACAGTTGGTATCATTGTACTACAGGAAACAGTAAACAACCTTATAGGAGCAGTGCCTCCTTACCTGTGTGTAGGTGCAGCTCTTGCCCTTACACTTTCCACAAACAAACATATCAGTCTCAGTTCCGCCTACTTTAGAGAGCTGGTGCTCCCGGATGGATTCCTTAGTTAGTGCTTTTCTTATTTCTTTCAGTTCAGCACTTGCCATCTCCTATGAAACACACACATATCCAAAAAAATTTTAGGATGGTTAAGGACAATATGCTTTTAAACATTGCTCTGATGATTGTACATTTGCAGTATGTACCTCTGCAGTCATGGTGGCAATCTGCTCAGGATTGATGGTGCCACACAACACACTCCGCCTTAGGTCAGGGTTCTTCTGGTCTTTGAGGTTGGAGATGCGGCTCCTTAAACGAGACTTATACTTCATATCAGTGGACTTAAACTCCTTGTAGATGCGTAAGTCAGTTAAGTAAGTATTTAGATTCTTGTAACGTTATCCTACAGAGACAAATTGCTTTCCTATCTTCCAAACATTATTTTATATCACAAGCTATCTATAATCTAAAGCAAATATATCCTGTTTGGTTTAGCTCAGACACAAAAAGATATAATCTTCAATCTCAGCTGTTAAAGCTTCACAATCTGCTCCAATTGTTTTGTAATCATCTGTAAAAAGAGCAAATAAATTAAAACAAAGAGAGCAACCAAAGAAAACAATAAATACAGCCAAAATGTTAATGTGTGCATCTGCTCTGTTTTAAGGAGAAATACCAATAAAATAAAAAACGAAACTGAAAAATTAAGGCTGCAGTTTCTTGAGACAAACTACAAAGGTTTTCAATGACATTAAGAGCTTTATTTAAAAGAATAAACCTTTTTAACCCTTTCTACAGTGATGCTTGAAAGTTTGTAAACCCTTAAGAATTTTATACATTTGTGCATAAATATGACCTAAACATCATCAGTTTTTCTCACAAGTCCTAAAAGCAGATAAAGAGAACAAGTTAAATAAATGAGAAACAAAATATTTTACTTGGTCATTTATTTATTGAGAAAATAGTCCTATATTTCACATCTGTGAGTGGCAAAACTTCTAAACATTTCTGGTAACTGTAAATCAGTCCTGCATATAGGCTCAGAGGAATTTTAGCCCGTTGCTCTATACAGCTTCAATTCTGGGATGTTGTTGGGTTTCCTCACAGACTGCTCACTTGAGGTCCTTCCACAGCATCTCAAGTGGATTAAGGTGAATGCTTTGACTGGGCCATTCCAAAACATTACCTTTATTCTTTTTTAACCATTCATGGTAGAATGACGTGTGCTTAGGATTTTTGTGCTTAGGACGTTGTCTTGCTGCATGACCCACTTTCTCATGAGATTCAGTTCATGGAAAGATGTCCTGACATTTTCCTTTAGTTTTTGCTAGTATAATTTAGAATCAAACCTTAATACAACTACAACCATGTTTTACAGATTGGATGAGGAATGCTGGAATTCAGTGATTTTATCCAAACATGACGCTTTTCATTCAAACCCAAAAGTTCTATTTTGGTCTCATCAACCCACAAGACATTTTACCAATGGCCTTCTGATTTGTTCATTTGATCTTTAGCAAACCACAGACAAACAACAATGCTCTTTTTGGAATGCAGTAGATTTCACCTTGCCATCCTGCCATGCACAACCTTGTTGATCAATGTTCTCCTGCTGGTTCTCCTGTTAACATTAGCTAATGTGAGTGAGGATTTCATTTGCTTGGAAGTAACCCTGGGGTCCTTTGTGACCTTGCCAAGTATTACATTCTTGGCTCTTGAAGAGATCTTGGTTGGTCGACCACTCCTGGGGAAGGTAACAATGGTCTTAAATGACCTCATTTTGTACACAATCTATCTTACTGTGGGTTGGCAGAGGCCATACTCTTTAGATATGATTTTGTAACCTTATCCAGCCTGATAAGCATCGAAAACCCTTTTTTGGAGGTCTTCAGAAATCTCCTTTATTCGTGTTATAATACAGCTCAACAAACGTGTTGATACTTTGATAGACCCATGTTCTTTAAATCAAACAGGGTGCTTTGTCATTCCTGGATTGTGTATACATGCGGTTATCACAATCATTCTGAATAGCCAAAAAATCATCTTGTTTTTTGTTGACTGGACAGACTCAGGAGTTAATCCTCATTGCATCAATTGAGACCACATCCACAAAATCCACTGGTTAATTGTGGTCATGTTTTGCAATGTAGCAACTTCAAACTTGCAAATAAAACGGGTCTGAAGATGTTAGGTACCAAATTTCTTCAAAACTGGACAAAAAGCCTAGGATGTTGATACATTTACATGTTTTACAAAAAAATCTATATGGCTTCAGGAAGCATAGCATATATCCAAAGATGAATCTTGAGTCTAGGCCAAATAACTCAAACGTTACCAAAAAAAGCATTTTGTTTGTTATTGCAGCCCAATGTACCTAGTTGGGTTCAAAGCTAAGTAATGAGCTATAGTAATGGGCTATAGAAAGATTGTTAGGTGTAACCCCGATTCTTCAAGGATAAATAAATGAATGAAATAAAAAAATAGGGTCCCAGCAGTTTTATTACTTGGATTCCTAATACCCAAACAGTGATTTGACTTACCATCAGTCTGCAGGGCTGCGACAAGCAGCTCTCGACATTTATTGCGTACACTGTCAGTTGTAACTGGAGGAGGGGGGAATGAGGTCATCTTAGGGGCTTTGGGGATTGTAGAAGCAGTGGGAGAATTTGGTGTCTCTGGTCTGTTACTGGAAAAAAAACCTTATGGTCTTGTTTAATCATTAAACAATTAGCATCATTCAGGCATATGAAAAAAATATATAAAATTGAATTACATAATATTTAACGACAGTGGTCTAAAGAAATTGTCTAATGAATGTCATGCAAATTGTCCTAACATTCTGAGACATGACTTAAAGATTTAAAGGCTTTTAGCAAAATTCAAAATCGCTGAAATCCAATAGGGCAGATCATTTTGGTCCAAGAGGTTCTTTCTTTTTGTGGGGAGGCACCTAATTGAACTAGTTTCATGTTTGCAGGACAACAGTGGAAAATGTTAAATACGCACAGATTATGCTTTGCTTTATAGCACCATCACTGGGACAGTTTGTAGGATTTTCACAAGCATTTTTCATTGACACATCCCAGACATTCCTGCAAAGTTTTAGCATGATAACATATAGTCAGTTTAAGGGCTGCTGAAATTTCATTGGCTAATCATGGCCAATTAATATTATGATTTAATCACATTCATTGATATATTATGGTCACATATTGTAACACAGTAACTTTATATAACTTTCAAAAGGTATAAAGATCGGTAGCCTGGAGCAAGTGATTGGATCACAGGTGCTGTGTTGACAGGAGAGTGAATGGGAGGGAGGGGAATGTCTTCATATGTACACCCGGCTTTGAAAAAGTATGTGTTGAAATAGTCTACCATTTTGGATTTGTCAGTGACAACAAGACCACTGGATTTCATTACAGTTTGGAGGTGGAAAGGCATATTTTAATTTATTTCATTATTCCGATAGTCTTCCAAAATTTTCGGGGGTCGGGGCCATTAGGATTCAGGTATTTGACTTTGACTGTGTAATAGACTGAGTGTATTTGTTAGATAATACCTGGTAAGACTTCAAATCAGATATTTGATTAGAAGTCTTTGCCCATTGCATTCACTGAGAGAGATGATGCAGAGATGATGCAAAGATGATGGAGGTTTGACACTATCCCAGTTCAGATCACCTAATAAAATAAACTCGGAGGTGATGTAAGGAACAATTAGTCACTTAAAGCAGGCAACGGATAGGCAGGAGCAGAAGGTGGTCTGTAACAACCAGCAACAGTGATGGACATTTTTGGATAAACTGATTTTAAATATATGCCGGCATTACTGACTAATAACCCCAACTATAGAGAGGTAGAGCAAGTTTTGTCCACTCTGCCCTCTTCTAAAACTGCAAATTCATTACAAATAATTTTCATAGGAAAACAATAAAATGAGTTTAAGGATTACGCCAACATCAATGAAAAGACAAAAACTGGAAATCAATATATAAAGGCTTTTTTATAAAGCTAAAAAAAGTGATTTTACTATATCCGAACATTCAGAAGCATGCCAGCCAGAAAAACAAGGAATGTAAATATCAGTTACCATTACCTGAGCAATGAGCTGACAATGCATATAAAATTATCCAACTGTTTACCCTTAGAGAGATGGACCATACCAGCCCATATGCTTTAGTGTCCTTTGCTATGCTGTCAGCATCTGTGCCTTTGCAAAACTGACTTCCCGAACATCTGCTGTGCAACAAAGGACTCATTACATACACTGCATTCCAAATTATTATGCAAATGATATTTTTGTTTGATGCAAATGATGATCAGCATAATTTTCAAGTCATTAGCTGTCAATTTTTATTTCAACTGTTATTGAACAAACCT
>JBCNYG010000003.1:6357264-6368751 GCA_039654305.1 Porochilus rendahli | reverse complement strand
ACACACACACACACACACACACACACACACACACACACACACACACACACACACACACACACACACACTTATAAACACTTTTATTACCACCACTTTCTTGAACTGTACAGTTACCATAAACTCCCACCCCACCCTTCACCAGCCTCTTATGGCATGTTTCAACACACACACACACACTTATTTGAACACAGACCCAGCATGTAAGCATGTACAGTGACATGGAGTACATTCGTTATGATAGAGATACTCTTATTTCTATTGGTGTACAATGTACTCACTATTAGACATTTTTAACCCCGTATCCGAGATGGCGATTGTTAAGTTTCAGTGGGACATTCGGGACTGCAATCTCCTCTGCTTCATCGAGACATGGCTGAACCACGCCATCCAGCAGGCCAAGTTCTTCTCGGTTCACCGCATGGACAGAACACTGGAATCGGGTAAGTCAAGGGGAGGCGGTGTGTGTTTAATGGTAAACAGTCGCTGGTGCAACAGCGCAAGCATTGTTCCTCTCACTCACTCCTGCACACCCAATCTGGAACTATTGACCATCAATTGTCGTCCTTTTTATCTTCCTCAGGAGTTTAGATCAGTCATAGTCAGCGCTGTTTATATTCCACCTCTGGCGGACATGGACACTGCTTTATGCGAGCTGCATAAAGCACTCACCAAGCACTAGACTCAACACCAAATGCTGTGCTTATTGTGGCGGGGGACTTAATTGAACAGTGCCAAACTTTTATCAACACATCAGCTGCCCTACCAGGGGTGAAAGGACTCTGGACCCCTGCTACACAACAGTGAAAGATAGTTATAAGGTACAATCTTGCCGGGACCTTGTAGACTCTACCCTATTCATGAACATTATAGAGTAGAGTCTACAAAGTCCAGTTACCAGTGTTCTGGTTCGGGACCTGAACGACAATTTACAGAGATGAAAGAGACACTGTCGGGCCTTTTTCACCAGGGTTTAACATGACAGGACCATGTCAGGTAACTCTACCGAACACTTGACGCTTTACATACAGTGTTACTTGTAAAATTGCCACTGCATTTATATTTGCATTTATATTTCATTTATTCCAGTCATTTTCTGAACCGCGAACCGCTCATCTCTAATTAGGGTTGCGAGGAGGCTGGTGTCCATCTCAGACGACTCAGGGAGAGTACACCCTGGACAGCTCGTCAGGCCATTACAGGTGACGGCTATACAGCCTACTCTTGACGAAAATCAGCAATGGTTCTATTACATGCCTCTCACCATAGACAGTGAGACATGACTGGCATTTGATAACCCAGTTAGCTGCACTGGGGGGACAGCAGTGACAACCCGCTGATTGTGGGGCTTGAACCCCCGACCTTGGGATCAGCAATCCACCACCTTAAACACCAGGCCACCACTGCCCCTTTATATTTTTATTTTTATTTTTATTTTATTTTTATCCAATGTATATTTTATTTTATTTAATATTTTACATTTTTATATTTATATTGACCTTTAACTATAAAGACCTTTAAATAGTTATAGTTAAAGTCACTGTTCTTTTGTTTTTGATATTGATAGCTATCCTTCAAATTTTAGGACAGATGTAACAAGCATTTTACTACATATTGTACTGTGTATGATTTTGTATGTGACAAATTTAAATTTGAATTTGAGGTTGCAGCATTTTGTTCTCTTTGGTATAGAAGCTTTTATCCTGATGGTGTGATAGATAACTATGATCATTCATTTTCCACTTTCTCATACTAGCGTGATGGGGGAGGATGGAATCTATTTCAGCTGATACTGGCTAAAGTTCAGGTATACCCTGAACAGCCCACCAGACCATCACAGGACCAACACACATACAGTCACTTACACCTGGGGGCTGATTTAGAGCAATCAATGTCTTTCTTTGGTAGTGTGCTGAGGGATACCCCTTTTAGTGGCATGTGATCTGTTAATATACTGAATTTAATGTGCATGTCTGTGGCATAAATAAAAGCCAACTCTGGGTTGAAAGCTACCAGCAACCAGTATATATGTCCCATAGGATCTTTTAAACCTCCCTAGCCTGATTCATACCTATGCCAAAATTAAATGATTTACCATACCTCTTGAAACCAAATGGTACTATTAAGGCTTGTTTATTATACATTACAATGCATATGGATACAGATGGAGCCTTCTGTCTGTATTCTGCATTCATTCATGTCCATATTAATGCAAGCTTTCATTTAATACAGATTAAATGGAGAACTACCAGCAGAAATCATGAAGGTGCTGTTGCCAATATATTCAAGCAAGACTGTTTTGTGGCCTGAGTCAGTTGGTGAGAATATGGGTTATTGTAGGCTTTATCAAGTGCATTCTGTTGACAGAGAGAGGTCAGCTAGCCAGCAGGTAACAACATGCTAGGAGTTTTATCTATGTGTAATTACAAGCACCCAAGGACATCTGACAATATTGACAATATCCAAGAACTTCACCCAAGGTCTGAAATCATTGTTTTTGGGGATCTAAATGCATCTCATAAAGACTAGACAGGCAGCGAAAAGACTAACGTGCATGGGGAATATGAAAAAAAATTTGCCATATTGTACAACCTCCACAAACTCAATGAGTCTTCCAGGCTTGAGAAGGATATAACTGTCCTAACGTAACTCCTCCAAACTGGATCGTTTCCTCCACACAACCATTTTGTCACTATCAGTGTTCTGCTTGGGTCTTCTGACCACTGTGTGTTATCTTCTGACACCAACGGCAGACTTCTAACACAGAGCAAACCTGGCAGTGTAAGGTCTGATACTATGACAAAACCGATTATAATAAAATGTGCTCCTATCTCGCTGATGTGAGGTGGACCTACCTGATAAAAGACCACCAAGCATCAGTACTCTGATAAACCCTGGTTCAATGATAATGAAGTAGCAGTCCAAATGAAACAAAATGCTTAAAAACTGTGACAAAACAAGGGAACTCCCCCAAAATTGCTACCAAAAACCAGTGAGGTTCTTGCCACTCTGAAATTTCAACCTAAGCTCTTCTCCAGAAACTTAGTTATTTCGACACCTCCAAGGCCAATGGCCCATGGCCCAGATAAGATGTTGGCAAAAGTACCTAAGAACTGTGCTCCTGAGCTTGCTCCAGTGCTTGCCAAACTTTTCCAGATCTCTTTTGACTCCAAGACAGTTCCCACAGACTGGAAAGCTGCCCATGTGATAGCTATACCTAAAAACGGAAATAAGCAAGATCCCTCCAATTACAGGCATGTTTCTTTACTGCCCATAATATCTAAGGCCATGGAAAACATTATCTGTGACCACATCCAATGAACACCTTGACAGGCACTGGCATCTCTGTGACAGCCATTATAGATTTCATGAAAATAGGACATGCTTGCATACATTACCCATTGGTGGAACAATGCTCTTGACTCTCAGAGGGAAATCAGAGTTCTTGCCCTGGACATCAAAAAAAGCTTTTGTATGGCAATCTTTTGTCAAAGTTGACTTAAAGTTGATATAAGGACATCTGCATGGCTGGATTTCATTTTTCCTAACTGATAGATGCCAATAAATTGTGAGTTCACAAGATAGTGTTTTAGGACCTTTACTTTTTTATATTTATTGACGATCTTGCTTCACATTTAAAGAACAATTTCACCTTTTTTAAGACAAAACAACAGTAAATGTTGTTATAAAAAAAAACCTGGCCTGAGAAACTCATGTGCTGAGACACTACGATTGAATTTTGACATAATTGAAAAGTGGGTCTCAGACTGATGCATAATATTTAAAGCAGGTAAAACTGAGGGGATGACCATAAGCAGAAAACAAAGTCAAAACCATCCTTCTCTTTATTTCATGTTGAGCTAAACCCCACACAGTGCAATACTCTCCTTGGTGTTATCTTCTCCAGTGCTCTAACTTGGACTCCGTTCATCAAAAGTCTTGCCAAAAAGACTACTAAAGTGTTATACATCCTCAAGCACACCAGGATTACCCTCTCCAGGAATGGTGAACAGTCTGTAAGGCTTACATCCGCCCCCTTATGGAATACGCTTCTCCAATATGGAGAGGAGTAGGAACAACAGCTTTAAAGCTACTGGACATTCTTCAGAAAAAAGCTGTATGCCAACTCTAAATTAGGGACCCACAAAAAGCTGGCATCTTCCTATTGGATCACAGGAGGAAAGTAGCCAGTCTCAATACTGTCTCCGTGCACATCTTCCTGCAAACTTTCAAGGTGCTCACAAGGATATTACTTGCCCAAGCATCTGGTATATGAGAAACCTGATCAACAATGAATGGTCACCCATATCCCATCTGTATACAAAAATCCAACAGCCAGCTCCATCAATCTTCATTCGTTCCAAGGACAAGTAGGATATTAAACTCACTATCAGCCTCTGTTTTTCCTGACATTGCATAAGTTTAAGATTGCTACCAACAGATTTCTCCTAAAGTCTTTATAGATTTAATGAGATGTATATATTTTTGTGGTAACTATATAAATTCAATTCCGTTTTAGTTGTATAGCACTTTTAACAAGTGACATTGTCACAAAGCAGCTTTACATAGATAAAGTAATTTTAAATGGAAATTAAATTTTTTTTTAACCCCTACACATCCCTAATGAGCAAGCCCACTGTCACATCCGAACCGAATTCTCTCCCCAACTTTCACACACCTCATTCCCAAACTCCCAAATTTTAATAACAATCACCTGTACCTTGTTTTCCTGCACTGATTAGGTTCCCTACAAATACCACTAGACTCATTCCCTTGTCTAGCCTCGTTGGGGCTGCATGTTATTTGGCTACTCCTTCTAGCGTCTTGGACGCTGTTGAAGCTGCGCTGCTCAGATTCTCTCTCCAGTCTGCAGTTTTCCGGTCTCGTCTCCTTATCTCCTTCCACTTTTGTCCCCCATTGTAACTTCTCCCGAAGTTTCTTCCACTTCCTGGTTTGTTTATCTCCTCCATGATGTTTTTCTTTGTTAGCCCCTCATGGCTCATTTATTTGATTTGTTTCATTTCATGTGGCTCCCAGAGCCTGTTTATACTCTAAACTCTAAATGTTTACACTGTATACTGTAAGATTTTACATCTGTTTAAAACCTTGTCTTCGGGAGTCTGACATAACAGAAGGCTAGACCGAAACTGAATCATGGAAGCCACGCCCCCTCCCCCACACACTTCGGGCCATCATTGAGGGATCCCTAAATCCTTTGGAGACTCCCTCTGGAAGCCCCCTTAATCAACCTCACACTTCTCTTGCAATTGAAATTCACCCTGTGTGTTTTCCCACTGAGCATGCCAAGGTTGCATATATCATATCCTTGCTGTCCAGGAGGGCACTGCAGTGCAATTGACACATGGCCTCTACCTACACTTACTTTACCACTCATTTCTGGGAGGTGTTGTCCCAACAGGGATTCCACTAACAGGGAAAAGCTACATCGTCTTCGTCAGGGAAGGATGGACATAAGGGACTATGCCTTTGAGTTCCCAACCCTTGCTGGGCTCAGTGGATGTGGTGAAGCACCATTTCTGTCAGAGCCTGGAGCCATCGCTCCAGCTACAGCTCTCCCCATACGACGCCATCTACGTTGCACAAAGACAGAGAGGATGCATAGCCGAGCTGCTAGAGGACTTCCATCATGAGCGCTGAGCACTTGGAGTCATCCACAACATCGACAGTACCAGGACCCCAGAGCAGCACCTCAAAAGGAAGGGGGTTGGGTGATTGTGTGTGTGTCAGGTCAGGTCCTTGCCAAACTCTCTCCCCAACTTTCACACTCCTTGTTCCCAATCTCCCGAGTTTTAATGACCATCACCTGCACCTTATTTCCCTGCATTGATTAGGATCACTTTATATATCTACCACTAGACTCATTCCCATGTCTAGCCTTGTTGGAGCTCCACGTTATTTGGCTACTCCTTCTAGCGTCTCAGACTCAGAATAACTTACCTGTCAATGCTGCACTGGTCAGATTCCCTCTCCAGTATTCCAGTCTCCTCAACTCTTTCCACCTTAGTCCTCCTCATGTCTTTCCACCTTTTTAATAAAAGCCTATTAACATAATGCTTGACTAAGTAAGCAAGTTTTCAGCCTAGTCTTAAAAACAGTCCTGAAAATTAACTGGAAAGTTATTCCATGACCATGGGGCTTTGTAAGAGAAAGCTCTGCACCCTACAGTAGTCCTCAGTATTTAAGGTGGTCTGCACTTTTTAATACAAGGGGGTGTGCTGGATCATAAACAACAAGACATTCGCTAAGATAATGTGGCACAAGACCATTAACGCTTTTTAGGTTAAAAGTAGCAATTTATATTTGATTTAAAATTTAAGTGGGAGCCAGTGCAGTGTACATACGATGGGGCTGATATGCTTGTTTCTTTTGGTTCTAGTAAGAACTCTTGCTGCTGCATTCTAGACTAACTGGAGCTTGTTTATATACCTATTAGAACATCCAGACAATAACACATTTACAGTAATCGAATCTTAAGGTAAAAAAGCATGAACAAGTTTTTTCTGCATAATGCAGTGACATTGTATTTATTTATTTCGCAATATTGCTGAGATGAAAGAAGGCTATCTAAGTAATATTATCTGCATGAGCTTCAAATGAAAGACTAGGATCAATAATCACTCCAAGGTCCTTTACTGTTACACAAGATGAAACTGAAACATTATCCAAACTTACTGCGTAATCAGAAGATTTATTTCTAGCTGCACGTGATCGAGTACAAGTACTTCTGTCTAATCAGAGTTTAATAAGTGGAAGTTAGTAGGCGTCTAGTGTCGAATGTCCTTTACACAATTCTTACCTTTATTAAGCTGGTGTCTCTTATCTGGCTTTGCTGAAATATATAACTGTGTATCATCAGCATAACAATCAAGGCTAATACCATGTTCACGAATGATATTACCACAAGGTAATACAATTTTATCATTAGAGAAAAAGCAGTGGGCTTAGGACAGAACTCTGTGGAACACCAAATGTTCACCAATTTTCTAAGAGATTTGATTCGACTTACCATCCAACAATTGAAAAGGAAGCATTAGTTGAGGTATATACTTTTATATGAGATATACTTTTGAGGTATATCTCTCCTTCAAGTAAACCCATAGGAGTGTATAGAGGTTGATAATGTATGTGTTAATTTATGTAGTTATATAGTTGTTTCATATTTGCTTCACAGTTGTCATTTTACTTGTAAAGTACTGCTTCTTCCTCCTGAGGCATCAGATGGTGTTCCAAAACCTTTTGGAGGCCAACTGGTACTCGCGTTCCAGGCTCTCACCAAACTCCTCCCACACGCGAGATTTTGCATCAATGACAGCCCGAACTGCAGCACCTTGGCTTGCTGGTCTGCTGCCTTGGGAGTCCCACAGGCATCTCTAGTACACCCCTAAAGACTTCAAAAAGGGTCAATACTATGGACTGTCATTTGTTGCATATGCACAAACAACAATCAGGACCTGTCCCCCTACCCAAGGGTGAAGACTACTCTTTTGTCAACTGGTGAGAAACCCATAGGTTTGGCAGATAAGTCAATCATTCATTCATTTGATGATACATGCATGAAATTTGGCAGAAATACTCATGTTGGGTAGACTTTGAATTCCAATATGTCAGCTATTTTTCAAGATGGCCACCATATGACGGTTATCATGAAACAATGTCAACATGTATAAATAGCCAAAGTGCAGATATTATTAAGATAAATTTTGTGTTTCTTTGCCATACCATTACTGACTGGAGAACAGTTCCGGCCTTTCAGGAATCCAATATGACAGCCAGCATTTTACAAGATAATATGGAACATATGCTAAGTTCCATGGTATTGCTACATATTTGTCTTGATAGTTAGGACTATTTATAGTCATTTGTTATTAGAAATACTGTAAAAACATATGATAAGTATTACTATGTCAGAACTGAAAAAAAAAACAGAAATGAAAATGTTAGCTTCCATTCTCCTTCTATCATTGTTTAATATAGACTTACCCACTGTGAGCAAAGGTAGATGCTTTTCATATTATAAATCAGATAACTGTTGTTCTTTTTCATGATGGTGTAGGGCTAGAAAACAGCTCAACGTTAGAAAGTGCTTAGATTTTCTTGTGGGTCTTGTGAAATTTTTGAGTTTTGTGGGTTTTTAAAAGCATTCACACATGAAAAGCAATTTACCATGGTGCTTGAAGGTCTGTGAACCCTTAAAGATGTTCTACATTTCTGCATAATTTAGATTCTAATGTGCCATGATACACTTCTACAAACATGTGTTGACACTTTGACAGATCCTTGTTCTTTGAATTAAATAGGGTGCCCACTCACACCTGATTGTCATCCCACTGATTGAAAACACTTTTCAATTTTTGCAGAAAAGTATAAAATTCTTAAGGATTCACAAACTTTTAAGCACCACTGTATAACCTGGCAAGAAACTACGATTTGGTGGGTAAATGGGTTCACTGAGTGTTCTAGTTTCCTGAAGATCCCTGACAATTTTGGAGTTTTCCTTCTCCTATATGAACTGGCTTTGCCCAACTATTGCGGTTCATCTGCACTGAGGAACTGAATAGAAATCAGTGAGGGTTTTTCGGTATATGGCCGTTTTTGATGCACTGGCGGCCATCCTGAAAAAAATGAGACCATATTGAAAATTTTGATTGCTAGCAATTTTTTCTCAAATTGTGACTTACAAATTATATTCATCCCAGATTTCATGCTGGCATAATCAACTCAATGATTCGGGCCAAAAAATAGATTTGGCTGCTCCACAAATATGCTAAAATTCTGTGACAGCAGATGAATCAATTCTGCACCTTCATGTCATAACAGCTTTCTGAGATTTAGGTAGGGGTAAACTTAAAATCCAATATTAAAAAGTCCCTAAATGAGATCTAAAACATGTTTAAAATTATTTGCTACAAGATCAGTTTTATCATATAGGTTAATATGAAAAATTCAGCAGTGATAATAAAACAAGATAATGTAAAAAGAGGCTGCAAGCCCTTTTATCTGCAAGGCAACTAGAATTTATCAAGCCCTAATATAAAATTTATGGAAATGAATGGATTAAGATACCATAACAAAGACATGCCCACCATAAAACATTTTTATAAGTGTAAAATTTATGTTTTTAATTTGCCATTTTCTATTAGTGGCAAAGACGTTTATTATGAGATTTGTTTACTTTGGTGCAAATGTTCCCAGTCCTTATATGGGAGAATTCTTGTTCTGCACAGTAATTTTTTTTTAACTAATTCACAGAGAAACGACTGTTAATTACTTGAGTCAAAACACTAAAGAAATGTGCAGGACATTAGGACTAGGACTAAAAAATTGTGTGTGTGTGTGTGTGTGTGTGTGTGTGTGTGTGTGTGTGTGTGTGCGCGTGATGTGCGATTCGCTAACGAATCATTCAAAAAAAATTGATTCATTTAAGTGAATGAGTTGAATCGATTTGCAAACACAACTGAATTAATTTAACAGCGCTTTGCTTATATAACTGTCAATTATCACATAAAGTAGTCAATTACTTTATGAATTACTTGTGAACGGCTAACTCGCTGAGTTGTTCAGTGAACTGCTAACTCGCCAAATCGCTTAGCAAACATTGATATACTACTGTAAAATGTTTATTAAGTTAATTTGCAAACTACTGTAGATGCGTAAATATAAAAAATGGAACAGACAAATTACATTTTTGATTATTCAGTGTGATTTTTATTGTATGCTTTTTCGATTTGGTCCTTGTTATATGTTTATGTAGCACCTGGTTCTTGAGAAACAATGTTTCGTTTCACTCTGTACAGCGTCAGCTGTATGTGTTTGAAATGACAATAAAGCTTCATGAACTTGAACTTGATAACTTTTTATAAATCAGTGAAATTGCTCAGTGATTTCACAGTATGCCTTGCAACTCTGTGATGCGGGTTGAGCCTGGCAGTGTTTTTCTTTTTCCCCCCCTCCATTTCTTTGGTGAATAAAATAAATCAATATGAATCGATTTGCTACAGTCGAATGAACCTAAAGAATCAAATTAGTTAAAAGCATAGGACTGTTTGAGTGTATGTGTGTGTATAATCTTTAGCACTCTGTCTTTGTGGATTTGAAATTTCTATGAAAGCCAATCCAGCCAACTATCACTCAGCAGGATTCTGTCTCTGTTAGTGTGCACACTCATGCCTGTTGTTTTATTTAAAGTCTAACTGTATGTGTATGTGTGTTAACACAGGTCTATATTTAAAGCCTAATTTTTTTTGTGTGTTAAATACTCTATATTTAAAGTCTAATTGTTGTTGTGGAGACTCTGTTTACTTTCTCTGGAGCCATGTGGCTTGTCAGTCAGGGAATACACCACACACACTCACATACTCACACACACACATTCTTATACTGTCCTATTATCCAAATACCAGCTCTCACCAGCATGTTGCCCAACTGTGCTATATGTTTTAACTTGACCGCATTTGTTACAAACTGATTCAGTTTCTTACACACACAGCACACACACACACACACACACACACAAACTGATAAACACACACATAATTTTAAAATCCTTGGCTCATGTATTTAAAATTTTCCAAATAGCTGCACTGACCACAAAATAGTTTCCCTGACTTTGTGGGAAACACAAACACTAAAAGCGCTTGTCTTTTTACGATGGTTGCCTGGTTTAATTAAGCAGTCTATTGCTTTTTTCAATTTTTTATTTCAGGTCTGTGATAAATAAAAAGTGCACACCACACTGATACAGTAATGTACAAGAATAATCTAGTAGCAGAATATGTTATGAAGTTTAGAGTTCAACTCTTAAAGCTTTCCGTCTCCAAGAAAGAATAGTGTCAGCCATGGAAATCCCAGCAAAATGGGCAGAAAAAAGACTTGTCAAAATATCAGTCATAGCATAGCACTTTCTACATGCACTACTTAATAAAAAAGGATGTTAAATTTGGGACAATAAAAAAACAGGATGTTCCTTTAAAATGGTCAATCATAATCATAATTTTATTTGCAAACAGCAGAAAATTTTCAAATGAAAATGACCATAACACAGATAAAACTTCACCAGTTAGCCCTGATCAGGAATTAGTAACCACATAACTCTTAATGAATCGGTCTAGTGAGTTGTTCAGGATGTACCCCACCTTTGTTCAGTGTCAGGTGAGATAGGTTTCAGCCTTCTTACTACCCTAGTAGATTAATGTGGTTCAGCACACAAATGAAGGAATGACTCTTTAAATCTCTTGATAATTACATTTTCATTGATGCACAGATATCTGGTCTTACAGTCAATAAAGTCCTCAATGTTTCTGTTTTAAAATGAATGTTAGTTAATATAAGAACTTCTTGCAGGGATGAAAAATTAATGCCTGTGGACCAATTACTATTTGTTTATTTATTTGTTTGTCTGTCTGTCTGTCTGTCTGTCTGTCTGTCTGTCTGTCTGTCTGTCTATCTATCTATCTATCTATCTATCTATCT
>JBCNYG010000003.1:6219324-6229590 GCA_039654305.1 Porochilus rendahli | reverse complement strand
GGAGGCCAGGTACATAGATTCCGCATGGGCCATGTTCTGTGTCTCCATTATTGATGCTTCCAGTTGTGGCTGGAAGGCCATCATTGCCTGTCATAGGGGCAACTCCCAAGCCAGGTGGTGGATACCTGAGGTGAGGGGGGTTATTGAGCTGAAAAAGGAAGCCTATTGGGTCCTTTTGGCTGGTGGGACTCCTGAGGCACTGGACAGGTACCGACAGGCCAAATGTGCAGAAGCCTGGGCTGTTGCTGATGTAAAATATTGGGTGTGGGAGTTTGGTGAAGGTCTGAAAAAAGACTATTGGTTGGCCTTGAGAAGGTTTTGGACCACCATCCCTCAGAGAAAGGGTGAGAAGTTCAGTCATCTTGTAGGAGGTTAGAGTAGAACCAAAGCTCCTCCGAGTTAAGGTGACTCAGGCAGCTGATTAGAATGACTCCCGAACGCCTCCCTAGTGTGGTGTTTAAGAAGTTCCTAATATCTATATGAACAGATAAGGAATGAATCCTGTCAGTCAGTAAAATGTACAGTATTATCAGTATAATAAACAGTAGAATATAAATGTAGTGCAAGGTTCTCACTTCACCGCGTGCGGGTATTTTACTTTATGTGTAATTGCTGAACTGTTGGGAAGATAAACTTATTTGTGTTTTTTATAAAACGCTTTTAAAAGCATAAAGTATTGAAACTAAAGGAACTGGATGTAAATCATCTCTACATTTCACACTGAGAGCATGTAGTAAATAACAAACCACAGTGTTTATTAAAAATAAATACAGTGTTAGTAGATGGTTTTTGATTTCAGGGAAAATGTGAGTTGGGCCCAGCCCCATTCTCTATCATCGGGGAGTGTGTAGAGAGATGGGAGTCCATTAAGTTCCTCGGGTTTGTCATGTCTGATGACTTCTCCTGGTCAAAGAACACCATGGCTATGGTGAGGAGGGCATGCCAGAGATTCCACTTTCTCAGAGTACTCAGGAGAACAAACTTGGAGAAGAGTCTGCTCGTTTCATTCTAGATAGCTGCAGTGGAGTCTATCCTAACATATGACCTAGCGGTGTGGTACTCAGTGTGCTTTGCTGCAGATAGGAAGAGTCTCCAGAGAGTGGAAAGGACAGCGGAAAAGATCATCGGCTGCCAGCTGCCACCTCTGGTGGACATCACCTCCTCACGCTATCTTATCAGGGCAAGGACAATAATATAACACATTTGCCACCCTGGGCACCACCTCTTTGAACTGCTGAACTGGCAGGAGGTACAGAGCAGCCATGGCTTGTACAAAAAGAATGAAGGACAGCTTCTTTTCTACATCCATAAGTGTCTTCAACAGCCACAGACACTGACACACTGATTCTCCCAGACACTACTGCACCTAACTTCTTGTTTTATATATTTATTTTTATGAGTATATTCTGAATGTTTTTATAAGTATTGATTATAAAATTAATAATAATATTGATTATTAAGTATTTTTGAGTATGACTCCAGCCTTAGTTTTATGTTTGTTATTTTGTGTTGTTTTCTTTGCACGTTGTGGAGTTTTGCAATGACAATTAAAGTTATTTTATCTTATCTTAGTTCAATGCCATAGAAACTCTGTCTGTTCCCCCAACTAAAAAAATGTAAAAACACTTACAGAGTTTGTTTTAGCAATCTCATTAACATTAATTTAAATCATACTGTATCTACAGCCAGCAACTTTGATCCAAATATGGGATTGCTGGATCTCTTATGTCTAAAGCAAATTCAAATTAAAATTCAAATTTTACTTGTCACATATAAATAATACACAGTACAATATGTAGTGAAATGCTTGGAACAACTGTCCTAAAAGGTAAAGAATAAACTATCGAAGCAACAAGAAGAAAAGAACAGTAACTAAAATTTTTTAATGATTTTTTAAAGGGTTTAAAGGTCAGTTAAAGGATTTTAAAGGTCAGATAAATATAAAATGCTAAAAGGATAGAATAAGAAAATATATAAAATAAAAAAATATACATATAAGAAAAAAATGAGATAATATATGTTTATATATATAAATATAATATAATAATAATATAATAATATATAATTTATTGCAGTGGCGATTTTTCTAGTAGAAGTCTGTAAAGTGTTTGTGTGCAAAAAAGTGAAGAGTGTCTGTAAAGTCTGTAAAGTGGCAAAGTGTCTGTGTGCAACAATCACTTATTGTTAATGAAATCATTACTGATGAGGAGTTTAGCGTAATGTGTTTAAAGAAAACATGGATAAAACCCAATGAGTATGTAGCATTAAATGAAGCGATTCCTCCCGGATTAGCAAAGAGACAATTCTTCTCAATAGATTAGAAAATGTTTTGGGAATTAACGGAACGGCTCTCTCCTGTTTTAAATCTTTTTTGACTGACCGTCATCAGTTTGTAGATGTAAATGGTGATTCCTCTATATGTTCTAATGATAAGTTTGAAAGAAGCCTTTTGATGGTGTAGACTGGTCCTCTGTCTACCATCCTGGGTGGCGGTGGCGGCTTGGTGGGGGCACCAGGTGACTCTCACCGACTGGCTTGAGCTTGCTGACATGGAATGTAAGATGCACTCAGAGAGTTCCCTCGGAGAGGGAGCTTCAAACACACAGAGACAGGGTTAATAACCTTGGAGACTGGGAATGGACCAACAAACCTCGGGGCAAGTTTTCTGGTCAGGACATGTAGAGGAAGGTTCCTTGGTGGACAACCAGGCCAGCTGGCCAGGGGTGTTGGTCGTGCCGGTCAGCAATGCCGATCTGCCGCAGTCTTCATACATGCCTGTCCTTTGAGGAGAATTAGCCTGGCCGCTGCCCAGATCTTGCTGCACTTCCCAACCAGGGGCTGAGAAGAGTGGTGGTTGGAACCCATGAACCTGGAAAGGGGAGAGCCTGGTGGCCTCAGAGGGGAGAGAATTGTGGGCATGAGGTGCTCACTCCATGTAGACTGGTTCTGCACCACCAGGCATCTGAGGCAGGTCTCCAGTTCCTCATTGAGTCGCTCTGTCTGGCCGTTGGATTCAGGATGGTAGCCGAAGGATAGACTGATGAAGGCCACTAGGCAGCGACAAAACTCTTTCCAGAAACAGGAAATAAACTGATGTCAGAAACGACATCCGTGGGAAGACCATGGATTCGAAAAACCTGGGAAATGAGGGATTGGGTGGTATCCTTGGCTGGGGGTAGCTTGGGCAAGGAGATGAAGTGAGCCATCTTTAAGAACTGATCAACCACCAAGCAGTACCACCATGTTCCCCTTAAGAGGGGGCAGATTTGCGATGAAGTCCAGGGAGATGTGCGACCACGTACGGTGTGGCACTGGAAATGGCTGGAGGAGCCCTGTCTGTACCTGTCTGCACGCCATGCTCCTGGTGCAGGTGGAACACGCTTAGACATACTCTACCATGTCCTTGGCCAAGGTAGACCACCAAAACTATTGCTTGACCACAAACATGGTACACATGGCCCCGGGTGACAGGATAACAAGGGATGTGTGAGCCCTGTGAGCGCAGTGCTTCCGGTACATACAACCGGTTGCAAGAGCAACCCTCGGGAATTGGAGCCCTCTGGGTGGCTTGCTGCACCACCTTCTCTATAGGCCAGGAAACTGCTCCAATCAGACAGTCGAGAGGTAGGATGAGTTCCGGTTCCGTAACTGCCGGTTGAGACTCCCACAGGCAGGATAGAGCATTGGGCTTGGTGTTTTGTGAGCCGGGCCGGTAAAAGAGGGTGAACAGAAACTGGCTGAAGAAGAGGGCCCACCTGGCCTGCCACGAGTTTAGTCTCTTGACTGACCGGAGGTTCTTGTGGTCAGTCCTCACCAGGTCTGCCCCTTCCAGCCAATGTCTCCTCTTCTCCAGGGCGGCTTTGATGGCCAACAGCTCCTGGTTCCCCACATCGTAGTTGCTCTTTGCTGGGGACAACTTGTGGGACAGGAATGCACAGGGATGGACCCGGTCATCCTTGGGAGACTGCTGGGATAGAACCGCTCCCACCCCGACATTGAACGCATCCACTTCTCCAATGAACTGGTGCTCTGGGTCGAGTATCTTTAGCACCGGCGCCATAGTGAACAGCCTCTTCTGCTTTTGGAATGCCCCTTAAGCCTCCGGACTCCACTGAAAGGGCACCTTGGGAGAGGTTAGTGCATGTAATGGTGCTGCCACAGAACTGAAATTGATGAACCACTGGTAAAAAATTAGCAAAGCCCAGGAACTGCTGAACCTTCCTTCGGGTAGTGAGAGGTGGCCAGTGGGAAACAGCACTAAACTTTTCTGGGTCCATCTGAACCTGGTTTGGGAAAATGACGAATCCCAGGAATGAAACAGAGGAGGCGTGGAACTCACACTTCTTTGCCTTGACAAACAGCTTGCTCTGGACTTACTAAACTCCTCCTGCAGGTCATGGTTGCATGATGGACTCTAGAGAGGGTGGGAAAATCGCCTGGGTCTGGTTCTGGATCTGGGTTCACACGCCTTCCAAGGGGGGATGAGGCAAGGCAGGACGACCTGCAGACAAGGTCCCAGCTCCTGATCACCCATCTCCCAAATGATGTGTGGGTAATGGGCAGTGCACTTTAGGAGGTGAAATGAGATAAGTTCGGTGTGGTCCCCACCAATGGTCATATGCATGGTCTCTGTCCTGTAAGTGATCCAGCTGAGCAACGTGTTATTTAGGGGTCGGGCTGAGACAGGCTGGGGGAATGATTCCTCCTTGATCTGTAATCTCTTAGCCAAGGGACAGTCCATCAGATTATCGTCCGCCCCTGAATAAATTATAGCCCGTAGGGAAAAAACCTTGCCATGGATTAGCAGAGATACAGTAATTAGTGTGCAAGGGGATACCTGTATGGGTGAGACTCCACCTACCTGTGGTTTCTCCTTAGTCTGGAAACTGGCCTTCTTCACCGGGCAGGTATTCCATCATAACACGCTCCCTCTCTTGATGGCTTGGATCACGCGGATCGCGAGATCCACTAAGTCCTCGAATATGGCTGGAGTCTCATGAGGAGCTAGGTAGTCCTTAATCTTGTCACTCACCCCGCTGACGAAGGCATCCATGATGGCCGGGGAATTCCATCCACTGTCGGCAGCCAGCGTGCAGAACTCTATGGCATAGTTCATTACCCTTTGGGGGCCTTGGCACAGCCCGAGTAGGGCTCCAGACGCATCGTGAGCCAGGGAGGAGTGGTCAAACATGCAGGTGGGGGCAGGGCCAGCAATCACTGTTCGTGCCAGATGGAATCAGATAGCCTGAACAGGAAGAGAACAGAGAAGAACATGAAACACGCATGACACTAGGATCTCACATTTTAGTTGTACTGCCTGTGAGTCCTGTGGACTGTCCTGGTGTGCTGATGCTGGCTGGAGTTCTTATCTTGCAAGCCCCTCGATCCTGCTCATGAAGATCCATATGGGCCTAGATCTGCACTCAGCAACTGTAAAGACGGCTTTTCACTGCTGGTTATATAAACTCTCTTGATGCAGTCTCTTTTAGGACTCACACTTGTGGTTTAACCAACCGCACTAGATGTTGGACTGTAATGCAGTTTTCCTATATGGTTTGTATTTTTATGGTTTAAGGATGGGTTTCTCTTTTGAGCCGGGTTCCTCTCAAGGTTTCTTCCTTGTGTCAACTGAGGGAGTTCTTTTCTTGCCACTGTCACCGCGGGCTCATTAGGGATGTGTAGGGGTTGTAGAAAATTTTTATATTTCTCCTTAAATTACATTTTAGTAGGTAAAGCTGCTTTGTGACAATGTCAATTGTAAAAAGCGCTATACAAATAAACTGGAAAAAAATGACCTTTAATAATAAATATGCGGCTGTTAAGAGCCGACACATATTACTATTTACCTAGAAAAAATGGTTCTCTCTATTTTTATTCTTCTTCCGTCGTACATAATGTGGAACGAACGGCAAAGTGCACCCGGGCAATATATATATCAAAACATGCGACTCGGCACGGCAAAGAGTGCTATTGCTTTTAACGGCATTTCATCTTACCATGGTGATATACTTAGCCAAAAATCATTCCAAAAATTCCTATTGAAATGAATGGGGGAGGGATGACAAACAATCATGAAACTCACCACACTTTGACACCTCGCCAAGAAGCCATACTTAAAAAGTAACACACTGAAATCGTCATTTCGATAGTCAAAATGGCTTTCTGCTACCTTTATGGGTTACACTTGATCAAACATCAAGAGAACCTTCTGATGTATCTGCTCTCCTCCCTTCATTTGGGATTGTCTTCATGACCCCTCATTTCAAAATAATTAAATAGCCCTTTTATAGAGCTCGGCTTAAACCCCAAAATAATGGTTAGTTAGAGCAGATATGCTTTGATTCTTTGATTTATCCTGTTTTGCCACAGCTACTTACAAACCTGTGTAAACTGTTACATTCTCCTAGTGTTCTTGTTTTAACTGACTACTGATTATCTGGATTGGGATTTGGTACCTTTGCTGATAATTTATACACTCCTTGTTCTGCATTTGGGTCGTTTGAGTCTCATCATTACAGAATACCACACCCTTGACATGGAGCAGAGTTTGGAATAATATTACAGCACCAAGTAGAGAGGTTTAAGGAGTTGGGAGAGATTATCAGACGACTACAAGGTTCACTACCCCATCAGTCCGACACTGAGCATGAATCTCCTGCTCCTACAATAACCACACAGGCGACTGTGAATTCAAAGCCTACATTTATTGCAGTGTCTGAATGTCATGATGGATAAGTGCAAGGGATTTCTGATGCAGTGTGCCTTGTGTAATAACCATCATCCTCACATTTTCTTCTCTGATGTGGATAAAGTGCTTTTTGTTATTTCTCTGCTTATAGGCAATGCCATAGACTGGGCCACTGCACTGTGGCACCAGAATAGTCTTGTGCCGGGCTTGAAGACACACTTTAAGACTCATTTTTTACAAGTTTTTGATCACCCTGCCACTGAACAGGGAAGTCGACCTACTACAGATCTCATCTAGTCATTTACTTTTTCCTCTCCAGACCCAGAGTCAATGCAATTAGGCCGTGCACTGCTGTCCTAGGAGAAACTTCAATGGCGTTATCAACTCCATCTTTTGTGTACTATGGAGAGTCTGGTCATCAATGCCTGAATTGTCCTGCATGTCCCCAGAGAAAACAGTTGAAGAGCACAACTCTGATGAGGACTTCTGCCTTCTTAAATATCAAACAAAAGCAATTTTCAGTACCTGCTATTATTTCCTATAGAGGGCTTTCGCTGTCACTTCTAGCATTAGTAGATTCAGAAGCAGCTGGCAATTTAATTGACACACAACTTGATAAGAGTCTAGGTCTTGCTCTTTGTTAAACCACCTCTTCAGGTGAATTCCCTAAATTGTCAGGGCCTGGGAAAAGGTATAATGACTTACCACGCTGCATCTCTTCATCTGCAAATTGGGGTGCTACATCATGAGGAGAATCAACTGTTGGTAATCAATTTACCAAAAGACACTCTTGTTCTAAGTCATCCCTGTCTATGTCTACATGATTCCCATATCTCTTGGAAGCAAGGTGAATTGCTTTACTGGGGTACTCCTTTTGGTCATCTTATCTCTCTCTCTCCCCTGTCAATCTAATTCTGTAGAAAGCCCAACAGCTGCTGGTACTGAAGCGGTGCCTTTTAAGTACCATCAGTATGATGATCTTTTCAATAAACACCCAAGGTCCCTTCCTCCTCATTGACCCTAGGATTATGCTATTAATCTACTTTCTGGTACATCACCACATCACTCACAAATACATATAAGGACTTGGGAGGTGTGTATATCACGCAGGGTGGAGCGGAGACACCAAAACACAAGAAACACATTAGACACCAAAACACAAGAAACTCAACACATAAACAACTTTTGGGAACATGCCAGGTAATGCATGCCTTGCTCCCAGCATAATAAGGTCACTGCCCCTCAATTTTAATTGCAATCAGCAAACAGTGAAGAGCTGCAAGGGTGAGGGTAATGGGGACCTCTCACGCACTGTTCCCCTGGGCGCTGCCCGGGTCGGGCAAAGGGGGTGGCTGTCCCTGGTCCTGGCTCACTGGTGTTTTCGCCCCACGGCCGTAGGGGGGGGGGGCTGGCTGGGGCTTTCCTCTCCTGAGGAAAGGGTAATTATGTGAAAATGTTGTAGAATTTTGTGGGAGATTAAAAGGGAAAATGGGAATTATGTGAAATGTTGTTTTTTGACTACAGTTCAGCATTCAACACCATAATCCCCTCCACACTCACCACTAAGATGGGGATCCTGGGCCTTAGCCCATCCCTGTGTTGCTGGATCTCAAACTTCCTGACAGGCAGACCACAGGCAGTATGGTTGGGCAGCCATGTCTCACCCTCACTCACCATCAGCACTGGAGCCCCCAGGGCTGTGTCTTGAGCCCCCTGCTGTATTCATTATGCACCTATGACTGTGTGACCACTTCCAGCTCCACCAACATCCTTAAGTTTGTGAACAACACTGTGGTGGGCCTGTTTTTAAACAACCACGAGACGGCCTACCTAGAGGAGGTTAGAAACCTGGAATCATGATGCCAGGATCGTATACCATTCGTATCGAGCTTCCTGACCTGAACACTATATACAGCAAGCGGTGCTTGACCAAGGCCATGAAGATAGTGAAGGACCTCAGCCATCCCAACAATGGTCTCTTCTCTCTGTTGCTGTCAGATAAACTTTTACATTCCTTGAAAGCAAACACTGAGCGAATAAGGAGGAGCTTCTTCCTGCAGGCCGTTCGGGCCCTGAATCAGAACACTGGTACCTGGACACTGTAGACTCTACCCCACACATAAACACCCACCTCAGCTGACTTCTGCCCACAGCCACTTGTCACTTTTACAGACACTTGTCACTTTGCACATGGATACTTTACAGACATTTTATATTATCTATAATATTACACGGTCTTACTCATCACTTGTTGCCATCACTCACTTGTTCCACATGTTTTGCATGCTGGCACAGTCATTATGTTGTCTGCCTGGAGGAAGCTTTCGATGTACTCCTCCATGGCCCTCCTCTCGGGGCCCAAGAGGGCATACAGTCGGGCCTTGGGGATAGGAGCTCCCGGCAACAGCTCTATAGTGCAGTCCCACGGCCAATGGGGGAGAGTGACATTGCTTTGGACTTACTAAACACCTCCCGCAGGTTGTGGTTGCATGATGGAACTCTAGAGAGGTCGGGAAAATCACCCGGGTCTGGTTCCGGACCTGGGTTTGCACCCCCTCTGAGGGAGGACAAGGCAAGGCAGGACGACCTGCAGACGAGGTCCCAGCTCCTGATCACCTGTCCCCCAAATGATGTGTGAGTTGTGAGCTCCTAACCATGGGAACCCTAATACAAAGGGGTGATGAGTGCACTTTAGGAGGTGAAATGAGAAGTTCAGTGTGGTCCCCAACAATGGTCATATGCATGGTCTCCGTCCTGTAAGTAATCCAGCTGAGCAACTTGTTATTTAGGGGTCGGGCAGAGACAGCTGGTGGAATGGTTCCTCCTTGATTTGTAATCTCTTGGCCAAGAGCAGTCCATCATTCGTCCCTGAATAAATTATAGCTAGTAGGCAGAGAACCTTGCCCTGGGTTAGCAGAGATACAATATTTAGTGTGAAAGGGGATACCTGTATGGGTTAGACTCTACCTACCTGTGGTTTCTCCTTAGTCTGGGAACTGGCCTTCTTCGCCGGGCAGGTCTTCCATCATAACACGCTCCCACTTGATGGCGTGGATCATGCGGATCAAGAGATCCACTAAGTTCTTGAATTCGGCTGGAGTCTCATGAGGAGCTAGGTAGTCCTTAATCTTGACGCTCACCCCACTGACGAAGGTGTCCATGGTGGCCAGGGAATTCCATTCACTGTCGGCAGCCAGTGTGCAGAACTCTATGGCATAGTTCATTACCCTTCGGAGGCCTTGGCGCAGCCCGAGGAGTGCTCTAGACACAAAGCCAGTAAGGAGTGGTCAAACATGCAGATGAGGGCAGGGCTGGCAATCACTGTTCGTGCCAGATGGAATCAGATAGTCTGAACAGGAAGAGAACAGAGAAGAACACGAGACAGGCATGACACTAGGATCTCACATTTTAGTTGTACTCATCTTGGAAGCCCCTCGCTCCTGCTCATGAAAATCCATATGGGCCTAGATCTGCACTCAGCAACTGTAAAGACGACTTTTTACTGCTGGTGATATAAACTCTCTTGCTGCAGTCTCTTTTAGGACTCACACTTGTGGTTTAACCAACCGCACTACATG
>JBCNYG010000003.1:6178197-6192653 GCA_039654305.1 Porochilus rendahli | reverse complement strand
GGTCAACTTTTTGATATATTGTATCGTTTTTGAATGACAGCAGTTTATATTTCATGCTCATTTTTGGCAGTTTGTGTTTTGAATGGGTGTCTGTTGCACCTGCTAGAGTTTCATCACTACCTGTGAGTGCTGTTGGACACAAAGAGGTGTCCGTGATCAGCTGATGTATGTGTGGTTCATTCAGCAATCCAGTTTAGGGTAAGCCTTTCAACTTTCAGCATTCACACCGCAGCATTTCCTAGTTTGTTTTACCTTGGTTTGGTTAAGCCTGTAATTTTTGGTTCTGAGGTCTTAGTAAAAAGTTAAAGTGTAAGCTGCAAACCTGTCAAAATAGTCATTGGGTTCATTTTAGGAAAAGGGAAACATGAATCACATATAAACCTGAGTGTTACAAGACAAACGGCACCCAGCTATCTCTGTGATATTACACCAGTTAGTCACGGTTATTCCACAAGGTCCAGTCAGCTTTCTCTTTGTTTACCCAAATCAAATCTCAGGGACTCAACTCATTTAAATAGAACACGACTAAATTGTGGGAATCTTTACCTTTCAGGATTAAAAGATGTTTTTAAATTAAAATGTAAACACATTTTGTTTCAACAAATCTGATATGTGCAATATTTTCTGTGATAATGAATCTGATGTGATAATGCTACACTTAAATAGCTAGTGCTAGCTGGAGTCACTAATTATAGCAGTACGTTGTACAGTCGGTGAGTCGTTTCTTCCGAGTGTGTGGATCCGGTAACTCTTTGTTCCTGTGCACGTCTGGAGGTTCGATGCCACATATGATGGGTAGCATCTCAGTTGGTGTTGAATTTAAGTAACCAGTTGCTAACATTCGTTGAGGTCAGTCTAGTTTCCTGCGTGAGCTCTGCCGTCCCAAACAGAGAGCAGAACCAAACGACAGAGAACAAGAGAGCAAGTGCAGAGGATTGGAGGGAGTTCTAATCAGCTCCCCCGTCGTTGGTTGCTAGTTTCTTCAGGAAATTGCATCCATGACGTAAAGTATGATGGAGGGTCAGCCGGAGACACTTAGCAGCAGCTTCGAAAGGGATTCTTTCACCCTTAATTTAACACCCCATGATCTTTCTCTAAGAAAAGATTAAACTGCACTGAGCCTCTAGTGCACCTCGATTCTGTTCAGCAACAGCAGCCCAGATGTTATAAGATTTTAGCACAAATTAAAAATAAATTAGATAACACAAAATTATCTGTGAAGATGATTCAGACACAAAAATATAAGACAACCAAACAGCACACTGACCACAGACTTAAAGCAGCTGAGCAGATAGAACATGTTTTAATTTTTTTTTCTTGGCTTCAGATAATGCATTATTATGTTTGATGAAAAACATCTCATTACCATGGCGGTATGGAGGACAGGGGGAGAGAGAGGGGGAGAGAGAGAGAGAGAGAGAGAGAGATTCAGAGAATTGTTTAAATGGAGAAGAACTTGGATGCCACACAATGTGCTTTAAAAAAAAAAGTCATGTTTTATAAACGTATCTGTTCTGATTCCTGCACTCCCAGTGGCTCAACACAAGAGAGCAGACACGGTGCACAGCAGACTGAAAATACAGAAAACACACTGTATACAGGACACTGGATACACAAAGAAAATGAAAAGCTTAGAAAAATATGAAGAGCATCTAGCCTCTTCCATTAGTTTAGGATCGGAGAAGAAACACGTACACACTGTATTTAAACTCAACGCCAAGCTGCGGAGTATCAGCTGCAGGTCAAGAACTGAAACGCAAATGAAACACTTTGGGACGTGAGTACTGAACTCATACACACCTGGACTCACACTAAGGGCCCATCTGTTCCTCCGACATACACCCACCCATGTTCTGCTTAACAACTCGGCCTACTGTAAAGGTACACACATGAACTGCGGGCAAAAATACAATCAATAAGTTAAAATCTCTATTAAAATAAGTTAAGAGGGCACGAGGGCCCCAACATTAAAAAAGGAAATAGCAATAGTACAGTATACCATAAGAGCTTGTGGTGGGAAAAAAAACCCAGACGATACCCATTTTGTGCTTTCAGAAGAAACGAAGAGAAACGATAAATGTCCAAAACTAGGACAGAGACGAGAGGAACAGTACAATATACAAGCAATTAGGATTAAAATCATCATCATCATCATCATCATCAACGCAGACTCAGTCACGGTAAAAGACATTACAGTTTGGATAGAATGGGAAAAGCAACCTGAAACATGAATGAAAGTTCATCGATCGTTTACACTGTCCACTTAACACAAATATAAAATCAAGACACGAGTATTCTGAGATTAAAGTATACGAGTCTGAAGAGCACAGATATTCGAACGGCTCACGTGTGAAACGGTGGATTTGCATAACGTTAGCATAACATGGGGAGCAATAATTCAGAAACGTAAGTGCTTGATCTGTTTCATAACCAAAATATCCCTTATGTGTGACACCTTAAACATTAGAGTCCTTCAAAAATAAAAAGTAACTGAGAGGCATCATTGCTGCTGAACTCTAAATGATATTCATAGCTTGGAACCTGAAACCTCCTCGTGACTTCTCTATTCCTTCTTCTCTCGTCCGGTGATCCGTTTTGGCTTCGGTTTTATCTTAGAACGCAGACACCACTTATACATTGGCTTCAGTTTGGGTTCGAGTCTCTCTCCCGTGGCGTATTTCTCACCACATCTGTGTGCCCTGACACACGACCCTCATGTGGACGAAGAGCACAACGCCACCTGCTGCACTGTTCCCAAGTCTGTCAGTAGCTGTCTGATGTGGTGTTTGAGCTGCGGGAGACGTGCCAGAGGTTCCGGAGGCTCCAGCTCCCCTGTGTAGTCCAGCCAACTTTCTAACACTGAAAGAGGAAAAGTGAATAAGTATGATCATCCATCCAGACATTCACTTCTAGCTCCACAAAAAAAACAGGAATTTTACTTAACGATGTCACACAACCGTCCTGGAAAATACATGTGGATTACATGACAATCAAAAGCGTAAACGAGTACAGTCGTGTCCCAAACCCACGTATCACATAAGGTACGGAAGATCTCGTACACAGCACCAGCCAATCATTTTCACATTCATGGTATGTTGCAGACCCAATTTACACTGAAGGTAATTTTCATACATTTATTCATACGTGGAGGGTTTACATTTTGAGGGTTAAGGGGATGAGCTTAAGGGCCCAACGGTGCGGCATGGTGGTACCGGGGCTTGAACCCCCAATGGCTCGGTAACCCAGAACCTTAACCACTAAGCCACCAGTGCTCCAATGTGAACATATACAAACACACATACACCGTACATATATTTTAACGCCATGCTTCGTGCAGATTGGGCCTCTAGTGTTCTGATGGTGAAACTGCTTTTTAGGTTTGTCCATGATGTAATTGGCGCCGTCTCCGACAGTGTAGTGAGTAATTTTAAAATACCTGGACACGGACACAACTGGGTTTGTTCTTAAGTCTGAAATAAGCAACTTACTAATTCCTGCCAAAAAAAAAAGGAAGAATAAAAAACCGGCCCAGCGCGTCGTCCTTCGCCCCTGAATGTGTACATGCACAAAATAAATTCACTAATTAATACATTTACGCACACCACAGCTAACAAGCCTTTATATAATATAATACGTAGTAAATGGTACCTATTAGACTACTATTCTATTATTAAAGACTATTTCTTTATCTGAAAACAGGAGCCGTATGGGGAGGGGGGGTGAGGGGGCGGTATTAGGACTGGACCCATATTTTATTGATTCTGTAGAGTGATTGGGAGACGGGAGTGAAAATCTCTTGCAGTTTATTGCGCGGTTAAACACTACATCAGTTCAAAACTGCTCTTCAGGCACGTTCAAGGACTTGAGCTCCATTTCCATAATAGACTTTCACGGCCAATCAGATCGTTCTGTTGAGTATTCAGCTTCAACATGTTCAACGAAAATCTAGTATTTCTACGAGTAAGAAACCGAACCGAACCGAACAGTTCACTGAGAATCGATTGGTCGGGGCCGGTTCAGGGCTCACCATCCAGTTCTCTCTCGATCAGGTCCATCCTGTGGCTGACTTCTTCCTGCACAGCCTCAATGTGTTCCAGAAGGTTCAGCTGCCACTGCTGGTGTAGCAGGAGGTCGGGGTCGGGTTTGGAGTCACAGGTCACTGGATCGGGTTCCTCTTCTTTAACCTGGGCCGCACCGTTCTTCTCTCTTTCGGGTTCCACCAGCAGCTTCATGCGACGCTCCAACTCCTAATAAAAATCAGGTTACAGTCACGAGCATTGGGCCTACAGGTACGAGACGTACCCATCTGAAGTCGCTCCTCCCATCATGAAGACAAGTGTGTGTGTGTGTGTGTGTGTGTGTGTGTGTGTGTGTGTGTGTGTGGTAAAGGCTCAGTTGGTTGTTTTTAAATGATCCCCAGAAAGCACATGGTTCTCCCTCTCCCCCCAGGTTGAACCGAGCTACACTGAACACGACAGGTTTAAACATTTCCTCTTTTTTTCTCAGCTAGCTCAGAATGAACAAGTCTAAATCGAACACACTCGCGTCCTGCGCCCCGAGTTACCTTCGCGTTGGTCAGCTGCAGTTTGCGCGTCTCCAGCTCCAGGAGTTCCTCGGTGCTGCGCGTCTCCACCACCAGCCGCTGCTCCAGAGCTGGATAATAGGCATGGGGCTTTTGGTAGCAGTGCTCGCTGCTGATGTAAGACGTCTGGAAGGAGCAGGCAGGTGGCATGGACTGTTTGGGACTGACCTGCTCACCATCTGTGGAGTCTACTGGAAGAGGGGAGGAGGGAGAGGGTGTGGTCATGCCAGAATGCCCAATTCCCTTCCGGAGAATGCCATCAGAGGGCGTCCAGGGCTGTTTCCACAGTTTCAGGTCTGGGTGAGATTGAGCTCTAGAAGACAGACAATAATGATTTCAGTGTAAAGAGAATGCTAGCTCAGAAACCACGAGGAGGTGGTGCTACTGACTGGTGTAGTGAAATATGAGTAACACACACACACACACACACACACACACACACACTACATAAAGCATGAACACTGTTTAAGGACTATGACCAGAATCTAGAGATGTCCCAGTACCATTTTGTCCTTACTGATACCGATCCAATACTTACGTCGGCTCTTAATCAAAACACCTTGTGACTCAACGGTATTAAGCAGCTCACACACACACACCCACACACACCCACACACACACACACACGGTAATGTGTTCTCAATGTAATGTGAATGACTGAGGAAAAAACACGTCATATTTTCTACGCCTGGCACGGGCTGGTCACCCGAAACCATAAATTAGATGAATTGGTCAGTAATCTGTTATGCTTTATTGAGTGGGATCAGGTACGTGCACAGCCTGGTGTGCTCTCTGATACCAAGACGCTATTTTTACTGGTATCTGCAGCAAGTCCACTACTGGTATTGATATCGGAACAACTATACAGGAAATATTACGTTTTCTAAACATACAGACAAAATCGTATCAATACTGTATCCCCATCTTCCACACCCTGCACTCCCCCTTCAGGAATAATTCCTGTGCAACAGTTACCTGATGTGTACAGGCTACAAAAACAATCGCACTGAACCTACTGCAGTATACTCATTTTGAGCTGGAGGCCGTTGAGCACTTCAAACACGCGGTGCACGTCTCCCAGCAGCTGGTGCGTGGCAGCCATTTTCTTGCCATTCTGGTGAGAGTAGTTTTCTTCTAAGAAGGGCAGGCCATACATGTGACCACTGCTGAGCCAGTCCTTATCATACCAGTAGCGCTGACTCTGTCTCTGAGCTAAACACAACACATTCACAAACATGGACTTTAAATCAAGATCAGCAACTCTGTGATTATATACACACTGCTCATCTCATGGCCATCTCTGTGAAACGTCTTAGAGTGGAGACTTGAGTGAACTCACCAGGAGGGTCCCTGCAAACGTAGCAGCTGTAGCTGTCCGGAACACTGTCCTCATACAGACCCATGCATGTGCCATGCTGCCAGCATAAACACTCATCACACTGCAGAGGGGAACAAAAAAGCAGTGGTGATTACTACTACCACTTCTCTTCTACAACTACCACTCTACTACCACCACTACCACCACTACTACCACTACTACTCTACTACCACTACTACTACTCTACTACTCTACTACTCTACTAGCACACACACCAAGACTTCAGTTTCAACCACATGATCACAACTCAAGAATCAGAATATATATATATATATATATACACACACACACACACACACACACACACACACACACACACACATACATACACACAGTGTGTATCATTTTATCCATAATTTCCAACTCCAAGCTGTATAAACTTGAATGGTGATTAGATTTAATGCATACCAGGTGATGTGTAACGAGGGAGGGTGTGGCCTAATGAAATCGATGCTCTATAAAAAGGTGTGCATAATTATTAGGCAGATTCTTCTCCTCAGGAAAAATGGGCCAAAAAGAGATTTATCTGACTCTGAAACGTCAAAAATTGTAAAAAGTCTTTCAGAGGGATGCAGCACTCTTGAAATAGCTACGATATCGGGGCGTGATCACAGAACCATCAAACGTTTTGTTGCAAATAGTCAACAGGGTCGCAAGAAATGTGCCGAGAAGAAAAGACTCACATTTTTATTTATTTATTTGTCCTCTCCAGCATTATAGCAAGCAGAATGGCAGTCTGGTTGCAGTGTTGTGCCGAAAAAAATAGCTTTTCCAAGGGGAGGTTTATGGGTATAAGACTCCTCTTGATAATCTGATTTATTTATTTATTTACTGTTGAATTGTGTGATGGAATCTATGGAAGCTTGCTGGACTTGACAATTCACAAACACATCATAACATCCACCAAAGAAACGAATACACAGTCACAGAGAGAAGAAAAGGAAAATAAATAAAATAGAATGAAAAAAAATTCTTTTATATATATATATTTTTTTTTACATATACACACTGCATTATATATATGTGTGTATATATATATATATATAAAAAATCAATCCTGAGTCGATTTTCCGTAAGACAGTGCTCGATAAACACATACATATACTCACACACACACACACACACTCCTATATACACACACATACTTATACACACACAAAAAATTTATAAATACATAATTAAATAAATAAATAAATATATATAAAAAAACAATGTAGTGACCAAAACATGCGGAAAAATTGAGTGATCGGCGACAAGTGGCGAACAAGTCCGAGTAACTGCGACCACACCTCCACAGAGGCCAGAGGCAGACCAGGGCAGCCCAGAGACCCGGGCCATCAGCAGCAACCTCGGAGCACAAACCTAAGTCACCTCACACCGAAGATGACAACGGGCCTACCCAGAGGGTGGCAGAGGAAAGCCCCAGCCAGAGCCTCTCAGACCTCAGATTCTCAGACCTACTGCCAATTTTTAGAAGACACGTTTTCTTCAAGCAGTGGTTCAGGAAAAAGTCTGATCTTTCAAGAACACTTTCTGATTTTTATGCAGGACGACGCTCCATCACATGCATCAAAGTACTGAACTGCGTGGCTGCCAGTAAAGACCTTAAAGACGAAAACCTAATCACACGCCCCCTTCTTCACCGGACTCGAATCCTATTGAGAACTTTTGGGCTCTTCTTAAGCAGGGAATTTCCAGTGAAGGTAAACCGTACCCCTCTCTGAACAGCGTCTGGGAGGCTGCGGTTCCAGCTGCACAAAAAGTTGATTCTGACCCGATCAAGAAACCGACTGACTCCGTGAATGGAAGGCTTGTGACTGTTATTGAAAGGAAAGGTGGCTATATTGGTCACTGGGTTTTTTTTTTTATTTCAGAATTGTTTATTTGTAAATTTTTTGTTTGTTATTCTCACTTTAAAAGGCGAAAATAAATAAGTGAGATGGAAAATCTTTGTTTTTCATTGAGTTGTATAATAACTCTGCACACTGATAGTCTAATACTGGTGTACATGTAGATATTCTCTTAAGAAAGCCAAAACTTCACTTTTTCTTCTTAAATGTTCAGGTTTGAGGGTTTGTTAACATTTTGGATCGACCAAGAGCACTGTACAGTACAGCAACAATTAATCCTCTAAAATACAAGTTGCCTAATAATTGTGCACAGGGTGTGTGTGTGTATATATATATATATATATTAGTATGTGGGGAAAATAAGAGCACTACAATTTCTTTACAAAATACAAAAACTCGTGTCTTCCTAGGTAAGCTACACCCCGGTGGTGCAGCATTAATGCAGAAACTGAGATACCGGAGGAACATCTGTTCTATTACTGTCTATGTAGATTTTCAAAAGTGCTGCAAAACCCCATTGTGTCCATATTACCAACCTGGCTGTGGAAACGGGTGCAAGGGCTGGAGTGGCCTTATCTTTACCCAAGTAAATCAAGGTGTCATCAGTTCATCATCCGTCAAGACTGAAGCCTGCAAAGCCACCTAATAGCCTGGATGTACACTACTGTGCACACGCAAACCCCCCTACTGGACACCAATTGTGTTCAGACGACACATTGCACCTGGAACAACCTGTGCCACATCAAAAAGTGAAGCAACTTACACCCACCAAGTGTTCCTGGGACTAATCATTTTTACACAGGCAGTGGCCCCCGGTGCAACGTGTTCCCTTGCAGGTGTCTGTGTAAAAGCAGCCAGTGTCCCCAAGTCATTCCACTTGATAATGGTGCATGCAACAAGTGACACACAAAACAGACGATCGGTGAACAGATGTAATTCCTAACCGCACCACTGACACAAAAACACAACAACAAAAAGAACCCGGAGCGCAAGAACCGACAGGGTTTCCCACAGGTCAGATACATCCATAAAGTGCAAGCAGAAAGACTCGTCCCGGCACAAACACGTGTAACTGCAGGTGATCTGGAATCAGGGACATTACCCTAGTGAAAACCACAGGCTTCAGGGAAACAGACTGGCTTCCTTTATAACTTCATCCTAAAGTGAAGTCTCGGTGGGAACTTGATAAGGCAGTAGTACAGCAGTGAAGTATGCCTGCACTGTTTAATGGGTACTTGAACTGTGACCCGGATACCTGTGCACACGTACGTCAAGCGTAACCAGACTGGTAAGATGGCGGCAACTCCGACATGTTCCGAACGCACACGATATACCGACTAGCACCAGTCTTGTGCTTATGTCGACAATCACCCATGGAAGCTCAGTTAACACAAGTGACATGAGGGCTGAGGCACCACATTCTCTGAATGACTCAAAGTGGGCGAGCACAAACTTCAGCTGAGCTCAACCTTCACGCAGTGTAATTCACGCAGTAACCAATCAGAGCTTAAAGATACTGTTTACACAAGTTTAATGACTCCGCCCACACCAGCATGGAAGAGCAGCACATTATTGCCGTGTGCGTTACGAGTGCACACGGATATTTTAGAATAACTGGAACCAGCGGGCTCGGGTTTCTGATCAGCATTTCCTGTGAGTTCATATTTCTATTTAATTAACTCTTCATGCTCCATGATGCAAACAGTCTCTACTTTACACTCACCATTAGATACTTAATAATAACAATATAATAACAATAACAATGAGAATAATACTATACTGATAATAATACTTGTTAATAATGATTTTAATTATAATTGTTAATAATATTAATTATAATAAAAGTAATATTATAATTGTTAATAATAATAAAATAAAAAGCTTTCTATTATGATATGAACTTTATTAGTGAAGCAGCTAGCTAGTGCTGGCAGATTTTTATTTTCTGTAGGAAACTAATTGTTTACTGTTTCACTCAGAGAAAGAGTTACCTAAACACTTACTGCCTGTCACTTAACAGTTTCAGAAGACACTTTCACAAGGGCGTTCAGCCTGACACACACACACACACACATACACACCCTTGCACACGGCAAATACATACTGCCTCCGATACCACCATGGCAGACTGGTTAGAGTAATAATTCTATACAAATCCATACTTCTATTCACTCACAAGGACCCAGAAACAACCCAGAGCCTCACTACCTCCACCCCCTGGCCTTGTGACAGGGCAGAGAACTAAAAAAGGGAAGGAGGGAGGAGGAAGGACAAAGCCATGTGTACACCTCCCATCATGACCACGAGGCAGGAATGTCCGTTTCAGACTCTCTCCTCTGTGTAGAAAGGTGACGTCTACCTAGAAAAACGCTTTGTTTTGGGCAAAGCAAGCCCACCTGGATCATGAAGTCGTTCTCCTCCTGCACCTCGCACACACAGCGCACTATCTCTGAGTCATGACCCACCGTCTCCACCCCCTGCTCAGAGAAACGCGTGTTGAGATCAAGCCCCGTCTCTGACTCCTCTTCACTCCACAGAGGGCTGTCTGTCGACCAGTCACTGCCACTGTCTTCACCTGCAGCACAAGAAACCAGAAACGAAACAGAAACCAATTCACTCTCGTCTCACAAACAGACTTCATACACGTATACAGTGACACCAAGTGGGGAAAGGGTGTGAGGTAGGGGGATAAACCTGACAGACAAAAGCTAAAACTGAAGGAAGGACAAGAGTCAGCTGGAAAGTTGAGACTAAGAGCAGACTAGGATGTGGGTGGAAGCCTCTGTGATTGACACCCACCATCATCACGATCTGGTTCAGGGAAGGGTGCAGCAGAGGAGCGGTGTTCGTGGGATAGGGGCAATTTGAGGGACAGTTTCAGATGGCAGGGGCATGAGCCAAAGCCATTGCTCTTAGCACTGCCATGAAAGACTGTCAGAGGAAGCGAGAGTAGATGCCAGACAGTGTTAGGACATAGAAAACACACACACACTCCCTAGCAATAAGGAACTCACCGGTGACCTCATCACCTCTGAGAAGCATCTATAAAGATACTAATGCTTAAAGAAATTACCACAAAACATTCTTCTAACGCTGATTTTTTGTCTGATTAAAATCCTTAAATCCGTACTGAAATGAGAAATGATAACTGTTTTATTACAGAAAAATCACAGGACTGAGTAAACACATCAGCAGCAGGGCGTTCAGTGCCCGGAAATCTTCTGCTGTTTCCAGTCGTTACGTACGCACATGACTCTCACGCAAGTTCTTCTGGTCAGCCACCACTGACAGCCGTCTCTATTCTCTTATTCATACATCGAGGAGTGATGAGTGGGGGTAGAAGAGAGCAGCCTTCCTGGAAGAGCCGCATGCCAGTGTTGAAGATTCCCACCCCTTATACCACATCGGACACGTTTATGTAGCAAGTCAGCTGTGCCGCTGTCATCACCGCGAATTTATCTTAAAAACTTCATCACTTCCTCGCTTCTCACATCATGGTGTCTCTCAGGGTTTCCTCAGTGGGAGAGACGGAGACCAAAGGATGAGAAGCAAGTGAGGGACACAAGGATGCAATATTACGGTTCTTTAGCAGAGTTTTTAACAAAGTGTAATAGCAACCTGTCAGAGGGATGAAATGGCGCATTTGAATTTGACCCGTCGCTCACTGGACCATCAGTACCACAACGTGCATTTGATTTAAAGAACATTTACCTTCTGATCAATGTGATCATTTTCTCAGTTAACTCTACTTATTTCTAATTAGCATACTGTGGGTTGTACTGATCCTGGCAGCTTGTTCACGGCAGCGAAGATGAAGAAGAGGCTTCTGGTTGTGAGAGACTATCAGCGTAACATCTGCACCATAATTTGGAAATAGAGATGTGCTTGAACGTTTGTGACCCCTAAAGAAACTGATACATTTCTACATAAACATGAGCTAAAACATCATCAGATTTTCACCCAAGTCCTAAAAGTAGAAAAAGAGACCCCAGTTAATTAAACCAGACAAACACATCTTACTTGCTCTTTTTTTATTGAGGAAATGATCCAATATTTCACATCTGGCAAAAGTTTGTGAACCTCTAGCATTAGCAGGTAATTTGAAGGTTAAATTAGAGTCAGGTGTTTTTAATCACTAGGATGACAATCAGGTGTGAGAGGGCACCCAGTTTCATTTGAAGATGGATCTATCAAAGTGTCAGCACATGTTTGTTAAAACACAATCACACACATTCCTGATAAAATGCTTTAAAAGGCTGACCCTCACCTAGCAAACGGGTCTACATGCTAACATCCGCTCTTAATATCGGGGCGAAATTCGACAAGAACGATGTAAGAATCTTACAAAACGTATGCAGGACGGAACGAACATTTAAGTGAAAAACTGTAAGTACGATCTCTGTTACAGGAGAATCGCCATATAAAATGGCTTGTGGTTGGACAATACGTTTGACCTCGTTTCTGAACAACCAATCGTCGCTTTTCTTTTTGCTTCGACGTCAAAATGTACCAGGTGCTGCTCACTTCCGCTGATAATCTGAGCTTTCCTTGCGGGTCCACGGTGGGATGACCAGACTGGAATAGTAGTCTGAATAGCTTGGCCTCATCGATGAAACAATGAATTGTGAATTATACCAGAAATTATTAAAGGAAAATGTAAGAACATCTGTCCATGATCCGAATCTCAAGAGAAAGTGGCTTACACAGCAAGGCAACAATCTTAAACAATCCTAAAGTCATTCTAGCAAAGGCCGATTAAAGAAGAATAAAGCTCATGGTTTGGAATGGCCAAGTCAAACTGCCACTCACAGATCATTTCGATTTTTGGGTCGTATTCATGCAGAAATGCATAACATTCTTAAGGGGTCACAAACTTTCAAGCAGCACCGCATTTTACTTTAAAGAGTCTCATCAGTCAAACAGTAACATGTATGATAAGAAAGGTTTGAGAGGCGGCACCAGGGTTACTAAACTCAGCACCAGCAGTATTCTACAGCACCTGAAGAAGCATCGCACTAAAGACGAGTTCACCGCGGCACAAGCAGGAAAACGACAAACTCATACGCAGCCACAGCAGCCAACAGTGAACGCACCTTCAGACAATGTGATGAGTACTCTCACATTTAAGAAAGGGTTTTTTCTAAACAGTGAAAGCAGATTTATTTTCTTACAGGAATTGTAATTATTGTTAATGTTGTTATTTCATAAATTTTACCTACTTTAAGATCGCTCCAAGTTTTCTTCTTTCTTTTCTAAATGATGGCTGTGCCTCCACAGGTCTCTTTATATACAGTGACCCAATAAAACCTCCCAGATTTCAAAAGTAAATGAAAAAAAACAATTAAAAGATAATGAAATCATTATTTTCACACACTTTCTTCAATACGGTTTTTATTCACCATTTTTTAGAGATGATCCTATCCTTATCTTTTTTTATTTACCTTTGAAATGTGGGAGGTTTCTGGGTCACCCTGTCCAAATTTCTAATACAAACTGCTGTTCAAAAGTGTGGGGTCACCCAAAAAAATTTCACATTTTCCATGAAAACACAAACATGGGTCGTTTGTTTTTGTTTAAAATCCTTAATTTGCAGTTATTACAGCCTTACACACCGTTGTCTTTCTGCCTGTCTTTCCTTGTCTTATGCTTCTGGAAGCCCCTCCCACAAGTCATCATCATGCTGCTCCTAAAACTACTCAGTAGGGTAAGACTCAGTTACTGAGCAGGCCACTCCATTGTTAACAGAACATGAGTGGCTCTAATCAAGCATCGTCCACAGGTTATGGCATGATGTTGCAAAATGGAGTGATAGCTTTCATAGATAAAGATTGATATTTACAACCACCCAAACACCCTCAGACCATCACAATACCCCCGCCAGGTTAGACAGACTGCATTAAATACCCCTCCAGCCTGTTCATTTGTTCTGTGCCTTATAAATGTTCTTATTTCTGACCCAAACACGTCTTCACTGTTCTGTTGTCCATCTCAGTCTTTTCCTTTTATTGACCAGTCTCAGATATGGCTTTTTCTTTCTTCTCTGTTTGAGTCGTTTCTGGTGTTTTGGTGTTTGGTGAGTGCTATTTTATGAAGCTGCTGATTGAGGACCTGTCAGGCTTCTGTTCCTTAAACTAGAGACTCTGATGTACTTGTGCTTTTGCTCAGCACCAGAGCCTCAGATTTCTCTTTCTGTCCTGGTTAGATCCAGTGTGTGCTGTTCTGTGAAGGGAGTAGTACACAACACTGTCTCTTCAGCAATTTCATGGGCCACAATATTTGGCCTCAATAAATGTGGAAATGGCCATTACTGATAAACTCTGAGTTTTGTTTCGGCCGCCACAACGTGATAGATTCTTAAGAAAGGAATAATATTTTAAATAAGAAATTTTCTACCCAGTCCCTTCAATACATTTACCAAAATTAAAGAAACAAACACTCATTACAGACAACCAACTAACACAGTGTGATTTAGGTGTGTGTGTATGTGTGTGAGAGAGTGAGACTGTGTGTGTGTGTGTGTGTGAGCGAGAGAGTGTGTGCGTGTGTGTGAGTGAGTCTGTGTGTCAGTAAGTGCGTGCATGTGAGTGTGTGAGAGTGAGTGAGTGCGAGTGAGAGAGTGTGTGTGAGTGAGTGTGTGTGTGAGAGA
>JBCNYG010000003.1:6086438-6098085 GCA_039654305.1 Porochilus rendahli | reverse complement strand
ATATATTGGGTGGTTCAATGCCCTGGTAGAGCTTTAACCATAGTTTGGCTTGACTGTACATGGAATTTATTTCCGGCTCCACCTGCACATAAAGCCCTTTGCACATAAAGCTTTTTACCCCAATTCATGAATTTATTTTACTTTACATGTACTTGTTGTAAACATTATATTCAAACTGTGGCGTTGTAGCTTCATTGATAAAGGTTGTTTAATTATTTGCGATGTTTAAAAGGCAATTCTAATCCAGGGTTGTGTTTGATGGAAACATGTTTGATGACAGAGAGCAGATTTGGCCCAGAGGGAGGTGGAGCAAATGAGGGACCAGCTAACCAGCAGTTGCATCATTTCTAAAGCAAGTGATGAGGGTCCCAGTGAGGTACAAGTGATTCCTTACTTTCACCAAAAGATTAAAGAGAAAATACTCAATTCACCCCAAAGTCATCCAAAGGCTTTCGAGTCAAACTCATAGAGAAAAAAAGCCACTTTTCAATACTGTTTGTACCATAAATCAAATTCTTCAAGCTTCTGACTCCTCATTAGCTTTGAAATAACATGATTATAGGAAAATAGAAAAGTTGGAGGCGGGCGTTCTGAAGATGAAGAAAGATCGGCATGTTTTTTCCCATCCTGATTCACTGGTTTGCCCCCCTGTGCTGTATTGCCCATCTCAGGGGAAAGGAGAAAGCCACGAGAAGGACAAGTGTTCACGACCACGGCTGGAAGCAGTGCTCTTCTCCAAAGATAGAGAGATTCTCGGCTTACTTGAGAATGTCCAGAGGTTGCAGTCCACTCTCCAGGAAGTGCAGGACTCCTCTGCAAGTCAGCTAGCAGATCTGGAATACCAGCTGGCCTGTAAGACAGAAGCGATTGAAGTAAGTGGGGCAGAAATGTAGTGTGTAGATGATGATAACCAGGTTTACGGTAAGGATCTGAAGGCTGCAAAGTGGTAATTGTTTTTTCAGTGGGTGTGTAAGAGGAAGAGCGTAGCACCATGTAGTGCGAGAATGAATTTGGGGGTGGTGTAATTGAAGCTAGAGTGATCTTTTTTTAATTCTTTTCTTAGAGAATCCTTTTTTTAAATGTTAGTTTGGCTGGTGTGCTCTTAGTTGGTAAGAGTAGAACAGCCAGACAATTTCTCTTTTCATTTACATGATTTTATTGCAAAATCTTTTTTTTATATTATTTAATTTATTTATAAATTTTTATAAATTTATTTATTTTTTTGTAGCCTATATTTTGTCTTATATTTTATTACATTTTATTTATTTTTTATTTTCTTATTTCTATCTCTTTGTAATTTATTTTTATCTGGCCTTTAGATCCTTTAAAAATCCTTTACAAAAGTTTCTAGTTATTGTTCTTTTCTTCTTGTTGATAGTTTGTTGCTTGTTTGATAGTTTATTCTTTACATTTTGGACAGTCATACTAAGCATTTTACTTCATATTGTACGGTGTATAATTTGTGACAAATAAAATATTAATTTGACATGGTAAACATATTGTAATCACATATTACTTAAGGATAACATCTAATACCTCTGATACACTGGAAGATGATGCCATCTGATTCAGTGACACTGAAAACATTGGACTGACCGTAGTTCTAACTGTATTCATACGCTGTTTGGCGGATAACTCATAAATCCCATGTGGTAAAAAACAAGAGAGACATTTTTTTAGAAATAACAATAAAAAGTATGTACACAACGTGATTATGCTGTAAATATATTATGTGTATATGTGAGCAAGTGCAATCATTCAAGTTTTACCCAAAGAATTATTCAACTACATGGCTTTCAGGTGGTTACTCACTCACTCACTCACTCACTCACTCACTCACTCACTCTCCATCTGTCACACTATCACTCTCACTATTACTATCACTCATGTTATGTCATATTATCATCACTCTCTATCAGTCTCTCACTATCACTCTCTGACTATCACTCACACTATCACTCTCTCACTCTCCATCCGTCACACTATCACTCTCACTCTCTTACTCTCTATCAGTCACACTATCTCTCACGCCATTTTCAAAAAGCACATTCACTAATGTCAGTTTCTTTGCTTTATAAATAAGAAACATAAATTCACCTCTTAATCCAAAAAACACTAACATTATATAAATATAATAAATATAATAATATTTAATACAAATTTAATACAAACTACCAATACTACTTTCTCTTTTTCTCAGGGTTCTGTCTGTTTTTGAAAGCTCCTGCACAATGTAGCTTATCTCCATGGTAGTGACATGACCATAATCCTATCAGCACTCTCCATTTTATCTACTGAACACACACACACACACACACACACACACACACACACACACACACACACACACACACACACACACACACACACACACACCATCAGTGTAAATGGTCTCACACTGGCTCCACTCTTAATCCCACCACCTTTGTGAGCACACTTAACTCAGAAGTGAACGTGACTTTTAAGAGCGAACGGTTCTGATCAGGGTCGTGTGTTTCTAAAGATGCCTGCCAAAAATAATAAACAAATGACACGTCCTTCCTAAAAAACTGGTTTATTGAGTTTAATGACAATGTACAGCCCTAGGATGCATCGTACTGCATACAGAAAAGGAATGTATTCTGAAAAGAAGTGTTTAAAGAGCATTAAGTAGAGAATTGGTTCATAGCAGAGCCCCATAGGCATGGAACTGTAATATGATGGGTTTTATACCCCGTTGCTGACTTGCTGACATGCTGATTGGCTGTTATAGGTAGCCTACACTTGATTGGCTGTTGTGTAGAGCCTGTGCAAGATTGGCCATTATGTATTGCCCACGATAACGAAAATAAAACCAGAGAACACAGGCTCGTACAGCACCGTTCAGACAGTCGAACTCAGACAGGCAGACAAACTTTCACCAAGCAAAACATCACAGAACACATCGTACATAAACAGATCATTGAAAGGTCACGCCTTGTCAGCTGTCTGAATTGCTCCCACTCAGAGTTGGCTAAAAAATATCATGGATGTTCATACACTTCCTAATGGCAAAAGTTTTAAATGTTAGCTCTCTAACCACGCCCCCCTCCCCCCACCCCCCCACAAAAATTCTGCATCTCTTGTCACGCATGACGCCTGTGACACCGATACCAGCCTCTTCAGACACATTGGCGCTGCTTGAAAGGGGACGTTAAGCATCATTTGCTTCAATTTCCATTCATCGCTTGTACTCGGGTTCCTGAATCCCCGTCCTTTGGTTCTTCTGGACACTTTCTCCATATGTTCACCGGCTTTCTTATTACTTCTGTGGTCTCTGCATAATATTCCTCACATATATTTCCAAGTGTTTTCAGCCAGTAACTGTACAGCCCTGTTCTTCTCATGAGCTCTTTCTGATGACCCATTTCTGCAGTCAGACTGCAACACAAGCCACTATCCAACTAATACACAGGTGTCTAATCAACTTACAATACCACCACGCAGATATAATCCACTGTTCTGCTACAATGGACAACTTAATGAGGACAAATGATTATTCCTGCCATTAGAAGCAGGGCTACATTGATCTTCAATCGGCTGCCATTGAAGACATTGTTTCAGCCACTCACCTGGCCGCAGACAACGGCTGGAATTGTCGTGCAGACTCTTGACAATAAAAACACGCTTTGGGTTTCTGACAGAAAGTGAACGGCAGAACCTTGTTCTAAAGGCTAAAGGCTGATAGCGAGGATAAAGATGTCTCTCTCATTGACACATTGTACTCCGGTTGTTTCAGGATTGTGTCAGCTGTGGTGATATTTTGTGGTAAGTTAACACGCTCTTGTAGAATGAGCAAACCAGAGACGACAGGTGATGGAATCACTCCTTGAGATGACCTGAGGAAGAAACCTGAAGAGGGACCAGACTCTACAGGGGACCACATCCTCTACTGGGTGACCTGGAGAACGGAAATTACAGATCGCTAAAAAAATAAAGCTTGAAAACAAACAGCACTGAATTTGTTCAAAACTTTGGTTCCCTAATTAATCTCCTCACATGTGTCTCGCTTTCAAATGCTTTGAGTGAAACCCTGAGCAGTGAACAATCGCTCGAATCATGTCGCGTGAAATGTCAGCTCTAGCAGAGCTCCGTACCCGCCCACTCTGTGTCGCTTATTCACGACACTTCATGTCATCACGGCTTATTTCACCGGCACGCACTGACTCCACATGGCTGCTTGTCACTTACTGCTTCCTATGTTTTAGAAAGCTGTTCAGTTTGAAGTGAGGCAGCGTTCATGGTGCCGGCGGCAGCGCTCAGATGAGATTTTCCAGAGTGAGCTTTCCACATCTAATGGTTTTGGGAGTGTAAAGCTTCAGGGTATACACATGTGGGACAAACAACGGCAGGAAATTTGAGTGACATCAGAATGGAAACATGCCAAGAAAATCCCGTCGCAGTGTGTGCGAGCTGAGAATTAGCTGATGTTATAAATGAGGCGTGACAGAGTGAAGACCTGAACCTTGGGTGCAGGAAGTTTGTAACAGAAATACTTACAGACTTTCAGAACACACTGGCAGACAAACCCCCCGTAATCAGCTCATTTCTGCTTGGGAGAAACAGTCTCTCATGGACACACACTCACAGGAAGCAGGAAGGATGACGCCTGGAAGATATTAGGCGCCTGGTGTGCTGGTTGAATCCGTCCCCCCATAAATCTCAGTAAAACATATAGTTCCTCAGCAAGGTAGCAGATTCCCGGGGGACACTTTAAATACCAACAGCTCGACAAGGACAACTCAACAGGGTGAAAAGCACACAACAGGAAAAGGGAAAGTTCTGGAAATAAATGGAGAAGAATGTATAAGGATCATCACCAGAACCTCAGCCTAGCGCAACACCGACCTTGGACTTCCTGCCGAGTCCGACTGTCCTTCTGACCACGACGTAAAACACTCACTAATAAATGACTGATTCACGGAACTGTGTGAGTAATACAGTCGTTAGAATTACCCAGCCATTTCAACTGCGGAGGAAATTAGCAGAAAAGGTCACCCAGTCTGAGCTAGCTCTTCTCAGGAGTCACACACCCAACAACACTTCATCTTCTCCACAGAACATGCTAAGAGATTACTCAGTAGGCAACCAGCGGCTAATGTCTCGACCGTGTCACAGGATGTGCTTTTGTTCCTGAGAGAAAAGACAGCCATTCATGAGCAAAACTAAGAACAACGAGCACAGTGAATAGGCATCATAGCATAGCATGTTAGCATTGTCATGTCTATTACATGTTACTTCTATTGTGCACTTAAACCTTTAAACTGAAGTGTGATGTAATGTATTGTACACTGGTTGGAGGTGAATCAACCTGTGTGTGCTAATGTACCGCTGATGGGCGTGGCATGTGAAGCACAAAGATTAAAAAAAGGACAAAGGGTTCATGCTCGCAGCTGTAGAAATGAAAAGTGAGGCGTATTAGCAGACTTCCTGAGTGGAGGCCCATAGGCACGGACGATGACGCAGATTGCACTCTCGTGTTGGTACCACCAAGGGAACCCAATAAAGCTGCTGTGTCATTAATTTAAAAAAAAAAACTTTATTATTAATAACAAAACTGAAACCCAAAAAAATTAATTCTCGTACACCCCTACTCAGACTTGTACAGAATAGACAGAACACAATCTAACTCAGGAACACGGAACATGAACTTGTTAAACGGATAATTAAACAAATGAGACATAATGTGCTGCTGAAATCCCTGGTGGGAGTTGTTATGCTTTTGATTTCTTGTGTGGTGGCTTCTCCGGCGCCTGAGTATTCTCGCTGCCTACGCGGTATATTGGCCAGTTCTCTTAACCACTTAACCGCTAGCCTAGGGACTTATCGTTGTGTATTTGCTTACTGGTGACTTATGGTTGTCTCCTTTTCTCCTTCCAGTACCTCCTCGAGCCCCAGCGCTTCCGCCCAGCTTCCCTACATAGACGCACCCTTTTCCGGATCGCTCACTCAGTGCTTCCGCCCCATCTCTGCGACGCGGGATACACACTCTTCACCGAGACATAGCTGAACCCTGCGGTGCCAGTGAAGGATAGCTACAAGGCTCAATCTCGCCCTCCGTTTGGAAAATCTGACCACGCCGCCATCTTCCTCATGCCAAAATATAAACAAAATATAAATGGTTCAGAAGACCACCATCAGAACGTTTCCAAACCAGAAGCCATGGATGGATAAATCCGTCCGCAATGCTCTGAGATCCCGTTCCGCTGCGTATAACACGAGGCTCGCCACCCGAAACATGGACGAGTACAACACTGCATCCTACAGCATGCGCAGAGCGGTGAAGGAGGCGAAACAGCGCTATGCACTAAAATGAGGGTCACAATTCCCGCAGAGTGGCTCTAGGAGTCTGTGGCAGGGACTAAAGAACATGACAGACTACAAAGAACCATCTTACTGATCGGTGGATGCAGACGCTTCTCTGGCAGACGAGCTAAACACCTTTTATGCTCGTGTCAAGGCTCACAGTGCTAACAGGTTTAGCAGTGCTAACATCGCTATGGGCAGCACACTTCTGGAGCACACCAAAGAGGCTAACTCGTTCACCATCTCAGAGCACGACGTGAGAAAGGCATCCAGGAGAGTGAACACAAGTCTGACTGTCTGTTTTAAAAAATAAATAAATCGTACTTAAACATGAGTCAAAGTCTTGGAAATCCTGTTGTACTGGCATGTTTAAATTTACCAAACCAAAGAGCATGTGCGCATTTTTGCGTGAACCTCTATCTTACAGGGCTGTGGGCTTGGGAGTAATCGGAGTCCGCCTCATGCGCTCCCACCACCCCTGAAAGAGCAGTGTCACCTGTGACTCTCTGCTCAGACGGGTGAGGTCCTCCTCTCCTGTCCCCCCGCCTGATTGTGCCACACTTTGGCGGTGGGCAGCCGTCCTCCTCTTAACGGCTTCCTTTAAGTCTGACCACTTCTTTTTTAACTCCGCGTGTGTGTGTACACCTTTCTGACCCCACAGCATTGACGGCCTCACACACTCTCCCACTTAGACCTCCTGCGTTTGGTGTTAATGCCGGAGGACAGCGTGCTAAACTGTACATTCTTGCGCGCCTCCCCGTCTTCCTCATATTGTTTTTCATTATTTCTCAGTATGATTTTCTGAACCTGCGAAGAGGGGAATTTCCGGTGCAGGGTTCATATGATTTGCATATTTAAATAGGGGCGTGGACAGGGAGGGGTCGGGTACTCCAACAATTCCATGCTGTGCGCTCAATTCCACGCTGATTCAGATGTTCAAAGGAAAAGTGCTTGGGTTCATGCGTACGCACAGATTCATACATCTGGATTTTTTGTGCGTAAGACGTTTTCTGGAATTAAGTGTACGTCATTTTTCAGTAAGAATTCCACGCAAGTCTTTGTACATGAGGCCCCTGGACACTATATGCAGCAAGCGGTGCTAGGAAAATAATTAAGGACCTCAGCCATCCCACCCCTTCTCTCTGTTCCTCTCAGGGAAACGTTTCCGTTCCTTGAAAGTAAACGCTGAGCGAATGAGGAGGAGCTTCTTCCCGCAGGCCGTTCGGGCCCTGAACCAGAACACTGGGACCTGGACACTGTAGACTCTACACACACAACACCCACCTCGGCTGACTGTTGCACACACCCACTTGTCACTTTACAGACACTTGTCACTTTGCACACAGACACTTTACAGACAGACAATTACTAGAAAAAATTGCCACAGCGTACATCTGCACACCTTAGCGACTGAAAGTCTAAACAGATTGTTTGGAGTCATGGCTTAAGTCGAATTAAAAGGTTAATGCAGATTCTTGAATACAGTTTTAAATCAACTGGTAACAATGAATATTAAGTGCCTAATCAACTGTGAAAATAACATAATAAATAACATAATATCATACTGAAAGTTATATTTAGGTCAATCTGAGGTCAAAGAAACTAAGTAAAGTTGCTGTACTTTACAGTGAAATAAGGCTGTGAGGACATGCTGTCATTTTATTACATCAATATTACTTACTGTTCTTAGGTGTGACACCAAAACATCACAACTACACGATAACATCCAGAGTACAATTCATAATTTTGAATATGCAAATAAGCAAGCTCACTGTACTATACCTGTAAAACCATCGTTCACATCGTACACATATCACATCAACGCTTCTGTAGATGGGTGACTCCTTCAACAGCCCTAACACTACTCTTCTCCTCAGAGCCAGGTGTAAGATCTACACTACAGGCTTCTTTAAGTGCTGCCCTTTAACGCGTCTGTACAACAGAGATACTCATCAACCCAACAGCAGGAACACACACAATCACCCGGCATGTTTCGTGTCACGTTTAGATAAACCATGTTAGGTGTAATTAGAGCTGACCCAGCGGTGACCGTCTCCTGCCCACGTGTGTGTGTGAGTATAAAACATGGTGCTGGTGCAGTATTCCCATCAGTATCGCTTAAGGAACGCGACTGATGCAGAAACGTGCCTCAACCCGACCCGACAGCCAATGAGTCTAATGTGCCTGTCTCAGGACTGTGGGAGGAAATTGGAGTACCCAGAGGAAACCCACACAAGCACAGGACCCGGGGACTCGAACCCAGTACGTTTTCACTCGGAAGCAGATGTGCTAACCACGACACAACCATGCTGCCCTCAACCCAACCCATGTGACTTCTAAATGAAAGAGACTGACCCATAAGTACATGCACATGAAACACATACACATGACAGAATTGAAGCCGTGTTCTAAACAGGAGCAGTACTGTCACGGGAGGACTTCTAGCTCATTGTACTCCTGTTTCTTTTTTCAAACTTTACTGCGATTACTCTGGCAAGCCAAACAGGGCGCACGTTAATGTGAGTCAAGGCCAATAAAGTTGTGCATTCTGGGGCTTCATTGCACCCACTTAGTGCTACTTTACGGCTAGACGGCTAGGAAATAGGCCTGATAATCATTCATTAATTTATTGTTCTATCTAGACAGATGGAATGATTCATCTGAACAGTTGTCATGGCAAGCTTTCACATAATGTCAGAAAAGGCAAAAGCCTGTATAACTTATTGGCAAGAAAAAACCTAGACTGGCTTTTGTGTTATATGTGGACTCTCCATGTAAATTGTTTTTGTACATTTTATGTAGTTATGTAAGTACACCTTGTTTGCTATGATGAGTATTTAATGTTAATGTTGGTACATCTTTTAGGTAAACCATGCTGTGATTCACTGGAATCCTTTGTGCTCCTTGTATCCTGTTAGAGGAATGAAATCTGATGGGATATAGTAGCTCTGATAATACAAACACACACAAGTTTTCAGCTCAAGGCTTAAAGCCACAGGCTGCAAACCTCGGGAGCGTTCGGATAGCCCTGAATCCCCCAGCATGATGGTGTGACAAATTATATATCCTGTATGCTGCCTATTACCCATAAATCTGTGTGGCAGCTTCTTCAAGCACCGAAATCTCTTTTCTTAAGATGGCCGACTGGGCTTTGCAGAAAAGTGAGTTCACATACATGGTTTTGTTGTCTTTTTTTTCTCTTAGAAACGTGAAAGGCTGTGTTAATGTCTAAAACCCTGCAACTACATCAAATAAATGTGGTTGTTATGATTTGTGAAGCATCTGTTCACCAACAAGCCAATATTATGATGATACATGGTGTGGTGATGTCACGCCAATCTTAACGAGCTCATGACACCATTTTTCATGTTTATCTCTATAAATCAGAATATTTTATTGAATCGAAGCATAAACGACGTTACAAAGCAAGCGCACTCCCATGGAAAACTGTTCACAATCTGAATCGTGTGCCATTGAAAAATCGATGCCTCCTGCACTGAAAGTCCACAGAGGAAGAAGGCGGAAATGATGTCATTGGCAGAAGTCCAGTCTCGTGAAGCTGCAGTAGTGGTTTGATTGTTTACTGTAGCGCGTTTTTTGACGTTTTCCTCTTTATTGTCAACGACCAGCAAGATCATTGCGTATCAGGATTCTGCTCAAACACCAGAGATGGTGGTTTTCTCTATTTATGTTCCCTAAAGACCCGGTTTGTCCTGAACAGTGGACGAAACATGTACAAGAGAAATGGAGCCCTACGATTCATCAAGACTGTGTTCAGCCCACTTTGAGGAAAATGGTTTTGACCCCTATACACCTGCATTAAAGTTGGGTTTAGGTATCATTGTGAGCCGTAGCAAACAGTATCCCCACAGCCGTACCCACAATATTCCCACGCCCTCATCCCGGTGGTCAAAGTTTGATGGCGGCCAGAAATGGAACATGGAACAGTAGTTGCCTAATAACCGATTCTACCTCTCTTCCTCAGAGAGCAGCCTACCCCTCGCTAAAAATACCATTACAGTACACCTTTTTTTCAGTCTCTCTCTCAGGACCTTTTTTTTCGCAAAAGATGCACATACACTGAAACCAGTTTATAAACTATCTGCACATTGTCACTCATGCCATGCTCCCTTACACTCGTCTCTCCATCATTGTCCTTCAGCGTCTTTATTATCTCCAGGACTCGACGTTAACACTTGACCTTCTGGACTGTATTCGGGGGCATAACCACTAATAGCACCCACGAATAACTTAACAGATGATTATGTCAGACTACATGTGACAGAGCGCAGCGTGTCTGTCCCTAATATCAGCGGTTTTCCCGCTGGTGGTGAACAACGGCCGAACAAACTTAATCATAGACATTAAATATGCTGGTCCTGGTTGCAGGGGTTGCCTTAATATGGTTGAGGCGCTTATACGATGATTCTGGGACTCAGTTACAACAAACAAAATGTGTTGATTATTAAAACAAACACATTAAACATGATATTTATATATTTATTCAAGTTCACAGTAAACAACATCAGCGTGAAGGTTAAGTTTATACGGTTCACCATCACAACACTTTCATGATTTATTACCAAGTGATTCCTGGTGTATTTAATGACTGTACATAGATAATAAAATGTACTGTGTTCAGGAAAAATGTTTAAAATGGCGAAATCCTGTGTGTAGCAGTTGATTGGTTTTAAAAACATTCAGTGGTTGGGCCTGGAGTTTTTGATTTGTGCCGCGTGGTATTCCTCGTGTGTGAGGACGTGTTCAGCTGAGCGTAAGTTCGATGTTCTGTGTTCGACTGTGCTGTGTGAAACTTCACTTTCTTTCTCTCATTGTCTTTTTCATTTTTATTGACCTACTGTTAACCAACAAAATAAAATAGATATGAAAAAGGTGTGTTGCATGTGTCCATCATTCTGCTCTGATCATGCCTGAGGAGGCACCTGTTTATTACAGCAACACAACACTGGAGAAACCTTGTGCTTCGATCGCAGCTGATCACCTGAGAGAAGAGGTCTCAGCGGAGAAGGTTCCTCGAGGATTCCTCTCCTTATTTACTGCTGGACCCATCAGGTAGTCTCTCTCACACACACATCTTTTCTAAATCCTAATATGCACTGTCCCAAATTCGGCGGCACGGCTTGCAAATGCACGTGAACGGCCTGCGTGCGATTTGCATTTGAACGGCCACCGTGGAACTTTACACTTCGACTATACAGTCGCTTAACCAGCAGCAGCTTATAGCAACACACACACACACACACACACACACACACACACACACACACACACACCACACACACACACACACACACACACACAC
>JBCNYG010000003.1:6000529-6011159 GCA_039654305.1 Porochilus rendahli | reverse complement strand
TGTGTGGAGTTTGCATGTTCTCCCCGTGCTTGCGTGGGTTTCCTCCGGGTACTCCGGTTTCCTCCCACAGTCCAAAATCATGCACAAATCACCCCTAGGTGTGAGTGTGAGTGCGAATGGTTGTGTGACTGATGGCCCTGCGTTGGCCTGGCGAGCTGTTCAGGGCATACCCCACCCTCGCCCAGAGATGGCTGAGATGGGCACCAGCATCCCCGCTACCCTAATTAGGAATAAGCGGTTCAGAAAATGAATGAATGAATGATGATCTGAAACATTTAAGTGTGACAAACATGCAAAAAAATAAGAAATCAGGAAGCGGGCAAACACTTTTTCACACCACTGTATTAGAGATTTTCTCCTTAGAAATTCAGAAAATGTTAATTTAATTGTTTTTCCCATTTCTTTCTTTTTGCTTCCTTTTTTCCTTTCATTTGCTTATCTTTCTTATCCTTCCTTTCCTTTTCCTTTCATTTTCTTATGTTTTCTTTCATTTCATTACATTTCATTTCCCTTTTCCTTCCTTTTATTCCTTTTCCTTTTGTTTCCTGTCATCTCATGTAATTTTCTTTCCTTCCCTTTTTGTGTCTCCTTCGGTTAAGAGAAACACTTCTCTTCATTTGACATTTAATTTCCCTGTAATGAAACATTTAGACATATGTATTAGGTTACAGTTGCAGTACTGCATAGTAGTGCATCATATACATGCAGGAAAAAAGTACAACCCAATAGCACTCTTCTGTATTACCCCTCACTCTTCACCTCATCAAATTCTGAGCTTGTTTCACTTGAAAAGGTGCCGATGTAAGGTTCACGTTGGCTTTTCATATAAAAGATAAAACATTTCACCAGTTTAAAGGTGACAGAATTTTAAAATATGGTTACAAGATCCCCCCAGTGCAGCTAACTGGGTTATCAAAGGCCGGCCATGTCTCTCACTGTCTGTGTTGGGAGGCTGTAAAACAACCATTGCTGATATTCGTCAAGAGTGGGCTGCATAGCCATCAGCGTTTTTTTTCTGCCTTGCGATGGCCTGGCGAGCTGTCCAGGATGTACTCTGCCCTCGCCCAGAGTTGGCTGAGACGGGCATCAGCATCCCCACAACCCTAATCAGGACGAAGTGGCTCAGAAAATGAATGAATGAATGGATTATAAGATCATTACTTGGGTCAGTAAAGTTGTCTTTGCTGTTTGTGTACAGCAATCTCATTTTAAGAATCAGCTACACACCAGTACCCATCTTGGGATATTTAAATCAGTGCATTGATATGCTTCTGCTTAGATTCTGATTCTCACAGAAAGCCGAATGCTGTTCGATACTAGATGAGAAGTGACGAGCTAGAGTTAAAATGTGCCTGGCGCTCAGAAAAATTATGAGAAAACTGCTCCAGAAAATCTTCTTTGACTGTGATAATAGAAAGATGTTTATTGTCATTGTATGATTTGCATGAACAATGAAATTAAAAAAGTGTCAACAAGTCAAAAAGTGCAGCAGTCATACTTACAATCAAATCTTCAACAATAAAAAAGTACTAATTAGTATATGAAAAAATATTACTGGAAATTTGTATGCTAAAATAAGTTGAGACAGCCCTTCCCAAACATAATCACATTCATCATCTATCTACGGCACATCTCATGTAAACAGTGTGTTTTGATTATTGAATGCAGTTATGGCTGCTGGTTAAAAACTGTTTTTTCTGTAAAAATTGTTCTTTCTCAGTGCCCTAAAGAAGTGGAATCTCTGCTGGGCCTTTTTCAGCAGCTCAGAGGTGTTCATGCTCCAAGTCAGGCCCTCCTTTATCTGGACTCCGGAAGTCAGCTACCCCCTCTATACTCTCCCCACTGATGGAAAGAGGAGTAATGTCTGCTTTCCTTCTCCTGCAGTCAAAGATCAGCTCCTTGGTCTTTGTGGTGTAGAGGAGCAGGTTGTTCTCCTTACACCACCACCATGAGAGCCACTCCCCCTTCTTCCTATAAGCTAACCACCAACCCTGCTACCCCAAACCCACTAACACCCCGCCCCCCCCATATGATTCCCACCACCGTAGTGTCATCTGCAAACTTCAACATGGTGTTGCTATGGGGAGCAGGGGTGCAGTTGTGGGAGTAAAGAGTGTAGAGCAGAGGCACACAGGACACATTGAGGCTGAGGGTCATAGATGTGTGTCGGCCCACTCTGTCCCTCTGACTGCGATCCAACAGAAATCTGTTAATCCACATGCAGGTGGTGTGTGGAAGCCCCAAGTCCTCGATTTTGTTCACCAGTTTGTAGGAAAGAATGGTGTTAAACGCCGAACTATAATCCACAAACAGCATCTGGACATAGCGCCCCTTCTCCAGTTGTGAAAGAAGGGATTGCTGTGGCCAGGGCATCCTCTGTGGAAATGTGTCCCCTGTACTGATGAGTGTTAAATCTTGGTGGCAGGAGTGATCAAAGCAATTCAGTTTTTCAAAGCTTTTCATCACCTCTGGTTTGAATGCAAATGGCAGGTAGCCACTCAGGTTCGAGATGTGAGATTTCTTTGGCATTAGGATTCAGACATGGTGGGACAGTGGACGGGGCCAACAACTGGTTAAAGATCTCGGTGAAGATTCCAGCCAGCTGATCTGTACAGTCTTTCAGCACCCAGCCAGGGACGCCCTCTTGTCCAGCAGCCTTTGTCAGGTTCACGGACCTCAGCGTACGCCTAACCTCACTCTCTTCGACTGTGAGGGTTAAGCTGCTGAGGGCCTTGAGGTGTGGTGTGGTTGTCTCTGGTGGCTTTACCTCAAAACATGCAAAGAAGAGGTTTAGCTTCTCTTCCAAGAACCAGATTCAGGGTTGGTCCTGAAATTGAAGAAATGCTGGACTCCCTGCCACACCTGCCAACTCCTCTTGCTGTCCAGGTGGTCCTCAATCCTCCTCCTATAATCCAGCTTGGCCTCTCCACGGATGGAATTTCACGCTCGCCTGCTCACCCTTGGCAATAAAAAATGTTTAGGATGAGTAATATAATCAGCGAAGTCATAATCTCGATGAATCTCAAAAAATATGGGGCGAGTATTCATATGTATCAGTTCGTCCAAGCGACACAAGACTGGTCAAGTTGAATAACGAGCGCTCTTATTCATTGTCAGTGAGTGAGCCTGACATTTGTTCCACGAAGATCTTCTGCAGCACGCGCCATCACCCAGAAGCCAATGAGAAAACACTGTGCCAGCACCATACTGGTAGTGTCGTGGAGGCTGTGAACATAGAGCGTAGAGTAAATGTGCTGTAATCAGTTGTTTCAACCGTGCAGCAAGGGAAGGAGACAAGTCTTTTTTCTGTGTCGCAGCAATTATTAAAAGCCAGAGCAAGCGTGCTAAAGAAAACGGATAGCTAAATGGTTGAGCAACATCTCTAGAGCAGATTTGGATGTAAGGATCGACGTTTGCAGTGACCATTTTATTATAACCAGTGACTTCACATGTAAATGTAATAAGAAAGCTACTTGTTAGAAAGAATTATATTGAAAGCAAAGCACAGACTGACAAATGGTGTGTATTGTTAGCTAGTTTGGCTGGGTAGAAACAATAAGTCGAGAGCATGGTGAGCATGCCCTAACTGTTTATTGCTTTTGTTGAGCTGAGCATGCCCTACCTGTAAAATTGCTTCTTTTCTGCTGCCAAATGTACAGCCGTTTAATGTACTAGTAAATAAGAACGTAATTTTTAAATAAGCCACTCAGTATGAAGTTATGCCTCAAGCAAAGAACAGACTGAGAGAAGGTGTTTGTGGTTATCTACTTCAGATGGGTAGAGGCAAAGAGTTGGGATCATACTAAGGGAAGTCACAACTGTTCTTTTCTAACGCCACATAATGTGCAGCGGTTTTATATACTAATATTTTTTCGAGAACATTTCGGACTGCCCGGTGTTCAGTCTGAACTCGGTTGTGATACATGTATGTAAGGGTCAATGCCGTAACACGAAGCTAATATCTGAAGATATCTCTGCTGCAGCAAGTGGAAGACTATAAAAGTAATTAGTGAGAGGTATTGCATCAGCCTGAATTCTTTGGCCTGGTAAACTGTTTGTGTGGCCTTCAGTACTGGGACGTGTTGTTGTAACCAGGGGCAACCCCTGGTCATCACAGAAGTTGTTGAAGTCCACCACAGATGAACTCAATAAATAATGTGGAAGTGCATTCAATGTGCAAACACCCATCTTTAAAACGTGGAACGTAAACATAATTTTACATATATATATATACATTTCAGAGGGTAATAATTTATCTAAGTAAGATATCTAAGAACCTAAATTACTACTAGACTATATACCCATGAATGCACACCGTGCTCTAGCATTGAGCCTGGGGCTCATCGGGGGGTTTAGTATAACTATACAAATAGTATAAATCATATATATGTTTCATACCTGTCTGATTTATTAATTGAATTTCATGGTAATCTATATGAAAAGGAACCTTCATGGTTTATTATTATTGTTGTTATATGGACTCGGACCAATGGTCAGACTGTGAGCTGATTGAAGAGTTTGTTGCCGAAAAGAGTTTTTGTCAAAGACACGCATTTTGTTAACTGCATCTTTTTTAATAAAAACTTGATCACAAACCATGTTTTCTGTTTTAAATTTTTATTGGATTTCAATAATATTATTGGCCAGTAGAATATGAAAACCACTAGTCCTGCTGGCCAGTAAATATGGCCAAAGACTAGTATTTCTGTTTTCTTTACTGGCCCTGCTGGCTAATAGCATTTATTTGAAATCCCATCCCTGTCGCTCTGATGCCTCTCGTAACACAGTTACTGGTTTACAACCTAAAATATCATTAAAATATTCTTTTAACAATTATCAACAGATCAGCCTGACAGCCATTATAATGTCCACACAGTCACACAGTTAATCATAAGGAAAATGTATCCTACAGATTTAATCAGGCTTTGTTCCATGTTTCATTATGAATAAAGGCTGTTTCTCCCATGTCCCCATGTCCATAGATCATTGTAGTTATTACTACATTAATTACAAATTGATAATAAAAACATTCATGCTTAAGATAGTCCACCAATATCTAACATCTAAGATTCTAATATCTAATATCTAAGATTTTCATGTTTAAAAATGCCAAAAATAAATGCAAGTTTATCAGAAAAACTAAAACAAAACACATCTCAAATCTCAAAACCAACACAGCTTTGTGATGTTGTCTAACCATCGGCCAGTGGCACGACATAAACATAAATGTTGCTCATCTTTCTTTCTGTCCTGCAAATTTCTCTAGGACTTTCTGGTTAAAATGATCCATCTCAGTCCCCAGTCCATGTCCACCACGTTTCGGTGCCACCACATTGAAACAAAAGGCAGGGAAATCTGTAAAAGGCATTACTCATGTCACATCCAGCTACCCAACTCCTTTTTTCACAGCAGGCATGGGAGAAGCACCGGGTGTATGGTTTTGTATTGGCAAAACTGAATTTTATTCGTTTTCTGTAGTTTTGCTCGCATTTGCCATCTTGCACAGCTCTCTCAGTCACAAAAGATGAGATTGACAAGTAACAGTCAAGTGTGGGGTCTGAGAACATGACTGACACCTACGAGATCTGTCACAATGCTAATTCGCCGCAAACAAAAGTGGGAGGCTCCGGGTCGCACAATTCTGTGCCCCAAGGGAAATCTACAGGAACCAATCAAAATACAGTCTCAAATTACCTGCTAACTATATGTTTGCCAGTCGAATAGCATCATCATATTAGCCAGATATCATCAGGCCGGCGCCCGTCAACAAAGAAGTATGTGTTCAGACTGATTCAGATTCATCAGACAATGACCAATACCATATAAATGTCTAATTGTAATATAATGGCTGTTGACAGATGCTAAAATGTTAAACATTATTTTGTACTTGTTTATTTATTTATCTTTATATTTACTATATTTAAATAAATTTCCATGCCGATATTTATAGGCCTGCTACTGGCCATCCTCCATGAGGAAAGTGAGTGAGTGAGTGGGTGAGTGAGTAAGAGTTGAGAGTCACCATTTTGTTGTTTAATACACAGGACTGCTATGATTTGCTGAATTACGTGTATAATATATAATGTGCATTTACATACCTTTAACCATTTCTTGTCTCGCCTATATGTGTGGACTTTAAATATACTGTACACAATTTTATTTTATTTTTTTTAATATATAATTTAAAGCTGGAGTTGGTAAATGTTTAACTAACATAAACTGTTATATTGGTTGAAATGGCCTTAACATCCTGTCAGCAATCAATCAATTATGAGTTGTGGAAAAGGTCAGAAAAATAATGTTATCCTGTAAAAACGCTGACCAATCACTGCATCACTGTCCGCTGGGAAATAACTAATCAAATGCTCTTGTGTAACACTGCTTGTGCGTGACCCTACTGTACACAAACCTGCAGTCAGAGAGTGTCACTTCTGCTGCTGCTGCCTCAGATATTCTGTTGCAAGTTTACTTTGGAACAGTAAATTTGCCCAATGCGCATGCCTTTGGATTGCTGGAGAAAACCGGAATACTCAGAGGAAACCTATGCAATCTTTGAGAGGGAAAGCTAACTTCATTCCCTGAAGAGATGCTACTTTCAAATTTTGCTAGCTTTCCAGATAACCAATTCCAGCTTTAACAAACAGCACACTGTTGAAACTTAAATGACCTAAAATAGCCTTTAAAGCACACAGAGGAATTAATAAATTATACTGCAATGCGCTCTTGTCACAGAACACTAGGTGTATCCCCTGCATGTTCAATGGAACACATTATCATTATGTTTTTGCAAAATTTTCATTCTTGTGACATGGTAATCAGGTAAGAAATGAGCTGGATTTTAAACAGAATCTGTAACCGGCGTGTTCATGGGCTTCTTGTATAAATAAGAAACAATCCTGTGCACAATTTTACTTTTACTTTTACTTTATGATTTTTCACATTTCAACATTCCAAATTTCATATGGCCCTGTGACCTTAAAATTCATTCAACGGAAATAAAATAAATCCATAAAGAACTGGCGTTCCAGTTAACTGGTCTAGCCACTGGGTCTAGCCGCGTTTTTGGGAAAGAGAAAATAACTATAAATTATTCACGTCTTCCACGGCGGTGGTAGCTCATGTCGTTAGGAGATGTGCTGGTGCATGATAGAGTACTTTAACACACAGGCTCAGGTTCGAAACATGCCTCGCTTATTTTAACTGTTTTTAAATTAAATTTATTTGTTTTTGTATATTGTGTCTTGGTGCAAAACACATATATGACACACGTTTAACTTTATTTAACTACAAAGTTGAGGGTCAGATTTAGCTCTGAATCAGATTTATAATCTTGATGAATCTACAGCAATAAGGAAAATGTCAGCAGAAATAGCGGAAGGTAAACATCTGTAAGCCAATGTCACCAGTTAACATGAAAACCAGTTAAACTGGAACAGCAGCACTGCTAGAGTGTTAACAAGAAGCGTCTGTGGCAGATGCACCAGTGATAGATGTGGCGGAGGACAAGATCGTATCCCCTATGTTTTACTGAAGATTCAATTACACTGTGTGCACAATTAGGCAAGTCAATCCAAAATGTTAACACACCCTCAAACCTGAACATTTAAGTAGTAAAAGTGAAGTTTTGGTTTTCTTAAGAGAATATCTATATGTACACCATTATTAGGCAACTATTATTGTGCAGAATTATTATGCAACTAAATGAAAAACAAAGATTTTCCGCCTCACTTGTTTATTTTCACCTGTTAAAGTGAGAATAATGAACAAACTCAAAATTTACAAATAAAAATATCTGATATAAAGAAAAACAACTCTAATTACCAATTTACCCCCCGTCTTTTCAAAAACAGTCACAAGCCTTCCGTTCACGGAGTCGGTCAGTTTCTTGATCTGGCCAGAATAAACTTTTTGTGCAGCTGCAACCGCAGCCTCCCAGATACCGTTCAGAGATGTGCACTGTTTACCTTCACTGTGAATGTCCTGCTTAAGAGGGGCCCAAAAGTTCTCAATAGGGTTTAAGTCAGGTGAAGAAGGGGGCCATGTCATTAGTTTTTCATCTTTAAGGCCTTTACTGGCCTGCCACGCGGTGGAGTACTTTGATGCATGTGATGGAACGTCGTCTTGCATAAAAATCATGGTCTTCTTAAAAGATGCAGGCTTTTTCCTGTACCACTGCTTGAAGAAAGTTTCTCCTAAAAATTGACAGTAAGTCTGAGAGTTGATTTTAAATCCATTTTCAACCCAACCGTAACAGGAAGGGTAAAGCTTAAAAAAAAAAAACTTAAAACTTAAAGTATGCACAGATCAACTAGCAGGGATTTTTACCACCATCTTTAACCTCTCTAATTCAATGTCTGGTTCCCACATGCCTCAGGACAGCCAGTAAGCTGCCTGAATGTCTTTTGCCGAGTTGCCCTAACCCCCATCATCACCAAATGTTTCAAGAGGCTTGTCTTCTCTCATATTAAGGCTGCCATCCCTGCTGACCTTGATCCACATCAGTTTGCATACAAAGCAAAAGATCAACAGAGGATGCCATCAATACAGGCATCCACACAGCCCTCACACTCTTCGACAGCAGTAACTTTTATGTAAGGATGCTGTTCGTGGACTTCAGCTCTGCTATTAATATAGTCATACCACATAAACTGGTTCATAAGTTGGGCAACCTGGCCTAGGGAGCTCACTGTGCACCTGGATACTGAACTTTCTTAGCAACGGACCTCAGAACATCAGTATAGGAGACTATACGCTCTTTCATCCTGAACACTGGAACACCACAGGGGTGTGTTCCCAGCCCCTTCTTCTTTTTCTTGTCACACATGACTGTTCCGCCATTCACAGTAGCAACACAATCATCAAATTCACCTACGACACCACCGTCGTAGATTTGATAATATCTCAGCGTAAAGGAATGAGGTCCGGCATCTGTGGCGATGCTCTTGATGAAGAGGAGATAGAGAGGGTGGAGTGCTTCAAGTTTCTTGGAGTCCACATCTCTGCTGACTTCACCTGAACCACAAAAATCTCCCACCGGGTGGGGAAGGACAACAAAGGATGTACTTCATCAGAAAGCTCTGACAAGCCCACCTACCCTGACCCCTACTGACAAACTCTTAACGCTCTGCCATCAAGAGCCTCCTGACCTACTGCTGTACAGTGTGGTCCAGCAGCTGTACTGCAGAGAACAAGAAGGTCCTGCAGCTGGTACTACAACCCAACCCCACCCCCCCTTCAGTGACTGACGCTTTGCCCTAATATAATACCTTATGTAGCAAACGTTCTCATGTAGGAGAATGAAAACAAATCTAAGGCTCAATCTCAAAGTTGCCATTAAAAAACAGTCTGGAGTCAGACAATCTCAGTATAAGAGAGCCCTTAGCTGTGGCACACTATAAGCCTGGATGCCCTGGTAGACAAAAGTGACTTTGTATTCACTGTTCCTCAAAAATATTAATAAATAAATTTTTAAATATTCCCATGCACGAAAACCCCAACTATTTAGAAAAAAACACTACCTGATTCACTGGATCAGCTATCCTGATAACTGCGTTTACCTGCTTCATTTAACTACTTGTTATTATTCACCACAAGCCTACTAATTAGGCTATTTAAAAAGTAAAAGCAAAAAAAAAACAAAAAACAAAAAAAAAAACTAAAACCCCATAAAGTGTAACCAATTTGTTAATAGCCTATTTAGTTATTTATTTAGGTTAGGAATGTATTACTCATGTAAAACAATGATTAAGGACAGCACCATCATAAATACTATTTGGTAAAGGTTTTCCTTGTATTTTATCTTCTTGGATCAGCAGATTTTTTTTTATCAAGAAGAAATGCAGCAGACTACACTCAGGTGCCCTAACATTTCAGTCAGATTCTTCCTTCTGTTTTAGTTGCCATACTTGAGGAAATCTGTCTGGCCTTTCTATGCAATGACAATAAAACTAGAGGTGAAACATGGCTAAATGTACTCATCTTAATCTGGAAGAAAAAAACAATACACTTATCATATATACTTTCCCTTGAATTGATGGCTTCACTTAAACTGGTGGGAAACTGATCACAAAAATTCATATTTGGTATTTAATTGGACAGCATGGTGGTGTGATAGCAAGTGTTGCAACCCACAACTCTAAAATCACTGATTTGATCTTGCAGTAATGTTGGTATTTGTTTCCACTGGGTTCTCTGGCAATAGGTGGATCCACCAAGATAATTGGTGTCTCTTCCATAGTGTATTTTCATTACACACACTTATATCAGAATATTCTATTGATCACGGAGGAAACAGTGTACACACAGTTGCTCCATACCAAGTAAAGAAAAGATAAGATAAAAGTCTCAATAAGAAAAATTTCAAATGTTTTTAAATATGCACTATATACATTTGGAAATCTATTATCTATCATCAATATGAAAAAGAGTAGTATGCAAATGTAGTGCAAAATGCAAATGTATAACAGTGGCTGTTATTGCTACGGTATATTGATGAGTTGTACAGTTTAATGGCCACAGGTAGGAATGATTCTTCGTGTCGCTTAGTGGAGCATTTACACTGCATTCCAAATTATTATGCAAATGATATTTTTGTTTGATTTTCCAAAATACTTGATGCAAATGATGATCA
>JBCNYG010000003.1:5910783-5923147 GCA_039654305.1 Porochilus rendahli | reverse complement strand
CATGCAAACCCCACACAGAAACGCCGGAGCTGGGAATCGAACCCAGGACCTTCTTGCTGTGAGGCGGACGTGCTAACACTACGCCACCGTGTCGCAAATTTATTTAGATAATTAACTTAAATTACTGGGCAACAGAAAAAAACTCTTTCTGAAAGCACACCAGTATTATATTATATATAGCAATGGTTAATGCTGATGTCAATAATAATAAAGTAAAATCTTAATACATTGTGTGTGCTCTTTTGCTGGGCAGAGTATTGGTTTGGTGGTTTCCACATCCACCACACAACAAGAAGGTCCTGGGTTTGACTCCTGGGCTCAGCGAGGGAGTTTCTGTGTGGAGCTTGCATGTTCTCCCGATGCTTGCCTCTGGGTACTCCAGTTTCCTCCCACAGTCTAAAATTGAAACTGTTTTAAAATGCCCCTGGTGTGAGTGTGAATGCTTGAGCGTGTGTATGGTGGCCCTGCAATGTACGGGCGAGCTGTTCAGGATATGGCCTGACCTCGCCCAGAGACAGTGTGGATGGGCTTCATCCTCCTCCCATGAACCTAGTAGGATTTAGTGTTTCAGCAACTGAATTACTGAATAAACATTCTATTGCAGTGTGAAGGAAAATGAGATGATGTGAAACAATACAAAAAGGCATTATTTTAACATGTAGTCATATTATAGAGTCGAGGAGGTGAAATCTCGGACAGATATTCAAAAACTTGAATTGCATTTACGTGTTCATTAGAACAGATGTCCTTTAAAAAGTCCATCTGGCAATGGAAATAGAAGCACAACATCATATCAGATCAAGCAGATGGCTTCTGTACCAGTGCTGTTTGTTCTCTCTCTGTAATTAAAGATGGCTTTAACTTAGAGTCATATTATTGTTCTTTCCTGGCTCAGCTACTAATACTCCTCAGTCTGTCATGTTATACTGGTGGCCTGGTAAAGCTCAGACTCAATAGCATAAATAAATATCTCATTAATGATACTCAGGTAAGCTTAAGAAAATACCTCTCCATTCACATTCATAGCACGAATCCGAGTCTGTATAAGATACTTATTTACACATAATAATAAATCAGGTCTTAGATCTTTTCATGGCCTTACGGCTGATCAGTTTATTAAATAGTTTAGTCTTGTATTTGCTGTGCACAGCTTGTTTTTCATTAAGGTGGTGGGTACAAGAACACCACCATGTCTCACACTCACCCAGAGCTTTTCCAAAGTATTCACTACAGGAGAATGCATCATACGCTAGAACATGCATGCACTGACAAACACACAGAAGACAAGTGTGGTTTAACCAACAGTACCGAACCTTTGCGTTAAAAATTACATATACAATATAAGACAGCAGTGCCACCTCATCGGGGGGCATAAACAGATGTCTGATGGATAAAAGCTTTGTGAAAGAAAATGGTTTGGTGGTGAAAGTCGTCTCTGTAGCTGCTCTAGACTCTCCGGGGGATATACAGTACATCTCTGTGTGTTTCGGCCCTGGTGAAGACCCGTTACATGTACGGCAGTTATACTGTACACATCCTGAATTTGTCTGTTTTGTCCTGTCCTTGGACCCCATTACACATATGTTATTCATCAGTTTCCATCCGTTCCTTATCAGTAATCATTCACTAAAACCACACCTTCGGTTCTGTTGAATGTCAGGGAGTAGTCTGGCCAGGTCCACTGGGCATCAACAGAAGCGAACTAACAAAATGCATGCATGTCCGGTGCATAACTACTGTACAACCCTTGGACGTCTCTTCCCGGTGGAGTCTAAATGCTGGAGGTCTGATAATTTAGTGAGAGAATTCAGTCAGGTAACTCTGTATAATTCTTGTTTTTATGGAGACAAAACTGAAATCCAAAACTAAAAGAAATTGGTTTGAAGTGCCACTGTTCCATAGGAAAGGCCGATTGCAATTATTTATTTTCAATTCTTCACAGTTGAAGGTCCATCAATCACACCAGCATTTTTCTATTCTTTGCTTTTGTGACGATACTACCCACCTTGGATCAAGAGGCTTTCCACTATCTGAGAAACACAGGAAGCTCCCCGTGGTGGCTTAACGATCAATACCAACTCTAAAACTATCAGGATCAGCTGCACCTGAGGTTCAGAAAGAAAGAAAGAAAAAAATCACTTTTGTGGCGATCAATACTATGCATCAAACAAACTTCTGCTTTTTCACATTGATCTTTCCCTGCTTGTGCTTTGTCAACTCCCACAACTTCATACTCCAAGCTTGAAAGCAATTATGCTGAAATGTTCTTCCAACTCGCTGACTTGAAAACAAAAAGAGAAAAGCACTATAAGGAGGAAAGCAATGACAGTATGTCCTCACCCTTTTTTCTTATGATTTGTGCCTTCATTATTTTTCTTGTGCATATAAATTTACATTTTATCAGTCTGTAGCTTTCTCTTGGAGTGTCTTTAATTAAGTTCGGGAAGTTGAAACTGAAAAAAGGGAACATTTAAATATTGTTTGTCAGTAAACGTTGCCATGGAGGTGACAAACCAAGGCAGCATACTGGCATCACGTTATCACATTCAATTCATAATGGAATAGTGTGTGTGACAGTGAGTTGAACGACAACAGAAACTTAGGACAGGGAAAGAAAAACACATGCAACTGGATTTTGAATGTTGAAAGCAGAGGATTTTCACTGCATTTAAATGGTTTCCTTTTCTTCTTTGAGTAAAGATAACACAGATGCACTCAGAGGAGTGTAAGGGCCACTACATAGACAAAATTTTATGGACACTTTACCATCACACCCATATGCATCTTCTTCCAAAAGTAAGAAAGTACACAGTTGTGTAGAATGTCTTCAGCTGCTGTTGGGTTACAGCTTCCCTTCACTAGAACTAAGAGACTCAAACCTGTTTGAGCTCTACGAAGACATGCCCTAACAAGGTCGGAATGGGAGAATGTGAGTTGTGTACACTGAACACGTTTGGGATGAACTAGAATACCAACTGTTCCAGGTGTCCTTGACTGACATCAGTGTCTGACCTTAATAATGATCACCAACCCCAACAGTCCTCACTCCAAAATCTAGTGGAGAGCCTTCCGAGAACGGAGAAATCTATTATAACAGTAAAGAGGAACGAAACCAGCAGTCCAACCATAAAGAAATACTTACGAGTGTTATGATCATATCCATTGACTTTTGTCCATACCTTTTGTGTACCTCCAGAACACAGCATGGAGGATGTAGTAACAGGCCCTATGAGGGTGCTGGGATTAATTACCGATATACTTGTCTTACAATATGATATATAGTGGATGGATTGTTTTTTCTTCATGCCATTTGACAACTCAGACAATAGGAAACATCATTTAATACCAGTAAATGTTTATCAAGAGGTTAACTAATATAAACCAAATATTCCTGTAGAAAATATGCTCCGCAGAAAAGGCAAAAGCTTCCGTATTTATTTTTTGTACATAAATATAAGATAACGTGGGGTACGTTATCTTTGGTAACGTTTTTTTTTTCTGTGTGTCTAAGTAATTTGTAAGTAATTACTAGTTATCCTTGCTGAAGATATGCAGGTGCTGCAATCTGGACAGCATGGAAGGTAACAGTTGACTGGTAATGTTGGTTTCCTTTAGAAAACGGGATATATTTTAGGCTATTGAATGACTGGAAACGTTAGTCCGTAGTACAAATGACAATCTTACTAGTTGTTTGTGGCCCGGTGTGATAGTGTCTGTCAGTGTAACCCCAAAACATGTCAGTGTTACCTGTGACCCTTGGGGTATTATTGACAAATCCCATGTTTTTTCTTCATCCTCCCAAGAGGCAATGAAAAGGCCTAACATGCTCTTATTATACCATAAAATAGGACATGTAACAACTTTCTAATGCTGCAGCAGGCTAGTTCACAGGTGCACTAATATGGGTAAAATATTTACAAATGCAAAATATGAGTCAAAGTTACTCCGATTTACCTTATACATACATATCAGTAATGTTTTGTTTATTAATAAATTTTTATCTAAACATACAACTCATAGTTGGTGTAAGTACATTTGTATGGCATTAAGGCAACATTATTCCTCATCAGCACTCGTTTCAAACTCTCAAAATGCTGTGACCTTGATTTTAACCTTTTAAGGTCACTCAAGGCCAAAGGAGATTACATTTCCTATTTGAAGTTCCCAATCTGAGGTTTCCCTCACTGTGTCTATTGGTCCACATTTAAATATTACCATGGAAAATGTCTATTCCCAACTATTAATTACTATACTTCCAAACTATAAATATGATGGTGGTGTGACGAAACAATAGTAATCAGTAGTTGAAAACACGATGTGAATAGGTTGTAATAAGGTTGTATTCATCACAGTTCAGAAAGGTTGTTAAAGGTGACAACGCTACTAGGCAGCGAGACAGTAATGCATAGATTTGAAAATTGGTTTTGGGGCAGCCATAGCCTAATGGTTAAAGAAGAGGCTTTAAATGCAGAGCCAATAATTTCCATTATGGGATTATTACAGTATAGCGAAAATAAAAAAGAAAAACAACCAAAAAACAACATGAAACATTTTGAAAATCTTGTGGTATATGGTGGTCAGTTCCAGTTGACAGCAAACATCACCAAGATGTCAAGATGACATCACACAGTTTAGAATTAAGCTGAACCGCTGTCAGAACTGCCCCATGTGAGGCCTGATTAATGGAGGTAATAAATAAAAGTCTTACATCATATTACAGGCCTAAAAACAGAAGAAAATTTAGAGCCCTAAAGGATTCTTTGAACATTTCACCGGGAACTCCCCTAACGATTTTGTTTAAAGCTTACCTCAGAGTGTTTCTCTTTCTCAGAAGTTTCTAAGAAAGGCCATGAATTTAAAGTTCACAGCAGAGCTCCATACTTCAGAAAAATTGGTAGAACATCCATCTGATTTTTTACGTCACGAACATTGTGTCTGTCCCTCTGTCTATGAAGGTACATGTGGGAACTCTGTAGTATTAATTTGCATGGAGTTATATAGCTGTCATAATGGGAATAAAAGGTTCTATCTTCTATAACCTGAAGTTGGGATGATCTTTAAATTTGGGTAAAATACAAAGTAAAAGACTTTCAAATCACATAAGCCAATATTTTATTCACAATAGAACATAGATAACATAACAAATGTTTAAACAGTTTTACAATTTTATACACAAAATGCTCATTTCAGATTTGATGCCTACTATAGGTCTGAAAATAGTTGGGACAGGGGTATGTTTACCATGGTGTATCTTTACAAAACAGTTTGAAGACATCTGGGCATCAAGGTTATTAGTTTTTGGAGTTTTGGTGTTGGAGTTTGGTCCCATTCTTGCCTGATATAGGTTTCCAGCTGCTGAAGCGTTTGTGGTTGTCTTTGATGTATTTTTCATTTAATGATGTGCCAAATGTTCTCTATAGGTGAAAGATCTGGACTCCAGACAGGAGTCAGCACCCGGACTGTAGCCATACTGTTGTAATAGATACAATATGTGGTTTCGCATTGTCCTTCTGATATACATAAGGCCTTCCCTGAAGTAGACGTTATCTGGAGGGGAGCATGTGTTGCTCTAAAACCCCTGCTAGAGGTCATGGCTCCATGAAGCCAAAAGGACAACGTCAACCACGAAAAAAGCAAGACAGGATCAGGGGTGTGTGGGGTCATCCACAATGCTGTTAGCTTTGCGGATGCAGCGTGCAGTGTAAATGTCTGAGATAGAGGGAAGAGAGACTCCAGTGATCTTTTCAGCTTTCCTCACTATCTGCTGAAGGGTCTTGCGATGGGAGATGGTACAGTTCCCAAACCAGGCAGTGATGCAGCTGCCCAAGATGCTCTCAAAGGTTTTCGAGTTTGTAGAACACAGTCAAGATGGGGGAAGGGAGATGGGCTTTCCTCAGCCACCTCAGGAAGTAGAGGCACTGCTGGGCTTTCTCAGTGATGTAGCTGGTGTTGACTGACCTGGTGAGGTTCTCTGCCAGGTGGACACCAAGGAATTTGGTGCTGTTGACGATCTCCACAGAGGATCCATCGATAAACAGTGGGGAATGGTTGCTCTGTGCGCTCCTAAAGTCAACAACCATCTCTTTAGTCTTGTCGACATTCAGAGACAGGTTGTTGGCTGTACACCAGGCTGTTAGCTGCTGTACCTCCTCTCTGTAAGCTGACTCATTGTCCTTGCTGATGAGACCTACCATGGTCATGTCATCGGAGAACTTAATGATGTAGAGGGAGCTCTGTATTGCTGCACAGTTGTGAATCAACAAAGTGAACGGCAGTGAACTGAGCACACAACCCTGAGGAGATTCAGGGTTCAGTGTGGTGGTGCTGGAGATGCTGTTCCCGATATTGACTGACTGGGGTCTCCCGGTTAGGAAATCCAGAATCCGGTTGCAGAGAGAGGTGATCGGGCCCAGCATGCTCAGCTTCTCAATCAGCTGCTGAGGAATGATTGTGTTGAATGCTGAACTAAAGTCTATGAACAGCCTTCGTACATATGTGTCCTTACAGTCAAGATGTGTGAGGGCCAGATGGAGGGTTGTGGTGATGGCATCGTTCGAACAGTGGTTAGGACGATACGCAAACTGCAAGGGGTCCAGTGAGGATGGTAGCTGTGACTTGATGTTCCCCGTGACAAGCCTCTCAAAGCATTTCATCACCATTGGTGTGAGTGCAACAGGATGGGAGTCATTTAGGCAGAACGTCATAGACTTCTTGTGCACAAGCACAATGGTCGTTGTCTTGAGGCACATTGGGATGATGGAGCTGCTCAGCGAAATGTTGAAGTCAGTGAAGACATCTGCTAAATGCTCTGCACACTTCCTCAGCACTCTGCCAGAAATGTTGTCTGGACCAGCAGACATGGGTTGACTCTTCGTAGAGTTAGGAAAAGGGATTCTTCTCACTGTTGTGCTGTTCTCTGCCTCAAACTGAGTGTAGAATTCGCTCAGCGCATATGGGAGGGAGGCATCACTGTCACAAGCAGGTGTTGTTGTCCTGCACCAGGAGTCTCTGGTGTTCTGGAAGTGGCTGTGGATTCTCTGGGCGTGTGCACACTTTGCCTCTCTAATGGCTCGAGATAGTTTAACCCTTGCTGTTTTTAAGGTCGCCCTGTCCCCTGCTCTGAAGGCAGAGTATCTCGACTTTTCCGGCCAGGTTTTAACTTGCTTCAGAACCAGTTTAGAGCATCTGACAAGTGGTCTGTATGCTGGAATCAACATCACAGAGATGTGGTCTGAGTAGCTGAGGTGGGGACAGGGCTCTGCATGATACGATAATGTTTGTGTAAACAAGATCCAGTGTGTTCACTCCTCTCGTAGCAAAGTGCACATGCTGATGGAATTTAGGGGGCATTGTTTAGAGATTTGCATGGTTGAAATCTGTCGGGGTGAGCATTCTGCAGCTTGCTAATAGCTCCGTAGAGCTCACACAGAGCCTCCTTAGCATTAAGGTGGGGTGGAAGGTACACAACAATAATAAAAGTGGTGGTTCATTCCATGGGTAAATAAAAAGGTCTGCATGTTACAGTCACAAATTCCACTACCTATGAGCAGTAGTCAGACACAAGCACAGAGTTCTTACACCATTCCATGTTAATGTAAACACACACACCGCCACCATGAGTCTTACCGCACTGAAGTGGATTCCTGTCAGCACGAAACATGGTTAGACCGGCTAGCTAAATAGTGGCGTCTGGAACTGTCATTGAGCCATGTCTTGGTAAAAACAAAGAGACAACAGTCTCTGTACTCATTCCAGTCTGGAATGAGGTCCTGCCCCAAGTGGAGGAGCTCAAGTATCTTGGGGTCTTGTTTACAAGTGACGGAAGGATGGAGCTTGAGATCAAAAGGCAGATTGGTGCAGCCTCTGCTGTAAAGTGGAGCTTGTACCAATCTGTTGTGTTGAAGAGGGAGCTGAGCCGGAAGGCTAAGCTCTTGATTTACCAGTTGATTTATGTTTCTACCCTCACCGATGGACCGCTACAACATCGCGGAACAAGATACAGGTCAGCCTGAACTGAACTTCCTTTGCAGGGTGGCATGGCTGTCCGTTAGAGATAGGGTGAGAAGTTCTGTCATCCGGGCGGAGCTCAGAGTAGATCTGCTGCTCCTCCGTGTTGAGAGGAGCCAGATGAGGTGGCTTGGCCATCTGATAAGAATACCTCCCGAACACCTCCCTGGTGTAATGTTTCGGGCATGTCCAACCGGGAAGAAACCCAGAGGTCAACCCAGACAATGCTGGAGGGACTACGTCTCTCAGCTGGCCTAACAACACTTTGGCATCCCCCGGCAAAGATGGAGGAAGTGGCCGGGGAGAGGGAAGTCTGGACCCCACTGCTTAGGCTGCTGCCCCCGCAACATGACTCTGGAAAAAAACTGAAGATTAAAATAAAGATGTGATTTGAAAGTCTTTTAGTTTTCATTTTATTGAAATTTAAAGAATGCTCCAACTTGTCCGGAATTCAGGTTGTACTCTCTCTTCCCGTCCAAGCTGTTACTTGTTTGAAGCTGTGCCATATGCAGTAGGCATCTTTGTAAAATGAATGAATACTGCTGTGAAATGCATTACTTATTTGAATAGAAAGACTTTTAAGCCAACCACATTAAAAATGATGTCAGATTGTAACTGGACCCCCACCCCCAACCCCCCAATATAATATGTGGACAAAACATGAAATAGCATGAATGAAAAAACATTTAGTGTTATATGTATTATATAGTATCATACCCTAACCCTAGTATTATGCCCTAACCCTAATTATGTGTCATTTATAACATATAACATATAATATAAAAGTCATGTAGAGGATACCCTCTCTTAAAGGTGATAAGTTCAATAAAAGTCTGTATTCCAGAAAGGACCCATATTCCATGGGTACATTTTCAATATCACAATGATGTTTCCGGCATGTATAAGATGCTTATGAAAGTAAACTTGTTCAGCAGAGTGTCATCTCACATCGCAAAGCTTAATTTCTGTCTGTTCAACTGAAGTATTACATATTTTAACATATTTGCATGTTAACTTTGTTTAACACTAACTTTGTTCCTTAATTTTAACTTTTTTTTCCAACAAAACCTGAACATTGTCATGAAAGAATTTGTTTCCATATATTTTGGTGTGGGGTGCTGTCCACAACACTGCAGGGTTAGCATACATGTTTGTTGTGCAAAGCAAACATATGTCACATAATATAAATGTCATGTCATCAACTTGAATCAGGAAAAGATAATTTTTTCAGAGCTCCGATTTTAGGCATTGTCTAGATCTTTATATTTACCATCCGATAAACCTTTAAAGAAGCTTGTAGAACCAGAAGAGCATATTGAAAAAATTAGAGCATTTACACGTTTATCCAAAATGTATTTATATTTCAAAGGGGACCAATGGTAATGCTAAATTATTCCAGTTCAATATATTGTCCCTAGACTTTCCTTGTCTCTGATTAAACCCCTAACCTGTCTTGGTCCTAATAGTACCAAACAAATCAGTAGATTATGGACTTTACTGTGCTCCTAGGGATAAATAAAGGCTTTGATTTTATTTAGTGATTTATTTGTTGGTTGATTTCATTCATTAATTTTCTTGGTTAAATTTGGTGAACATATTACTGACTAAAACTATAAGAAAGAAATCTCTCAAAGACCTGTCTTCTTGCAGTCCTCCTCCCTCCAACTGAACTTAAAAGCTCCTTCCTCCAAAGACAGCAACATGCGCACTGCAATAGTATCTTTACCCTGTAGATAAGTGGTCTCCAACCCTGTTCTTGGAGATGTATCTTCCTGCAGGTTTTATCTCCAACCAAAATCACACCTCTTTGACCTGTTCAAGTACTTCTTCAATGGTTTACTCAGGTGTGCATAATTTAGGTTGGAGATAAAAACCTGCAGGAAGGTAGATCTCCAGGACCAGGATTGGAGACCACTGCTGTAGATTATCATAACGCAGTATTTAAGCAATGGTTACACTTAATTCATTAATTTTTCAAACCTCCTTATCCTTTATCCTATACTTTATTATTTGTATTGCATACAAATGCCCTTGCTGGGCATGAGGCTAAAACCCAGCCTAACTAAACTCTTCTTGCTGCGAGTGGGATGTGTACTACACCTCTACAATGCTGTGCTCTGTGGATTTTTGCTTTCCTTTGTATCACTTGTCTTGTTAGTTTAATATTTATTTTCTTGTAACTTTGTCTGCCTACTTGAGTTAGATTGTGTGTTGTTTATTCTGTGCGAGTCTGAGTGGTGGTGTATGAGCCTAAATTTTGGGGGTTTTGTTTCATTACTAATATTAAATCTGCTTATTTTTTTTATTATTGCCCCTCGTCATGCAAGTCAGTGATGCATAACAACTATCAACTCAGCAATGTGGTGACTTTATTGGGTTTCCTGTGGTACGTGGACACCAGACAGGACATGGAATAACCATACAAGCTTTATTCCATGACTATGGTGTTCCACTCAGGAGCCCCGCTATTACAGCATGAAACGGTTTGGTTAAATTAAAAACTCATATTAGATTCAAATTAATTTTAAATGTACAGAATCATTTAGTCACAAGTCAGTGATATGTTGAAAAGATAACAAGACCCACATCCACATTCCTGGATTACACTTGCCCTTATTTGTAAATCTTTTTGGATAAAATTCTACAAAACCTACAAAATTCTACAAAAATTACATGAAAACTACTCAACTGAGAAAAAAAATCACTTTTAAGCCCATAAGAAAGATAAAGATTTGTCCCATCAGCCCCTTCTCAATGTCACAGCTACTGCAGTTACCATGCAGTTACCATGCATCTGATAGATTGTTGGTGTCCTCCCACAATGCCCCTGTGTGATGGTGTAACAATGACAAATGACACATCAGGTAACAAATCTCTTCTTGTCCCTACAGCAACAGAGCACAGAAAAATGCAAACCACACTTCAGGATGGGTCATCCCTCCCCTTCTTCATAACAGCATCGAGTAGACACACACACACACACATGCAAATTAGCCTTATGTGCATGTCTTTGGTCTGTGGGAGGAAACTGGAGTATCCCAGCAAGGACGGGGAGAATAGGCAAACTCCACGCAGAAACGCCCAAGCCAGTCCCTCAAACCCAGAACCATTTTGCTATGAGGCAGACCTGTTAACCACTACCCACTGTACTGCCCAGCACACACTCAGAAGAGCTTTATTTTGGAGTTTAAGTTTCTTTAAATTAAAATCCACACAAATAAATAAAATGCTTGACTGGCTCTGGCTGTGTCCTGGTACAGATGACATTGTATACACTTAATTGCAGAATCTCCATAATGCACATTGGCCACCAATCCCAGATGAACTTTATGATTATTGAATGAATATCACCGCCACTCAGTATTTGATAAACAGTTTTAATTCACAGTTACTTCAATTAACATTTTGGGGTGTTTGTTTTCCTCTGGGTACTCTAGTTTCCTCCCACATTCCAAAGACATGCACATAGAGCTAACTGCCAATGTAAAATTGCCCCAGGTATGAGTGAAAATGGTTGTTTATGTTTGCCCTGTGATGGACTGGTGAGCTGTTCAGGGTGTAACCTGAGGGTGTACAGTGCAGGTCAAAAGCTCACTTACTCATTTTTGGACCTGCACTTAGAGGAAAATTTCTCATTTTAAATAATAATAGTAATAACCAAAATTAATCTCACCAATTACCACCTGTTACCACTCAAGAACCAGGGAGGTTAAGTGTTCACACATACTCTCTCTGAAATATGTGAAACTACCAGCCACTTCTTATTAATCTGCTTTTTATACATCACAGTGCAGCAACAGTAGAAAAAGGAAAGGAAAAGGAAAGTGCTAGTTGCTCTTAACTAGAACGCAACTTACTGGTTCATGTCATTTTGATTGACAGCAGAGACAGTAATGCCATCCCTCCCACCAAACAAGACCGTAGAAGTAATTATGCTCTTTTGATCTCTTTGACGTGGATCATCAGTTTCAGATCCTGATCCTTCAGTGATGGGGTGAGCATTTTTCTTTTCTACCACTCTGAATTCTTATTAAGTTGCATTATTCCACTGACTATGAGTCAGTGAGTCCCAGATGATGGAGGACAAACCCTAAAGCAGGTCACCTCAGTGAGACAGAAAAAACAAAATGAAACAGAGCCACAGGAAGATTGAAACTGATGTTCCATTAGCAAAGCCTTCTGGGAAATCAGAATGCCTGGTTTTTAGAGCACATTGTTTCCCATGAGAGAAAGAGAAAAAGATAGAAAGCAATAGTGAGAGAGTTTCATATAATTATATATATAGTGAGTGTGAGTGCGAATTGTTGTGTGACTGATGGCCCTGTGATGGCCTGGCGAGCTGTCCAGGGTGTACCCC
>JBCNYG010000003.1:5868885-5879231 GCA_039654305.1 Porochilus rendahli | reverse complement strand
ACAACAAGAAGTTCACTAAGATAATGTGGTGCAAGACCATTAAGTGCTTTATAGGTTAAAAGTAGTAATTTATATTCGATTCGAAACTTAACTGATAAGATGGGGATGATATGCAATAATCATGGCACCTTAATGGTCCGGGCAGATCAAAAAATTATTAGTGTGCAGTGATTCTGTATCAGCCATTAAGAGTACTGGTGCAGGTATTTCGAAGAGCAGACGAGATACGATTTATGAAATTCTATTCGAAACCTAATCAGGTCGAAGTCTCTTTCATGTGGGTTCCAGCGCATGTGGGAATACCTTATAATGAAAAAGTATAGTAATTGTCAAAGAAACCCGTCAGAAATAAAGACGTTGATATTGAAGTAAGTCTATCAAAATTAGAAGTAAGATGTGTGGTATGGAAGGAGATACATTTTGGCAGAGATAACGGGAAGAACAGTCAAAATTAATAAATAAGACATCATCAAGCAATCAATTACTGAAGAAAGGTTGGAAGAGGAAAGAATGGGTACTGAGGTCCAGACTGAGGATTGTACATATTAATCTAAACAACACACTGAGATTAACAGGCAAACATCAGAGGGATTAATGAAAAGAATGTGTTGGAAGATTTACCACATGTGATTATGGACTGTGAGAAATATAGAACAGAAAGAAAAGAGATGCTTGAGAAAATGAGAGAAAATAGATTAGAAGTAAATACTATTAAGAATTTTATTACTATTTATGATATTACTATTGTAGAATTTGGTGAAATATGGTATTCTCTTTCCATTATTTGGATTCTGTGTCTTTTCAAATTTCCAAAAGTTACAGAATCTAATCCAGATACTGGAAAGAGACTGCACTAGATGGCGGTAATGCAACACCAGGGTTCCAACCGCCGATAAACCACAGAAGAAGAAGAAGCAGAAGACGAAGAAGAAGCAGAAGACGAAGAAGAAGAAGAAGAGGAAGAAGAAGCAGAAATATCCGCATTTTGTTCTCGCGAGGTTTGTGCTGTCGAGATTAACAACAAACAAGATGGTGGTGATGTATCTCTACCTTCGGTTTTACCTGTGATGAGAGAAAGTTGTGTACATGCTTTAATAAAACGTTTTTATTATAAAAAGAAAGGAAATATTTCAAAGCACAGTCTTTAAAGCAGTTGTTTTAACATCGTAAACCTATGAGTAGTTTTTATTTTGGGAAAATGTTTATTTTGGGAACCCCCTGTTCCTTATAAAAAAGAAACGGCTGCAAATCAACCGAAAGCACCAACACCGAGTCTCAGCTGTCCGTATCCTGCAAGTGTACAAGTGACCGTCTCTCAGCACGAATAATGGAAACTATGGAACCATGACGACATCACATTTCTGAAGAAATGCGGAAATTGATCAGTCAGTCAAAAGTTGTGATTAACTCTGTAATTCAAGTGATAAATAAATTTGATGTAATGATGTCGCACTTGTTATTTAATACTGTAATTTGCAGACAGTGTAATATTCTGTAATATTGCTCACATAACTCAAGAATAAGAAACAGACAGTAAAGTTTCTACTCAAGCATTTAAACAATGTGCTGTTCCCTACCACTGTTTTTGTTTGCATTTTTATTTGTAGTGAACACATCAGGAAAACCTACCACATGCCGTATGGAGGGGAAGCAACACTGCGAGAGGAGGACGGGTCCGGAGCGACGTGTGGCAGAAACAAAGCAAGAAGAGCCGCTTCCTCGTGGTACCTGTACCTCTATGTGTCCCGTGTCAGAGGTCCGTCGACGGGAAACGCAGAGGCAGTTGCACTGTTTCGAGCTGAAGCGTGGGACAGAGAATGAGCGTGTGCCCCGTGCTGACCTCTCCCGTACTGTAAAAGAGTACTCGCGTCCCGCAGCCGGTAAAGAACGCATCAGAGCCTGTGACCTGCGGCCTCCGGATGTGCTGTTTAAGACAGTGTGTTACTTGGTGGATGAGATAGCAGCATCCCCCACACTTCAGCCCTGGACTAAGGTTTGCTTTGCATGTGGATTCGTATTCAGCATCAGATCTGAAGTCTGTACAATGATAATGCAGGAACTAACCCCATCTTTTCAATTTTCTGCATCATGTAAATCTAAATTATATTGCGTATTCACCGGCAACTGTTTGTTTGGTTAACTTTTAGAAAGATTACACAAAAACTACTGCACCGATTTTCTACAAATTTGGTGAAGGGATGGGGTATGGGCCAGGCAAGAACCCCTAACATTCAGGCGCAGATCCGGTTCATGATCCGGATTCAGGAATTTATTAAAGAGTACCAGAGTTGTTCATCCTCACAGCCTAATTCATGTGTGATGTAATAAGTTTAAGTGATAGTTATTTTAACATAAACAACCATATAAAGCACTATTCTGGGTAATTTAACCAGCAGGGGCTGAATCATTTTGGAACATCCATTTTCTCCCGAAAGTGACGTGAACTCTAGTAAACAAGCAGTGATCGACAGTTTAGGTTATAAAAGTCCCCGCATACTAAAGGCACTTAGCTTTTACTGGTTCCTTTTGGCGAGGTTGCTGCTCTTCTCTATTGTCATCCTTTGACTTTTTATAAAGGAATTCTATAGGAACAGCATTCGGTTATAGATGTATAAAGCTTTGAGTTGTACAGTTGAATGCCCACAGATAGGAATGATTTCTTGTGTTTTTCACTGGTACATTTAGGTGGTATCAGTCTCTCACTGAACGTGTGCTCCTGCCCATTCTCCTCTCCGATACTACCGTCAGAGAACCCAGCTCCATCCCCACTACGTTGCTGGCCTTGAGGATCAGTTTGTTCAGTTTGCATCTGCAACCCTCAGCCTGCCGCCCCAGCAGGCAACAGCATAGAGGATGGCGCTGGCCACAACAGACTTATAAAACGTCCTGAGCAGTGTTCAGCAGATGTTAAATGACTTTAGTTCAAAAAGTAGAGACGGTTCTGGCCCTTCTTGTAGATTTATTGTCAATATGAACTCCAGGGTATTTATAATCGTAGAATAACAAATTATCAGTCAGACTCAGAATACTTTATTGATCCTGGAGGAAATTGTGTTATTATTACCATGCTAGTAATAATAGTAGTGGAGCAGCACTGGCATCTACTGGGTAAAGTGCAAGGACTGACTTTGCCTGACGCTACCGCTGATGTCATACAAGATTGTTTTAAATAGCTACTAATACTCTAATACTTAATGGTTAGAGAAGCAGCTTTGGGACCTAAAGGTCGCTGGTTTGATTCCCGAACAGGAAAAACGTGTGGCGGTGGAGGAGTGAGCTGCGCCATCCCTTCCTCCACATTCATTACTGTGCCCTTTTTCTGTCTGTATTCCACGGCGCTGCTGTAAATGGTGCTGGCGTGCATGCATTCACAGCAGCGCCGCGGAAGAGAGACAGAAAAAGGGGAATTTAAGAAAATGAAAACCAGTAAGTAAAGTATTGTAAAGCAGGACTGAGGGGCATGATGGGGATAAAAGCAGGACTGGGGGAGGGTGCGAACAAAATATGAAACAAAATATTAGCTAGGTGTTATTTTTGGGGTAGGGCTTATTTTGGACTGTTCTGCAGAAGAAAGTGTAGGTCTTATTATCGGGGAAACACGCCAGTTCTGTACCCGGCACTCACTGGAACAATTCACGAGGAGGCTGTGTCTGGATAAACGGTACGCGTTGTGAGTAAGGTTGGAAATGCTCTAAAAACATGGTCTTAAAAATTGATTCTTCATTATTTTGAATTGATTCAGAATCCTAATAAATAAGAATTGCTATTCAGACGTGAATCAATTTTTTCCGGCACCCCTATTAAGTGCTGCACTGGTCTGTTATGTTGAAGAGAGAGCTAAGCCTAAAAGCAAAGCTTTCGATTTACCCGCCCGTCAACGTTCCAGCCCACACCTATGGTCATAAGATTTGGGCGGTGACCAAAAGAACAAGATCGTTGATACAAGAGGCCGAAATGAGTTTCCTTTGAGACGGGCTGCTTTAGAGATAGGGGGGTTCAGACATCTGGGGAAACTTGGGGTGGAGCCAATGCTCCTCCACATCTAAAGGAGTTAGTTGAGGTGGTTTGGGCATCTGATTAGGATGCCTCCTAGTCATCTCCCTTTAGAGGTGTTCTGGGCACATTCAAATGTGAAGAGGCCCTATGGCAGACCCAGAACTTGCTAGAGAGATTCCATATCCAGTGTGGCCTGGGAATGCCACGGGATCCCCAGGAGAGAGTAATACCTTGGTTTCCATCCTAGACCTGTTGCTTCTGTGACCCAACCTCAGATAAATGAAAATGGGTGGATATTTACTCTGTCTTTTCGTAATTGTCTCTTCTTTGATGTTTTTCAGGTCTACAACTTTGTGTTTGACCGTTTGCGCAGTGTGCGGCAGGACATGATCATCCAGCGTGTGTCTGGTAGCGAGTGTGTGGCAGTGCTTGAGAGGACAGTGCGCTTCCATATCTATGCATCATGCAGGCTATGCGGCGAGCCCCTGCAGCTCTATGACCCACACATCAATGATACACACCTGCAGGAGTGTTTGAGCTGGCTGTTGGAATGCTACACTGAGGGACAGTATGAGCATCAGGCAGAGTTCCAGGCCCTCAGTCTGCTCTATAACCTGGGTGGGTGAACTGATAAACCTGTTTCCTTGAGCTGCATTGTATGGACAAATGTAACCGCTCCTTACGGATTAAGTAGGAAATGTCAGACACTGAGATATTGATATATTTGGAAATAGAATTGAATCTGCTTCAGAATGAGGTATAAAACATGATTATAGCATGAAAGTGGACTGAATCACTTTGTTTGTCACGAGTAGTAGTGCTATTTTAGTAAAATAGTAATTACAGTTACAAAACAAGTGTCCGCATTTGAAACTCCCAAACATCCATACACTAAATGAATCCGTCTCTCGACCAATCAGCACCACCGTACTAGTGTCCTCCTAGCAGCAGATGAGTTCTATCTTCTAGATCTCAGGTACGCCATTTTCAACTTAGTTTAGCTCTTACTCAAAACACCACCTTGTGACTTTTTCCGTTTTATACTGGCTCATATATGTCATGTGCAATGATTAAAAAGACAAAATAAACAGGTTATTTCAAAACACTCTGTGCACAACTCCAAGCTGGAAACATGTTTGCCTTCACACTGCTTGTTATTTTTTAATTTTCTGTTTGCATTTGCTGTTTTATGTCCTATAACACATGTATGTGTTTTTTTTATATATATAAAGGTTCCACAAGGACATTGCAGTATGCCCTTAAACTGCCGGAGAAGGTGCGTTTCTCTCCTCCAGTTCAGTTGGCTATGGCAGTTAATAGGGCTTATATGGAGCGCAACCCTCTTCGTGTCCTTCGTCTAGCCAAGAACCTTGACTTTTTACAAGCCTGTGCCCTTCACCGACACCTGATTTCCTGCAGGAGAGATTTACTACTGCTCTACAGCCATGGATACAACAGCCGAAACTGCCGCTTTCCCCTCCAGAAATTAGCAGATATTCTTTCCCTGGACTGTTCGTTAGCTTGTCAGCTTTGCCAGGCTCATGGAATCCAAGTGAGCCAGGACTGTGTGATGTTTTCTAAGGCCTCCTTTAACCAGAGTCCATGTAACGGACCACAGTGCGTACAAATGCACTACCTAGTGCATGACATGCAACGAGACCTTTCAATTCGCAGCATCATTCATGGCATTGCCTGAACATGTTTTTAAAAAAGGGGGGTGGTACTTAATTAAAATATTAAATCTTAACTCATTTCCGTGAGAGTGGTTAGCATGTCTACCTCACAGCAAGAAGGTCCTGCATTCGTGTTTGACTTGTTACTTGTTTCCTCCCGCAGTCCAAAGACATGCCCATAAGGCTAATTAGTTGTTCCAAACTGCCCGTAGGTGTGAATGTGAGTGTTAATGGTTGTGTGTATTTGCCCTGTGAACAACTAACGAGCTGTTCAGGCTGTACCCCTACTTCACCCAGGGTCCACTGAGATGGGCTCTAGTAGGACACTGAATGAACAAATGAATAAAACAGAATATTTTTCAAATGTATGATTTGTAGCTTCTAAATGAAATGTCAGTGTACTGTCATACCTTTTAAAGTATTAATGGAATTTTCTACATACAACAATAAAGAATGTCTACTACATTGTATGAAATACAACTTTGTGGATTACAAATATTATTTGAGTGGGTAAGGCTGAAATGAAAACGAGAGACATGGTTGAAAGAGTTACCTGGAACAAGTGGCGCCATCATTGTCACGTTTCAAAAATGAAAATAAAATCATAAAATTGTCTTAGTTTATTTGTTCTGACATTTCTGAGTAGTATATATTGAGACTGAATGAGTTTATAATCATGCCATTACACGTACACTGCTAGGTGGTGTAATTAAACACGGTATGCTGAAGATCTATAGCAAGATAATAAAAAATAATATTTAGATTGAAGCACTGCATAAAGAAGGTGCTCTTTGTAAATTTCGGTACTGATAGGTGTCCGAGGCTGTGTTGAAAGAGTAGCACGGCAGCCTTGAGCAGTAACAAAACTGAAACAAACACATAATATAGGAGTTTTCACCACCACTCCGATTTGCACAGAATAATAAAACACAATCTAACTCCGGTAGGAAGAGCAAAACACCAAGCAAAACAACAAGCAAAACAACAAGCAAAACAACAAGCAAAACATCAAGCAAATCATCAAGCAAAACATCAAGCAAAACAACAAGCAAAACATCAAGCAAAACATCAAGCAAATCATCAAGCAAAACATCAAGCAAAACATCAAGCAAAACATCAAGCAAAACAACAAGCAAAACATCAAGCAAAACAAGCAAAACAACAAGCAAAACATCAAGCAAAACATCAAGCAAATCATCAAGCAAAACAACAAGCAAAACATCAAGCAAAACATCAAGCAAATCATCAAGCAAAACATCAAGCAAATCAACAAGCAAAACAACAAGCAAAACAACAAGCAAGATTAGGAGATTTATATATTTTGTCGTTATAGGCTGCACTACCCTTATAACACCGCCCTCTGACACCTCTCAATGGGAATGTCTTTGGGTAGAGCCTATATCTATATTTTAGCCTGGAAGGTTTCACATTATAACATGATGCTGTTGTATGTCAGAAGAGTGTGAAATGATGCATAGAGAGATATTGTGACAAAGTGTAAGGTTTGATGGTTTATAAAGTGACACACCATTTATGTGAGTGTTACCGTTACAAATAAATAAAGTTTTGGCTAGGACCCAAACCCAGGACCCGAACCCAGGAGCCGAACCCAGGACCCGAACCCAGGACAGTCTTGCTGAGAGGTTCGTCGTGGCCACTTCACTCCCGACCTGCTCTGGAGTGTGGACTTCAGATTTTATTCCAGACATGCATTCTGCCTCCAGGCCATTGGAGGGCGATAACGTAGCAACTCGCTGAATCAGCGGAAACCATCCAAACAAGCTCCTCATATCGGATAGAAGAGGAGGAGGAGCAGAGCCGCTGGAACAGAAAGATGGGGGAGGCTGAAGTTGTTCCAGCAGATGAGAAACCAGTGGATTCAGGAGCCTGTGCTGCTGATGAGTCGGTGGTTTGGAGTCAGGAGGTAGAAGTGTGTCTGTTTCACGCGATGTTGGGGCACAAACCAGTCGGTAAGATACTCTTCGGGTATTCTCTACAGGAGTTAGGCCTTGCATCTTCCCTATGGGTTGTAAACAATCTCGATCTGCACAAACAAACTCCACGACGAGAGAAATGAAAACAGTCCGGATTCATTTTAGTGAAGGATCGAGTAGGTTTTGGTTTTCCGGGCTTTCTGTTAGAAATAGTAGATAAACATCTGTCCCTTCCCAGATGAGTTGTGATGATTCCCTTTTATTTTTTAATAATTGTGTTAGTAGTAACCCTGTTATTACCAGTCAGTCTCTTTATAATCCCTGTCAGCTACAGCACCTTACATCAGGCTGTGATGGTGGTTAGGGCTGTGGATTACTGACCCTACGGTCAGGGGTTCAAGCCCCAGTACTAGCAGGTAGCCACTGTTGGGCCCTTCAGCAAGGCCCTTAACCCTCAATTGCATGAAAATGATAAGTTACTCTGGATAAGAGTGACTCCCAAATGCTGTAAATGTACCCCTTAGGGCAGCGATGGCTCAGTGGTTAAGGCTATGGATTAATGATCCAAAGTTCTGGGGGGGGTTCTGTTTGAGCTGCACCTCCCCTCTTCCTCCCCATTCATTGCTGAAGTGCCCTTGAGCAAAGAACCTAACCACCACCCGCTCAACGGGCACCACAGAGTGCGGCAGCCCACTGCTCCAAGCATGCAAGCTCACTGTTTACTTGCGTGTGCGCTCACCTTAAAGGGTTACATGCAGAAGTCAACATTTCCCTTGTGGAATCAATACAGTATAAAATAAATAAAAATGGTATGTGCTGGGAGAAAAACTAGAGGCCTCCTGTTGGTGGTATAGGTAATCAGTCCAGTAATTCTTATTAACATTTACTAACACAACTGTCAAAATTGTACGTCTTATATCAAGTGATTAGAGAATTATAGAATATAAGACCACAACCGAATCCTACTGTGGTTGCAGGGAGGCTGGAGCCTATCACACCTGACTCTGGGTACACCCGAAACGGCTTGCCAGTCCATTGTAGGGCCAACACACACTTATACACACTCGCGTTCACAACTAGGAGCAGCCAATAATCCTCATATTTATGTGTTTAAAAATAAATAAATAATATTCTAAATAAAATTATAGGTACCAAACTGATGCTTGGACCCTAAAAGCTTTTCTTAGTGCTGTACAGAGGATCTTTTTGTCAGTAAAACGAAACCAGTTATTCTCTTGTGCAACCATATTCAATTCGAGGTAAGCAATGTGGGTGAATTATAAAGAATCGACCTTAGTTTCATAAGTATATGCCCATAGGAAAGCTGTGTTGCTCATCTGTTATTCAATCTCATGTCTTGAGATCAGTTTGAGCTTCTCATATTCATATCATTCTGTTATTATTTATTTCTGAATTACTTTTCCTGAGAGTCCCTTAGGAGCGAGAGATAAGCTAAAAAGAGAAAAGACATCTTTTGACATTTGTCTCACCACGACAAAGGTGGTTGAGTTGAGATAATTATTTGAGCAATACTTCAGAAGTGGGATCAACAAAGGAGATCTCATAATTGTATGCCCCTGATCTCAATTATGTCTTGGTTATTCTGGAGATTAACATGAGGTAAATTTGAGACGTTTATGAGACAAATCTGAGAAGTAGGAGCCCTAAAAGAAATCTTGTCATCGTGTGTCCTGTCTCTTCCAGGTCCTGATTGTTTCTGGTAAATGTGTTCGCGAAGCTATTTATGAGAATGATATGAGCCATATTTGAGAAACACAAGAACATGCGAGAAATGCACCCGCCATATTGGAGCGGTACCCAATCAGATAGCACAGAGCCAAACACCAAGACGCCCGAGTATTGTGCAGCATATTCCTGTTTGAATTTGCGACTATAAAGAAATAAAGGGTTGAGATGGAGATGTGTTCATGTGTAAACTTGAGAATGTACATTTACATTTTATTCTCTATGTGCTTTGTACAGCCTTAAATGCTTCCCTTTGTCTCTGTGTAGGATATAAATTCTCTACACAACTTTTGTATGTTTCCATTTCTCTGATATAGATCTTTTATCTATTGCATTTATATGAACGATTTTGATACTCTGGATATGATTTGTATGTTTCCCTTTTCTCTAATCATACTTCTTACACCTTATGTTCATATATGATTGATATTCATACTCCTATTTATTAATGTTTTCCTCTTATTTAAAATATTATATAGATTTGAATTATACTCATAGCTCACATATATATTTTCACTGTTTTTATATCTAACTTTATCTATTATATTTTATGTAGAAATATGTATTCAGAAATGGCAATATGTATATCTGTGATTGACCTTTCTGTTTTTCTATTATACATTAGGTGGTGCATGTGTATGTATACACACACATATATAAAATGTGTGTGTGCATAGACTTGGACATGCTTATAGTTTTAGCAATATGCATGCCATACCATAGACATAATAAAGAATAGATGCCGCATTGGCTGCTACTGGCGCAATAAAGTGTCTATGCATGAAATTCACTGTAACTTTGAATACGAAACTGATGTTCAAGCAGTTCTTTCTTTTTCCGTTTTGGTCCAAATTTCTTACACGTAGTTATGATACAGAACAACTGATTTACCGTATTTTATATTAATTACCGCTAATGGAATAAAGAGGCGGCACGGTGGCGTAGTGGTTAGCACGTCCGCCTCACAGCAAGAAGGTCCTGGGTTCGATTCCCAGCT
>JBCNYG010000003.1:5716541-5730343 GCA_039654305.1 Porochilus rendahli | reverse complement strand
CCTGGCTCACATTGCACCCGACCCCTATTGCCCCGGCCACAGGTGCTAAGTCCATGGGAAGGCGAACCCATGTCTCCTCTTTGGGCTGGGCCCGGCCAAGCTTCATGGGCAGAACTGCACTTAGTCTCAACCTTCACCCAGGACCTATTTGCCTTGGGTATCCCTACCAGGGGCATAATGCCCCCAACAACATAGCTCACAGGATCATTAGGACACGCAAACCCCTGCAACACGATATGGTGGTGCAATACACACAAACTCATTATTCCTACAGTCAAAATTATTAAAATTCATCATTCAAAATCTTTTTTTTGTTTTCTTTTCTTGTAAATGGTTTTAGGAGAATTGAACATGTTTCTCAGTTATGAGGGGTGCACAATTAGGAGATATTAGTTGGGAAGTGTGTACATTATTATCAATCATGAATTGATAGGTATGGGGTGGAATTAAATAAGATTATTCTTCTCACTCCCTTTAAAATATGGTACACTTAAGAATTTGATTTGCTTCATATTTTTCAGTGTTTTTCATTTTATTAGTAGTATATTATTATCATCGCTTTCATTATTCCTACTATTGTTGTTGTTTTCATTATTATTATTATTACTACTACATTCATTCATTTCCTGAACTGTTTGATCTTAATTAGGATTGCAATTTCAATTCAATTCAGTTTTATTTGTAGAGTGCTTTTTACAATTGACATTGTCACAAAGTATCCTTACAAATTAAGGAGAAATCTAAAAAAAACAGCTGGTGTTCAATCTTGGTCTAGAAAGCGAAGAAATTGCATGTTTGCATACTGTAGCATTTATTACAGAAATACACAGACCATTAAGAATTGGAAGGCCAGTGCGGACCTGACAAAGAAATACAAGGATTAGCCACAAGAGGTCTGGAACCAAAATAAATTCTAACAAAATAATGAAAAAGTGTGAAGAAAGAAATGATCTGCTTGATCCTTGAGCAGGCTCACACAAATTTACAGAGAAATGCATCCACTCTCATTGGGAGGAACTTCATCATTCAGTAAAAGAATGACTCGAACACATAGTCAACACAAAGAACTTTATCAGGGAAAAAACATGGAAGGTTTTAAACTGGTCCAAATCACCAGATTTTACGTCAACTGACTATGCATTTCCCTTTCCCCAAAAACAAATCTCAACTTAAAGAAGCTGCAGTTCAAGCCTGGAAAAGCATAACAAAAGATTAATACAACACCTCATGGTCAGTGGGTAACTCACTTTATGTAGTCATTGCAAGCAGTAATTATGCAAATAAATGTTGCGTTATATATTTTAAGACAAATCTCCTTGTATACTTTAGCTAACCTCGAAGTAGGGTGGTCTGTGTCTGTTTTCAATGATCTCAATAGCTTACATCTACATGTGAATATCAAAATATCAGGAAATTAAAGCTAAAGTTCTGACCTATTTGACACATTTTTCTTGTCCATGCAGGTTTCACAGGCCGTAGAAGAGGGTTTTCTTCTGTGAAGAAACTTAAAATAGACATACAGTGGCGAAATCCTGGAGATGACGTCATCCACAGGAAGTGCTTATTCTTCCAGCTTTCCTAGTATTGGGTGCAATTAAAGAAAGAAGCCAGCCCCAACGCAGGGGCAGTGCACCTTGAGGCGAGAACAGCAGCTATGGACCTCACTCTGAGGCTGAACAACAGGGGCTGTTATGAAAGGATTTGTGATGTTTAAATAACTGCTGAAAGAAATTTCACCGGAGTGAAAGTTTGTGTGCATGTGGAATCCACTTTAATGGAAAGAAGAAAAAAGTTACTTAAGCGGTGCATTTGTCTATTAACTTGAGTTTCATATCAAATGAACGAAATGCAGTCTGCTCAAACAACAGAGTGATTCATGTCTTTATTTGTGTGTGTGTGTCTGTGGGTGTGTGTGTGTGTGTGTGTGTGTGTGTGTGTGTTTAGTTTTTTTTTTTTGGGTGGCGGCAAGGCAAAAATGACTTCTGAACAAATTATTATTATTATTATTATAAATTTTTAATAATTTGGGTCACGAGCCACACATATGTGAGCAACCCAAGTAACGTGCCAATATTTCAATATTAACATTTATTTAAATTGATTTCACATTCATGACTTCTGGGATATGCTTGCTCAACACTGAAAAATTCATACAAAGAAATAAGGTTTAAATAATGACCTCGAAAGAGTTTGCTGACTTTTCCCTCTGAGTGATATATTGGCAAGAACTATTAGAAATCCAATAGAATTTTTAAGAACTCATTCTTGTCTAAACTGTGAGTAAGCTGATAAGACAAGTGAAACATGAGTTTTTAATTAGCATTCATTATTCTACTATCCCAAGATAACTCCAGCATAACTAAGCATCCAGAAATCCATCAATTTCCATACAACCTATGAACTCATTGTCCATACTGAAGTGTTGTAGCTATAATGACATTAGGTACTGGTTCATAAAAGTAAGATGAAGCAAAGGCACTGGCTGAAATCATATGCTCTGTAGTGGAAAAAAGAGACATTCATGTATTACTGCTGTGAATGTAGTTGTTTTAATCAGTAACTGACTGGTAAACATGCCTTAGGGGACTAAATGTGTCAGGGGTAACATTTATTCACAAATAAATTTTTACATTTTATATGTTGTTACAATTGTGTCTTTCATAAGATTTTCATTCTACAGCTATTCATTATTATTACTTTAAATCACCATGTTTCAGAGAGTTAAAAACCACAACTGTCCAACAGGAACATAACAAATAAAATACAAAATCACCGTAATAAACTCAACAGTGGAAATAGCATTGTGATTTAAAATTATATTCAACCTACAGTGCTGATGAAGTCAGAAAATGCGGGTAAATAATTTGGAACATTACTTGTACTTTAGTCCTTGAGTTGGCATCTATTGTAAAGAAGTGGGGACATCAGAAAGAAATATGGTCTGCAGTCCTCGGCGTACATTTTGCAACTCTTCCTCATGCTACAGAGTAAAACTTTTTTAGTTTGACAAAATAAAAAACTCAGCAATAAAAGCAATGCTTCCACTTACCATTTGTCTGAATAAGTTATCCTGAACAGATTTCATGTCTTTCTTCATCAGATGCATCTGAAATTGCATTGAAACTAGGAAATCTTACCTTTCAGTTCTTAATGGGAAGTGCATTACTTCTTAAAACATTAACCACTCACCTGTGAAAAAAAGACCTGCTCCTCATACTCCAAATTTCCACATATGTTTGTTTCAATTGTACTTTTTAAATGATTGAGCCTAGGGAAAAAAACCAGTGTGGCAAAATAACCAACAACACGTCTGTGAATACAGTGGAAAAAAAGCTAATTCACCTAACTTCAAGCAAGTTCAAGGCACTGTTAAAAATCATTACATAATTAAATTAGTGTATGTGCAGTATATGCAGGTATACAGGTATGGAAGCACCTTTAATGTTAACTGACTATGCAGGCTGCCTAGTATGAGATTAGCATTTGGTAGTGATGTTGCCAATTAAGGATTCACCCCCATGAATACAATTTTTAGGAGATCAGTGCCATTATTGGCAGCAAACTGCAAAAGATAAGTTACTCTGTGAATCTGGCAAGTTATTTTTTAAAAATGTTTTTTTAAATATTCACAACTTTACTAAATTATTACTAAATTATTATTATTAATTATTATTACAACTCATAATACAAGAAATAAATACCAGAAGATGCAAGTGTTCCTAGAAAGACTCGGGTCACGTGCACTAAAATAAAACAGGAGGTGCACTGTAAAAGTTTGGTTGAAAGAATTTAAATGGTTAAAGAGTCGTTGATTTTACAAGGAAGTGTGATGATGGACAACGGTGCCGCAAGATAAAAGACAGCAATCTGATTTTTTGGATGAAATTGAGACAGCTCAAAGTGATCCTTATGCAGGGGGCTCAAAAAGTATAGGCCAAACTGTGTCGGTCTTCTTAAAAAATCTTAAAAATCTTAAAAAAATGCAAAACTTTGTGACCATCCATGCTTATGTGCAGAATCATCATAATGATGAAACCCAATGACCTTACATATGCCCTGAACACTACAGCTGAGAGAGCTATAAATAATAACCTCTGTTTAAAGTGCCCCACCTTTGGGTTCCTCTCTCCTGGTAAGCATGGAAAGCCAGGGTTTGTTTTTTCCAGTAAGCCTTTAAAATATTCAAACAGAAATATCATATAAGTGAAGGTGAACTGAAGGAATTTCCTATTTATACATACTACAGTTAAATACAAATCTGATCAAACAGTTCATTACACTGTAGTTTGTGTGTGTGTGTGTGTGTGTGTGTGTGTGTGTGTGTGTGTACAGTCAGCTCCCCTTCCATGTTCCGCAGAGATGTGTCATCTTGTTCCAAGTTTTTGATTTCTTCCATTAGAACTTGTTTAACTGTTTCCAGCCTCTGAGATCTACATAAAGGTTTACATAGGAACAGTTTGTTTGGAAGACAATACTATTAAAATAAGGTAATTATGACAGTGATGTGCTAAAGGCTGACCTGTACTGTTGGACTTTCATAGTTATGGTAGAAACATGTTGTTTGCAGGTGTTTAGGGACTGCTTGGTGAAGAGATCCATTCTCTTTGAGCAGTTCTAAAATACAGCCAATATTACAACAGTGAATCAGTGAAATAATTTACTAGCTCTGATACAATAGATGTCATGTGATAATAGTAATAATGAATTTAAAATTACTGTTGGATAATTATAATTTTGGTAAAAGATGTGTTTACACCTTGATTTACTCCCCTACAAAAACAGGAAATGGCACTGATAGAGAACTTGCTCTAAAAATCTATGGCAACATCTCTTCTTTTCTTGAAACCTACTTGCTGATTATCTATCAGGTCAGCAGTGGTTCCAAATAACAGCTGGATACCCTCTTTAATGTAGACAGAGACTTGGCAAAAAGGTAAAGTATTTTAACCCAGGGCTTTTCGCTGGGTTAAAATATACGATGTCCTCATATGGAAACAGTGGGATCTCAAAAGCTTCTGTAAAAGGGACTATCTATCTGAGAAATTTTCTTTTTAGATTTGCTCTTAAGAAAATTCGCAAGGAAAGTCTACATCGAATTCATGACTTTCTTGAACCTCGAAGTGGTTTTACGTGTATGATTTTGTTCATAGCTATAACAAATCCCAGATAAGAAAACATTAATGAATGCCAGAAAAATGCATAAGTGAGAGTTAAGAACAAAGTTGTTTCTAAGAACAGTTCATGACTGAGGCCTAATGACCCTAAGCCCACAAGCAATTTTACCAGAATTGCATAAATAAGAATAAAATTATTGGTCATGGCCAAAAGTAAAAGCCCTCACCTTAATCCTACTGAAATGTTGCGTAAGCAATTTATGTGAAGGAATCCATCAACGTCCCAGAATTGAAGCTGTTTTATATATAGAGGAATGGGCGAAAATTCCTCCAATATGCACGACTGATTAACCGTTATCAAAACATTTATTTTCAACTACTGCTGCAAAAGTTCACAAATTTTGATCACCAATCTACATGTTCATATTTTTTCACGTGACCTCAGTTGTAGCTTTTCTGCATTTTCACAATAATACTTTGACTTTCATTTACCTCAAACTTTCTTTTAAGTTCAGAGCTGAACTGGTGGCAGACATAGCCCATCTCCGGAGATGTGCTCACTTCAGGCCGTACAAGGTCTATTGTTGCCTCCACGGTTTCCTCCCAACAGCTCGACATGACTGGGGACTGCACTTCCATGTCTTCAGTAACTACTGATATGTCCAGTCCCAAGCCCAGGTTATAAACAGAGACCACATGAGAAATACAGTTAAGAACTTATATATCTAATTAACAAACATCAGAGTAAAAGGTAACATATATATATATACTGGATAAGATGCCTTGTATAAATTGAGAATAAATACTGTAATATCCACTTGATGTTTTAATATACGTCCACTGCATACAGTACCAGTCAAAAATTTGGACATAGTGACATTTGTGTCCAAATGTTTGACTGGTATTTATGTTCACAAGAAGAAGGGTCAACATTATAAATTAACTCGCTTACTGATATCACTGAACACCAAAATTTCTAATTTTTCTTTGTTATTTTTCATTTTATGAACTCAAATACTTAAAAACAGTTATTTTAAAATGTATAATTTTTTTATATCTATGTAGTATTTACTGAAATTAACTGGGTTTAAATCAGTAGAAGACAAGTTGGATACTGCCCAAGTTCATTTCCCAAATTTCAAGTTCAATGACCGTCCCATTGCTCTCATCACAACTTTGACTGCAGAAAGTTTTTTGGGAGAGTTTTGGGAAAAGTGGATTGCAGCATAACTTCATGAGAAGGAAAAAAAACGATAATAATAAATAATTATTAATTAATTATTAATTAATAAGTGTAATAAAAGGTTGCAAGAAATTGTAATTCAAAACAAATGATTTGAGTGACACGAAAAATTCAATTTAATTCATATTGTATTTGTATATCGCTTCCTACAACTGACATTGTCGCAAAGCAGCTTTACATAGGAAATTTACTTAAAAAGGAATTTAAACATTTTTCTAGAACCCCCTACACATCCCTAAAAAGCATACACACATTGTCTGCACTATACAGTGCACTATCTCTCTGGCAAATAAACACTCAACAAAAGTCAGGGTCAGTGATGTCATTAATTTCATTTTGTAGTCAATTAAACATCCAAAGAAATGCTGTCCACGAGCATTTCTAATGGGAGGTTCAAGCAGAGCAATATCCTCAACAGGGACCCATGCAACGTCTTCCACTACTGGGAAGGTGTAGTAGCCATTCTGCATCCTCAGGAACTTGATAAGGATGTCATCATCAGCAATCTCCAAATTTATATCACGTCTTTACTTCCGATGCGATTATATTACTCTCAATTCTAGATGATTTGACAGTCACCCTCACGTTCTCGATATGCACACAACAACTATTTTCTGTTGTTTGTGTACATCTGGTGTGGTGAACTTGGGTGAAACATCATCAAATAAGGTGCTTGTACTTGGGTACGTTTGCCAAGATAAGTGCTTTCGCTTAACAGACGACAGGTCCTCCGGCATTTCGCCTGAAAACAAATGCGCATTACTGTGTAACACTTGCCCTGTGACGGCCTGGAGAGCTGTCCAGGGTGTACCCCGCCCTCGCCCAGAGTCGGCTGACATGGGCACCAGCCTCCCCGCAACCCTGCATGAGACTCTGCTCCTGTTTTTTTTTGCCTTTATTTATTTGTTTATTTTTTTAAAAATGTGATTATGAGAGACGATATAGTATGTGATTATCTTTTTTTTTTCAACTTTTTGACACAATTGTTTTAGTATTATATCTGTTTTATTTTATCAATTATTTCTGTTTTGGTCTATTTGTGTACAGGCACTTTGTTTCAGCAGCAGTTGTTTTTAAAGTGCTTTATAAATAAAGATGATTGATTGATTGAATGTGCAACAGTTGAAACGCCAAAATTTAGACCCCTTGTTTTACAGGATCTGTTCATGCAAAGGTCAGTGTTTTTAGCTGTACAGCACTATTTCGTGTGTAATGATCATTGCTAGGACAGATGATAGATTCCTTTGTGGTTCGTGAGATGTCACATGACCTGTTACACAGTACCGCTCATTAAAAACAGTCCATATAACATCTGATCAATAAAATTAAACATTTCGGGATGACAAAAGGATAATTAGTTAGGAAAATAGGACCATGGTTAAGAACAATAATATTACTTTTTATATTTACTTTTAAATATTAATAATAGTTAAAGTTGTTAATTTGTCCTAATATGTTTACTCTAACATAAATGTATTTTATTAGGATTTTAAGTGATAGACCAACACAGTGGCACATAACTGTGTAGTGTAAGGACAACTGACATCGTTTTCAAAAAGGTTAAGTAATAGAAATCTGAAAAGTATTGCGTGCATTTCTTTCACGGCGGGGAGGGTGTTAGTTTTCTGTCACACACAGAGCTTTGCATTTACCAAAAAGTTGAATTTTGATTCCATCTGACCAGGGCATATTGTATTTCTGGCATGACTGGGGCTAGCACAAATTTAGGCCGAATTATTCTGACTTATCATCTTTATACAATAATGAAACATTTCTATCCTCATGAAGGAGTCTGATAAGAACGAAAATATTATAAACCATGAGTAATACTGTAAACCATGAGATAGCTGATTTCTTATTAATTCTTGATCTGTTTATTCATTTTTTCATCTTATTTTGTGTTAAAAAATTAAAAAATAAAGAGATTTAAGAAGACTGAAAATTTAAAAACAAAGCTTTTCTTGTGGAAAACCTGATGCGGCCCAGCCTCACTTTAGAACTTAAACCTCCCCGAATATTTGTTTCACTTTTTCATGCCCTTTATGCCCTCATTAATCACAGAATAAATTGAGAGATTATGACACCAGAATTTCTCTGCCATACAATATACACACGTAACAACAGATGTTTGTCATTAATGCTCACACAAAGAAAAACTGAAACATGCAGTGTTGACCTTTTTTCTCAGACTGCTGTTTGACATTAGGTTTAAACAGCTTCCTTGGCTTCATTCTAGCAGCAAGTTCACTGGGTCCAGTTTTAGTCCTCTTGTTTTCATCTTTGCTGTGAATATGTTCAGGCAGATTTGTACTGCTTGAACTGTTTGAACTGGGCCAAGTGCGACTGGTTGATGGACCTAATGATACAGTCAGTTAAAAATGAACATTTGTAAACAAGGAAAAAGTGAAGGATTGGTATTACCTGATTCAGCCTTTCTGACACTGCTTCCCTGAACAGATGCAGGTGTTTTCTGGGGTGTTAGAAGAGAGACTATTACCAAATGCCTATGCACAACCAAATGTATACAATAGCCAAGTTCTGTACAAGAGAAGAAACCTCTTTACCTCAACTTCAGTGTAGTTCATAGCTATTTTGTTCATAGATGTGTGTGATGATTGGCTTAATGTCACCAAAGAGGTGATGGACTGGCATGCCTGCAGGACTCTTTGGCTGGTGTGGTTTACAAAGCCACTAAGATCTTCTTGTATGTCTGGAGACTTGAGCAGGTGGAAATCTTTTTCTCTAGCAGTGGAGGCAGTGAGGGGGTGGATGAAAGGCTGCCCAGGATCGAGTTTAGCATTCTAGAAAAAAGCAGATTAGTGGATAGATTATATAAAACCTTTAGACAATTTACTAACTGTATTAAGCATTATTCAGTCTGACAATCCAGACTCAGATATCTGGTACAGGTAGAAATAAGAACAACTGTACCATCAGCTGACATTAATAGAAATACTGCAAAAATACATTTCTGCCATAAGAAAAACTAAGGGTGATACTAACAAAAATGTTATATCACAATATGTGTAATTTTAAATATTGAAATGAAATATAATTTTAAGGTGAAATAATTTGATATATTTTCTCCAAGATTTATGAAAAACATTTTTTTTTATTATTTATACAAAATAATCATATTAATTGATGCTCCTGTCGCATCACCTCCTCCGCCGCACCTCCAGCAGTCCAGCTCCCCGTACTTCTCTTTATTTGTCATCTGTTCATCATTGTGTAATCTCATGTTCGCTCTCTCACCTGTTTGTCTCCATATGTTTATTGCTAATGACGTACACGCGGCAGAGTGCCCGTGTTGCTCACATTCTCCACACTGGTGTCCTAGATGGTGTGCTGTTTGTATCTGGTCTGTGGACTTGCCTCAGATATTGACTGGGTTTTAACCTGTTTAGGTTGTTTATGAACCTTACCTTTCTTTTGTACAACCCCTGGCAAAAAGTATGGAATTGTTTAGAAAAATAAAACAATCACAACTTAGTCAATTGCAATTGTTTTTACAGATGCAGAGGAAAAAGAGAAAAAAATATGGAATCACTCAATTCTGAGGAAAATATTATGGAGTCACCAGGCACTTTGCAGTTCTGAAACAAACACCTGCACATGATTACATCTGCTAATTAGTCTGCAGTTAGAAATGAGTGCTTGCGAACATTAGTGAGCTGTTGAACCGAGCTGACTGACATAAATCTTGTCTCCAACATGAGACAAGTCAGTTGACACAGAGTAGAGGATTATAAAACTTCTTGAAGAAGGTAGATCTTCATGGAATGTTGCACAAGATGTTGGCTGTTCCCAGTCAGCTGTGTCTAAAATCTGGACCAAGTACAAATCAAATATGATGGTTTAAGTTAGAAAACTTAAAGCAGTATGCCTTGAAATCAGAAAATGCACAACAAAACAAATGAAGAACAAATGGGAAGAAAGTGGAGTCAATGTCTGTGACCAAACTGTAAGAAATCGCTCAAAAGAATTGAGATTTATTTCCAGAAACGCCAAACAAAACCCATCACTAACCTCTAAACAGGAAAAAACTAAGTTTCAGTGGGCTAAAGAAAAGCAATGTGGATGACTGGATGACAGTGAGATTCAGTGATAAATTCAGTGATGTTGGAAGTTTTGTTTGGTGAATTAAATTTGTGAAGACATTTATACATTTATAAGACTGTATAAAGAAAACATGCAAATTTCCACAATCATTAATGATATGGCATTGTATGTCAGGTAAAGGTACGGGAGAGATGACAGTCCTCACATCCTCAATAAATTCACATGTTTATATTAAGATTTTGGACACTTTTCTTATTCCATCATTTGAAAGGATGATTGATGATGATGACATAATTTTTCAGGATGGAAATGCATCGTGTCATAGGGAAAAAACTGTGAAAACTTTCCTTCAAGAAAGACATATAATGTCAGTGGCATGGCCTGAAAATAGTCCAGTTGAAAATCTGAGGTGGAAATTAAAGAAAATTATCCACGAAAAAGGCTCTAACCTGCAAAGCTGATCTGGCAACGGCAATAAGAGAAAGTGGGAGCCGGATTCATTAAGAAAACTGTTTGTTGATAGTTAAATCCAGGCCTCAGAGAATTCAAGCTGTTATAAAAGCCAGAGGTGGTACAACAGAGTACCAGCGGTGTTTTTGTTTGATGATTCCATAATATTTTCCTCAGAATTGAGTGATTCCATATTTTCCCTCTGTTTGATCTGTGAGAACAGTTGCAATTGACTACAATTTTCTTTTTTATTCATTTTTGTAAGTGTTTCATAAAGCCAGAGGGTTGCAATGTTAAATGAAAATAGTTTTGTGGCATGTCAGTGATTGTTTTTTTGGGGGTTTTTTTACACAATTAAATTAACATCTTCCAAGAGAGGTGATTTCATTCTTTTATAACATTTTAAATTGCCGTCTGATTTGTTACATTCAAACTTTCATATGACAAAACCATTTCCCAGTGTAAGTGCATTTTTCTCATTTTTTATTTGGGCTGATGCTTGTCCTGTGTGTTGAGACAGTTCAACTCACTCTAAATCCTGTTTTTCCATACATGTTTAAGTTAGAGTATACCGTTAGTAGTCCATAGCAAAGACCTTAGCCATGTAAATCAGCTGCCAAAAAGTGGTGCCAATTCAGCAGGGATCACACTGCAACTCTCTTGCATGTTTTCCCGGTAATATTGCTGTACGTTTCTTGCCAAATGTGTCTACACTATCAAAAAGAATTTTACAGAGGCCTCAATTATTTTACTTATGAATACGTTCATGACACAACTTTGAATCACCACCTTATCGAGGTGGAGGGGTTTGCATGTCCTAATTATCCTAGGCTATATTGTCAGGGGCATTATGCCCCTGGTAGGGTCACCTAAGGCAAACAAGTCATAGTTGAAGGTCTAGAACTGCTGTTCCTCCTGAATAGATAAAGATAAATTGGATAAAGAAAAACGAGCTTCCTGTAGACTTTCAAAATCACTTTAGTCAAAATTGCACCAAAAAAAGAACCATTTTAGCTATAGCAGTCAACAGCTTCCAATGATATCTGTGTCAGCCTGCATAGGTGTCCGTGGCATTGTGGCAGCATTGATGTGGGACGCATGTGCTTAAGAAAATAAGGCGTTTTGATTGGTTAAATTTCCAAGGTTTTATTTATGATTGCGCTGGAGGGGATGGTCACCGTCGCTCGGCATCCTCCTCGATTTTGCTTTTTTTAATGTTTTTAGCATTATTTTCGTGTTTTGTTACAACATGCCACGCGATGATCACTTATGATAGACAGACTCTTTTAAATATCCGAGAATCTTCACAATCTTGGACCACACCATCTGACTTTTTTATGAATGGAGGTAGCTTACCTTGGCTACCTGAGCGGAAACAACGCCGGAGGAAAAGGGAAAAACGAGCCGGAGTCCTGGTCAGGAAGAAACAACACCGTACCCCACTTCCCAGCGTTCTCCTGGCCAACAACCAAAGTTTAGAAAACAAGCTGGATGAACTACAGGCCAGGATGAACCGGGACATTAGGGACTGCAATGTCTTTATTGCAATGTCTGTATTTTCACGGAGACTTGGCTGGACCCCTCAGTCCCCGACTCGGCCATTGTTCCCGGGGGCTTCTCCATTCACTGCCAGGACCGGACAGAGGATTCAGGGAAGTCCAGGGGAGGCGGCGTGTGTATTATGACCAACAAGCGGTGGTGTGTGGATGTACAAACAGTTTCATCGGGGTGGCAGGAAACATTATAGCTTTCTTTCTAAGCTGCTTTCATCGTGGCTGGTGACTTTAACAAGGCGAACCTGCAGAAAGTTTTGCCGAAGTACTATCAGCATGTTGACTTTCCGACGCGCGGCCATAACTTTTTGGACAGCGTTTACACGCCACTTGAACACGCCTACGTAGCATGCCCCCAACCGGCCTTCGGGAAATCAGATTACTCCTCCGTCCTGCTGCTACCAGCCTATAGGCAGAAGCTGAAGCATGAGCAGCCTCAGTTCGGTTCAGCTCAGTTTAGTGAAGCTCAGTTCAGTGCTGGACCGATCAGACAACGTCCTGCGTCACTGCTTCCGCACTACGGACTGGGAAGTGTTCTGGACTGCCTATGTACGAACTGTACGAACCTATCCCAAGCCATGGGTCAACGAAGAGGTGCGGAATGCGCTCGGAGAGACGACAGCTGCATTTAAATCCGGATATCCATGGAAGTACAGGAAAGCCAGGTACAATCTCAGAAAAAAAAATAGCCACGGGACAGTACAGAGAGAAGGTGGAGTCCTGTTACAGTGGATCAAACATCAGGCACATGTGGAGTGGAATAAAGACCATCACAGACTACAAGGGGAAGAGCTACAGCATGGGGAGGTGACTGCTTCTCTACCTGAAGAGCTCAACACCTTCTAAGCCCGCTTTGAGAACCACAGCAAGACAGAGTTCCTGTCAGAGGAGGACAGCTGTCCTTTTCAGATTCCTCAGGTAGACGTGTGTAAATACGTTAAAAAGGTAAACATATGGAAAGTCCTGGACCGGACAACATCCCAGGCCGTGTTCTCAAAGCACGCGCACAGGAACTGGCAGATGTCTTCACGGACATTTTTAACCTTTTCCTGCTCTTGTCTGTCGTCCCCACATGCTTCAAGAGGACCACCGTCCCTGTCCCAAAGAAACCTATTTTCACACAGCATTTCCTAGGTGCCTCAATGATTATCACCCAGTAGCACTCACCTCCATCACCATGGAAGTGCTTTGAGCGTATAGTTCAAACTCGCATCACAGCGTCACTCCCTGCTTCACTCGACCCATTCCAGTTTGCCTACCGGTCAAACAGATCCACAGATGATGCAGTAGCACTGGCTCTGCTCACTGCTCTTTCTCACCTGGACCACAAGAACACTTATGTGCGGATGCTGTTTATTGACTACAGCTCTGCTTTCAACA
>JBCNYG010000003.1:5659793-5670035 GCA_039654305.1 Porochilus rendahli | reverse complement strand
ATGTGTATATACAACATGTATATGTGTGCTAGTTGCACCCACACACACACACACACACACACACACACACACACACACATATACATATGTGTGTGTGCATGCAGCAGTGGCTTAATGGTTAGAGTAGCAGCTTTGGGACTGAAAGGTCACTGGTTTGATTCCCGAACCAGCAGGAAAAATGTGTGGCGGTGGGGAGTGAGCTGCACCTTCCCTTTCTCCACCTTCATGGCTGAAGAGCCCTTGAGCAAGGCACCTAACCCCCCAACTGTTGTCTGGGCTTCCCAGTGTGTGTGCGTATAGCAAAAATACATAAATAAATATAGAATAGAGTATGGCAAAAAAAATACATAAATACACACACCTATATATGTATAATTGACTCTGTAACTAAGCTGCCTTTACATAGTAAAACAAAGCTGATTAAAAAGGTTAACATTTCTTCTACAAACCCCAATATATACTTAGTTTTGGAAATCAGCAATGTACAGCACACTCAAGTCATCTAACAAGTTATTGAGCCGATTTAAGTAATTTATTGGTATTTTAGAGAGGATTGTGTTGTCTGCACAGATAGAAATATGAACTGCTCTTTTTACCGCCTCACATGCACAACACACAGTAAACACGACATGCTGGGTAGTGGATATTCAAAGCTGCGATATGAACAAGTAAACGTTCTTTGTTGTTTTTCTGATGAAAATATACAAAAAAGGATTTGCGCTTGATTAATTTAAAAGCAGCTTTTATCAATAAATTACTCATCTTTTACTCAATCATCCCATCACTAAATATAATGTGATATAATGATGGATATAAACATCTATAAAAATCATCCCCCAGCAGCACACAACTGAGGCATTTCAATGAAGATGTTTTAATAAGGCTCCATTCTCGGCTACTGGCGTTTTCCACAACAATGCCACTAGAAATAATTGTGACATTGATGTACAATGCTGTCAATGTGTTGTTTAATATGGCTACGGCATCTGCAGGCAATTAGTCACGAGGATTAGGGTAAAGTACAGGTGACGAGCAATAATTATGTCAAATGAATGTAATAAAATCCAATAGTGTTTGATTCCACACTCGGGACATTATTTGTTAGTAGGAAAACACGGCCATAGGTGAGGAGTCGGTTCTCCTGGGTGAAGAGTCGACTGTCCCTGATGAAGAGTCGGTTCTCCTCGGTGATCTGCCTCGGTAAAGAATCGAAAGGACATACAGAGGACTTGTGACGACAGCAGCACTGCTTTGTGGGTAATGAAGTCGCTCACATGAAAGAGCAGTGTGTAGCGTCAGTGATTCCGACCTCAGACCGGTTTTAGTGGTTAAATCCTGAGAGTCGGCTGTTTATACGGACCGGACGGATAAGTGTTGCGGTCTGAGGGCGAAATATCCCACCGCACTTCATTTCCCATCATGCAAAGCGTCCCAGCGGCGGCTCTGATCGTGGAGAAGGTAAACAAGGTTTAATAATAAGCGGTCTGTGCTGATAATCTCATAAATATACAGGTTGTGTAATAGGTCACGTGATGTTATCGTATTTAGGGTTTAGAGTTTCATAAAAAGCCCCAGAACCATGTTTTTTTGTACTGCAGTGTGATTTATTTAGGAAGCTTCAGTAAAATCTCCTGTTTGTTGATTATTTCCAGTCATGTAATAATTACACCGCCATGAAATTCAGCAGGGGACAGACCAGGTCACTGCTTTAAAGAGGAGAATTCTTGGTGGCTTTGGAGATATGGGACCCATTTTACAGGAAAGAACATCAAGCATCCTGAAGAAAGACTCGGTTACAGAGAAGGTTCGAGGGAAAAAATCAGAAAATACTTCGATCATTACCAGGTACGGGCTAGGGTGGGATATGAACACCACACACCTGATTATCTGTAATATACCTGATTACATGCTACATATCTCATTACATGTTATATACCTGATTACACGTAATATACTGTATCTGATTACATGGTACATATCTGATTATATGCTATATACCTGATTACATGTTTCTGATTACATATAAATATATCTGATTGTATGGTACAGATCTGATTACATGTAATACATCTGATTATATGTTATATATATCTGATTACATGTAATATACTATATCTGCCCCTCCTCAAATCGCCACCTTATCGTGGTGGAGGGGTTTGCGTGTCCTAATGATCCTGGGAGCTATGTTGTCGCGGGTATTATGCCCCTGTTAGAGTCACCGAAGGCAAACAGGTCCTAGGTGAAGGTCCAGGCCAAGCGCGGTTCACAAGACCCCTATGAGCACAATATCAAGGACACAGTTTCCCTTGCCCGGATGCGGGTTACCTCTCTGGTGGGGAAAAAGCCTGTGCTGGTGCGTGAGGTTGAGAGATGCCGACTAAATATAGTTGGACTCACCTCAACACATAGCTTGGGCTCTGGAAGCACCACTCTTGAGTGGAACTGGACCTTATTTCATTCTGGAGTTGCTCATGGGGAGAGGCGGCGAGCTAGTGTGGGCATCCTTGTTGCCCCCTCGGTGCCCACATGTTGGGGTTCTCTCCAGGACGAAAGGGTAACCTCCCTCAGCCTTCAGGTTGGGGGATGGGTCCTGACTGTTGTTTGTGCTTTTGCACCAAATAACAGCTCAGAATATCCACCCTTTTTGAAGTCCTTAGAGGGTGTGCTAGAGAGCTCCTCCTGGGGAGTCTCTCGTCGTCCTGAGAGACTTCAACCCCCAATGACAGTGTGACCTGGAAGGGTGTGATTGGTAGGTACGGCCTTTCCGATCTGAGCCCGAATGGTGTTTTGTTGTTGGACCTCTGTGCTTGTCATGGTTTGACCACCATCCGGTGCCTCAGGTGGGGGAAGCAGTACTTCATGAACACTGTTTACAGTGGAACTGGAGGTACCCCGAGGACCTCCTCAATCCCACCAACACGCAGTCTCTGCAATGGAAGAGCCTGGGGGTTCAGAGGGGGGTCTGCCTATCACTGCAGTTAAGGTCACCAAGGTAGTTAAATAGCTCCTCGGTGGCTGGGCTCCGGGGGTGGATAGGATCCACCCTAAATACCTCAAAGCTCTGGATGTGGTAGGACTGTCTTGGTTGACACGTCTCTACAACATTGCGTGGTCATCAGGGGCCATACCTCTGGATTGGCAAACTGGGGTAGTACTTCCCCCTTTTTAAGAAAGGGGGCCTGAGGGTTTGTTCCAACTATCATGGAATCACACTCCTCAGCCTACCTGGGAAAGTCTATTCGGAAGTACTGGGGAGGAGGATCCGACCGATAGTTGAACCTTGTATTCAGGAGGAACAATGTGGTTTTTGTCCCGGCCGCAGCACTGTTGAATAGCTCTACACACTCTGCAGGATCCTGGAGGGGGCATGGGAGTTTGCCCAACCAGTACACGTGTGCTTTGTGGACTTGGAGAAGGCTTTCGAATGTGTCCCTCTGGCTATTTTGTACGGGCTGTTTTGCCGGAGGCAGAGCTTGGTCTGCATTGGTAACATGTTGAATTTGTTTCCAGTGGGGGTTGGACTCTACCAAGGCTGCCCTTTGTCACCGATTCTGTTCATAATTTATATATATAGAATTTCTAGGCGCAGTCAAGGTGTTGAGGGGTTCTGGTTTGGTGGCCATAGGATCTCGTCTTTGCTTTTTGCAGATGACGTTGTCCTTTTGGCCAGGACCTTCAGCTCTCGCTGAAGCGATTCGCAGCAGACTGTGAAGCGACTGGGATGAGACTCAGCACCTTCAAGTCTGGTTCTCAGCCATGGTTCTCAGTCGGAAAAGGGTGGAATGCACCCTCCGGGTCTGGAATGAGGTCTTGTCCCAAGTGGAGGAGTTAAAGTATCTCGGGGTCTTGTTCACGAGTGAGGGAAGGATGGAGCGGGAGATTGACAGGTGGATTGCCTCTGCTGTAAAGCGGAGCTTGTACCGGTCCATCATTGTACTGCTGCTCCTTCGCGTTGAGAGGAGTCAGTTGAGGTTGCTCAAGCAACCTCCTTGGTGTGGTGTTTCGGGCATGTCCAACCGGAAAGAGACCCCGGGGTTGACCCAGAACACGATGGAGGGACTACATTTCTCGGCTGGTCTGGAAACACCTTGGTGGCTGGGGAGAGGGACGTCTGGACCTCATTGCTTAGGCTGCTGCCCACAGAAGAATCGGAAGAAGATGAATGAATGAATGAAAACTATATCTGATCATATGTCATATACCTGATTACATGGTACATATCTGATTACATGTTATATACTGCATCTGATTATATGGTACATGGCTGATTACATGTAATGTACTGTATCTCATCACATGGTACATATCTGATTGTTATATACCTGATTACATGTAATATATCTGATTACATAGTACATATCCGATTACATGTTGTATACTGTATTTGATTACATCTAAATATTCTGATTACATGGTGCGTATTTGATTACATGTTGTATATACTTGATATCATGTAAATGGTGCTTTGACCTTTTTTTAAGTACATAAAATATCTGTTAGTAAGAATCAGTTTAAACACAATGAAAAATATTACCTCATTATTACTTTCTGAAACCATGTGTTTACCATGTGTATATGAATGTTAATGACCCCTGCACCGGGCACCATGATCTGGAAAAGGCCATCTTTTTTATTTCTCTTGAAATAGCATGCCTTTTGCTCCCGAGTAGCATATTGGTTGGAGTCCAGGTTGATTACCAGCCAGTCATGGGCATCTGTGAGCTCATTTGTCACTTATCATCTGAGTGTGCTAGGCTGCCACTTGATGTGCATGTGGTGCAGTTCGTGAAGATGCAGGTGGTAGCGTCACATGTCATGGAGAGGGTTACACATGCTTTGTATGTGATCTGGAGTCAATATGTGAGGGGTGGGTATTGGCTATGACTAAATAACACCGTCTCGTTATTGTAAACAGATACAAAACCAAAACAACATGCAGAGCAGGTGAATAAGAGATACTAGTAATGTGAGCTGGGGCGGTTTCAACGTGAAACCTTTATATTCATCCAGAATGAACTAATAATGAAAGGTGAAACTCTTCGCTGGTGAATGGGGAACTTTACCGTTTTTCCTCCAGGTTTTGAAGGTATAATTTTTTTGGGACCTTGTTTAAATGCTAATCACAACACGACAGATTCAGGAAAGAGCATTGCAGAAGGATGAATTTTCATGAAATTTTTAATAAATTGGTTTAAGATCATATTATTATCCTATATATGAGTTTTGTTAATCTATGGCAATACATTATGTCAATACACAAAGAGTGCATAAACATATAAATGGATTTCCATGTGCTTAACTGGATGCTTTATCCTGATGTTTATATTACACTGATTTATTTGTGTTTTCAGCAACAATAAACCAGGAGGTAAAATCAGAGAAAACCAAAAACCTCAGAAAAAATCCAGTCTGTTGCATAAGAATGTCATTTCAGGGCAGGACATGGAACCCTTACACAGAACAGAACTTGTAAGTCTTGTCTTTTTGAATACATACAGAACGTGAAATTTGAAGTTATCGTTACTTTCATTGTTGTATGATTTATCAGAAGGGCCAACACAGGAACTGTACGAAGCATATTAAAAGTCCTAACAGTGGCACATACAAGATGCTCTGGTGAGTCTATCTTTTTTTACACTGCTACAGTGTTTTGGCTGTATTCTACAGTGCTGTTTCCACTCAAACCACTGATGTCCTCTGTGTGTTTATAGCACACAGTTCAAAGCTGATGTAAGATGTCCAGGGTCCAAGCCATGTGCATCAGAATGTGAAGAGAAAAGACAGAAGTTACAGCAACAGTCCACATGCTGCTTTAAGGATGAGCCGAACTGTACAGTTCAGGAAAAGAATCGGCGTGCCCTGTCACTTCCTCTGGCTCCTCATCAGATCCACCTGCCTGAAAATGTCAGAGAGCTTGGGTCCCTGCATCTATTGGAACATAAAGAAGATGACACAGACAGTGCAAGTGACCTTTCAGATTCAGAGAGGCTCCCTGTGCTGCCTTCACCCTGCACCCCTCCTCAGCTCAATCTCCGAGCTGAAATTGTTGACTCAGTGGACCTGCATCCATGCATTCCAGGGCCTCGGACAATAGAAACACAAAGCGATAGCTACAATTATCCTGATTTCCTGCCTCCACCTTTCAATACCTGGAGCCTGAGGCAACTTGCAATCTTCTTGAACACTGAGGGGAAACGTGCACCCCGTCCCAAACCAGTTGGCCAGCTGGAGATGTATCTGGAACGTCTGCTGAAGCTCGAGTGGCACCAAATCCAGACCATTCAGAATGAGAGCAGCCACACTACGGTAGCCAGTGTACGTTCTAAAGGTCATAACGCTAATGGTGTACAAATCACCAGCCATTCTCGGCCTCACACAGCACCTCCTACTCGCCTCAGCTCCCCCAAAAGTATGTTTCAAAGTCAGCGTCCTCTCCCTTTTACTCTCCTTTCGTCCCTGAGTAGCCCATCATCATGCCAGCTCTCTCGCTGCCTCTACTGCCATGTTCGCTACCCACTGTGCAATGGCAGCTGTTCCTCATATACCTATCAGCGCCATTCCCGCCTCAGCCCCCTGCTGGAGCGCAAAAATCCACCCAGCATCATGCACAAAAGAAGCAATAGTGAAAGCAGGGCTTCAGCTTTAGAGAACAAAGTCACGGCTAGACCTCAATATCCTGCAAGTCCTAAATGCCACCAAAAACAAATGGAGGCTGCTGGAAGTTTGCCCAAAGTTTGCCAGGAGCCGAGTATGAAAAGCAAAAGACAAGCTTCAGCCTGGAAAGGACAGATTGGGAGGGGTTCTGATGCAATCAGTCACAAAGATTCGCCTGTGGGAGCGAGAGGTTCAACAGACAAACGCATCACTGCTGTTAATAAACGAGAATTTCATCTATCAGAAAAAGGAGAACACAAAGAAGGGCAGCAGACAGAGATTGGTGGTGCAATAGGTGGGGTTAGAAGAGTGGTCACTGAGAATAATAGCACTAAACAGATGAGGGCAGATCGGAAGCTTGTAAATACCCACTTCTCCAAATAAAAAATCTTTTCTGTGTGGAGTTTTAACGTTCTCCCCATGTTTGCGTGGGTTTCCTCTGGGTACTCTGGTTTTCTTTCATGGTGCAAAAACATGAACATTAAGATAATTGGCTGTTTCAAATTGCCCCTGGTGTGAGTGTAAATGATTGTGTGTGTTGCCCAGCGATGGTCAAGAGAGGTGTTCAGGGTGTACCCCCTCTTTACCCAGTTGGCTGAGACAGGCTCCAGCCTCCCTGCAAACCTAATAGAATTAAACAGTTAAAAATAAATAAATAAATAAAAAATACATTTTGTACTGCATTGTGTAAATTTTTTTCCCTTTTTTAATTTGTTCTCAGTTCTGAAACAAAACAATTTACTCATCACTGGTTGAATATATTTTTTTATAAATGTCCTGGACAGCTCTTGTAAATTTTTTTGCCTAATTTACATTTATGACTTAAACAGATGTGATAAAAATGTGATCGTTAATGTTTTTGAAGGTTTCTGTTGCCTGCGATGTATAAATGAAAGTTTGTTTGAATGTACTGTATAAATAATATGCATTAAGAATGTGTATATTGCATAATGTATATTTTTAAGATGAGTAATGAATGTTTTGTAATGGCTATACATATTTTTGTAATGTGTTGTGTATATAAGGATTTAATTGGTTAAATTTTGGCAAATATTTTTTGCTATTGCTGCATATTTGTTTTATTTATTGCCCTTTGGTACCTAAACATGTATGTACTGTGTCCACACTGTATTCTAGATTTCGAGCAATATTTTGTATTTTTTAGTTTAATTAGCAGTAGTATGTTAAGTCGGTGCAGCTGTTGGTATGTTTTAGATTTTCAGATTGTAGTTTAGTAATAATGTATTTAAGAGCATGTTTTAGTATCTTTATCTCAATTTTCCAACCCCTGGTAAAAATTATGGAATCAGCACATTTAAATGGTTAATCTTTATTTATTTATTTATTTTTTACTTTGTATCAAATAAACAAATCACATATGACACAAAACAATTTTTGTGGAATAAGCAACCATTTTTGTAAAACATACCTCAAGAAGTATTAAGTATTGTTAAGTAAACAAATAAACGTAAAAGTGTTTTCTAGAGGAAATGGCAGATCAACTCACCGGCAAACATCCAGATGTCAATTCGTTTAATAATCTACTGCAGAATAAAAAAATTATAGAAAAATTTTGACAAGGCTCTGTTCTGCATTGCTGTCTCTGCAGTGGAACACTGGGGCTTCTTCAGGGTTACCTTCGGTTTCTGTGCTGCCTCTCTGATTAATACCCTCCTTGTCCGGTCTGAGAGTTATGGTGAGCGGCCCTCTCTTGGCACATTTGTTGTGGTACCATATTATTTCCATTTGAAGATGATGTACTTGATGGTGCTATGGGTCATCAAAGATTTAAATATTTTTTATAACTATATCCTGACTTGAACTTCTCAACAACTTTGTCCTGACTTGTTTGGAGAGCTCCTTGGTCTTCATAGTATGATGCCTCTTGCTTAGTGGTGTTGCAGCCTCTGGGGCTTTTCAGAAAAGGTGTGTTTATACTGACAGATCATTTAGATTGCACACAGGTAGACTTTATTTCACTAATTATGTGACTTTTGAAGGTAATTGGTTGCAGAACTTTTGAGGAGTGTTGGATTACAAATTTATAAAATGTTAAATTAAGGCTCCAGAGGAACAGTATATAAAACTGAAAGAGTTATGTATATTGGATTTTACATTTTAAGGAGATCAAGTCTGGCAGCCCAGGTGTCAGATATTAACATCTTGCCTGTATGTACTTCCTGACCATATGATTAGGTGTGAAACTCAAGGCCAGGGTGAGCCTTTGTCTCTATGATAATGTGAAGGTCTGGGCTACCCTCTCAGGAAGTTGGATTAGCACCTATACATTTGAATGACTCTGTTAGGCTTATGAGATTCTCTTACCGGGCTGAATGCCGTAGTGCATTTGCATGCGTGGTTTAGATTGTCTCAACTTCTTTGTAGCCCTCTCCATTGCAAAGTATAAATTTTACTGTGTTTTATTTAGGATTTGATGACTACAGCAGTTTTTACAGTCAGTTCTCAATAAAGAGCAACTTCTGTTGGAAAGATATCCCAACACCTCCTGGTTGCTGGTTCGACAAGGAAAGGAAAAAAAAGTTTCCAACAGTTTTGGTGCTGTAACCCGGATAGAGCTCCTCACCTGAATCCAGGTTGAAACTTCAAGCTCAAAAAAAGTTTTGGCTTCATTTCAGACAAATGTATTTTTAGAGATGAAAGTTATCCTCGGTTCAGGCAGGGAAGATTGGCATTACGTGCTAATATTAGTTATCATCTGTTCAGGCAGGGAAGGTTAACAATAGTTGATCTCTGTTAACAAGTGTACCCTCTTTTACATTCATAAAATGTTTACGAAAAATAGTAACCTTTCCCCTGTAATCCATCACAATGACAAAAGAATCTTTGTGAAAGGTAGCATACAAGAAAAAGAGAGTTTTTGCTTGATACAGGTGCAGAAATTACAGTAATTCTTACAAAATAACTGGTGTAATAGTGAACATTCTGTTTTGTATGAAAAAGAATCTGCTAGCACAAAAATTTCCTCAGCACACGTTTCTACCAATAATACAATGACTCCTGAGAATTGCTTTCTTGCAGAATCATCCAATTTGGACTAAATACAAGGATGATTGTGAGCTTCTGACAGGTGTAGAACCAGTCAGATTAACAGGAACTCCACCTCCTGTTACCAAACAATATCCAATCAGTAAAGAAGCTACAGGGAGTCAAACCTGTTGTAGAAAAATTGCAGAAGCAAGGAGTGCTAATTAACACCAACAGTCCCTGTAACTCACCCATATGGCCCATCAAGAAAGCCAATGGGACATGGAGGCTAACCATAGACTACAGAGTAGCCAATAAACATTTATTGATAAAATAACCCCCCTCGTAGCAGATACATCTACAATTTGTAATGGCTTACCATTAGATTGTTTTTTCAGTAATCAATATGTCTAATGGGTGGCACGGTGGCGTAGTGGTTAGCACGTCCGCCTCACAGCAAGAAGGTCCTGGGTTCGATTCCCAATCAGGCGTTTCTGTGTGGGGTTTGCATGTTCTCCCCGTGCTCGCGTGGGTTTTCTCCGGGTACTCCGGTTTCCTCCCACAGTCCAAAAACATGCACAGTAGGCTAATTGGCTGTTCCAA
>JBCNYG010000003.1:5639121-5651325 GCA_039654305.1 Porochilus rendahli | reverse complement strand
GAGCTTCCTGACCTGGACACTATATACAGCAAGCAGTGCTGGACCAAGGCCAGGAAGATAATCAAGGACCTCAGCCACCCAACAACAAACTCTTCTCTCTGTTGTGGTCAGGGAAACTTTTCCGTTCCTTGAAAGCAAACACTGAGTGAATGAGGAGGAGCTTCTTCCTGCAGGCTGTTTGGGCCCTGGATACTGTAGACTCTACCCCACACATAAACATCCACCTCAACTGATTGTTTGCACACAGCCACTTGACACTTTACAGACACTTGTCACTTTGCACACAAGGACTTACATACAGACAGACAATATACTTAAAAATCGGCACTGCATTTTATTGCATTTATATTTGCATTTATATCTCGTTCAGATTTCATTTTATATATTTTATGTATCTTATATTACATTTTATTTTATTATATATATATTTTTTCTTTATTTTTTATTTTTGCATTATTATATTTATATTGACCTCTAACTATGAAATCCTTTAAATAGGTTTAGTTATAGTTATTGTTACTGTTTTTGTTATTGATTTTGTATGTGACAAATAAATTTGAATTGGATTTGAGCACAGAAGTCACACAACAAAACACCTTTCGGACTCAGATCAGAGAGGCCATACCATGATCTAACAATCACTCTTCCAGGTCACACTGTCATTGCCCATATGGGCGTTGTAGTATCCCAGGATGACGAGAGAAACCCTAGGGGGAGTGCCCTCTAGCACACGCCCTAAGGACTCCAAAAAGGGTGGGTATTCTGAACTGCTATTTGGTGCATAAGCACAAACAAAAGTCAGGACCCGTACCCCCAACTGAAGGCAGAGGGAGGCTACCCCTTTGTCCACATGTGAGAACTCAAAATGTGGGCACCGAGGTGGGGGGGAATCGCCACCTCTCCCCATTAGCAACTCCAGAATAAAATAAGGTCCAGCCCCTCTTGAGAAGGGTGGTTCCAGAGCCCAAGCTATGTGTTGAGATGAGCCCAACTATATCTAGTCGGTATCGCTTAACCTCAAGCACCAGCTCAGGCTCCTTCTCAACCAAACAGGTGACATTCCGTGTCCCAAGAGCCAGAGTCAGAAACCGAGGATCGGTCCGGCAGAACCCACACCTTCGGCTACTATCCTACTCATATTGCACCATACCTCTATTATCCCTCCCACAGGTGGTGGGTCCATGGAAGGGCGGACCCGTGTCTCCTTCTCGGGCTGGGCCTGGCCGAGCTCTATGGGCAAAAGCAAGACCACCAGGCGCTCGCCTAGGGTGACCCCACCAGGGGCATAATGCCCCCAACAACATAGCTTCCAGGATCATTAGGACACGCAAACCCCCCTACCATGATAAGGTGAAGTTGGAGAAGGCTTTTGTCCGTGCCCCTCGAGCTATTTTGTAGGTTGTGCTCTCGGAATACGGAATATCCGACCCGTTGCTACAGGCCGTTCGATCTCTGTATTGCAGGAGCCAGAGCTTGGTCCGTATTTGTAACATGTCGAATTCGTTTCCAGGGGGGGTGGACTCCGCCAAGGCTGCCCTTTCTCACTGATTCTGTTCATAATTTTCATGGATAGAATTTCTAGACGCAGTCAAGGTGTTGAGGGGTTCTGGTTTGGTGGCCATAGGATCTCATCTTTCTGTTTTTGCAGATGATATTGTCCTTTTGGCTTCATTCAGTGTGACTCTTGCTAAAAAAAAAACTGTATATTAACCAGATGCATCAGTGTTAACCTTTCCTTCTGTCACTGCACAGTTTACTCATGTCCTGTGTTGATTCGGTCCTGTGCTGCTCCAGCATTTGGACATCTATCAATAGAGATATCAATTGAGAGCTCTACTTTAAGGCAGTGCCTAAATCTATTAATCAGATGACCTCTTGTCCCATTCTTATTGGTTTGATCCAGAAATGGCTAAAGATACCAATGTTGTGAAAGTCAATATTCACCCCCGTCACAGACTTCTCCTTGCTGTCAGGCGAATAATACAGCAGCCTACGTACCAGCACCATAAGGGTTGAGTAACAGTTTTTACTCAGCAACTAAACAAAACAACACTCCCTTCACTGTCTCATTTTCTCACCCATAACATGGCAGCTGCTGCGATAATGCACAATTATTAGTGATCTCATGTACAATATGTGCAACAACACCATGCGTAGGCATTAACCCCCCTACTTTCTGATGTGCAGTAATTCTTGTACACGTGAAAAAATTTTACTTTTTTCTGTGTTTTAATAGAGCTAGTGTCGTAATTTCATTCTGCTCTGCATTTCTGATGTCTTAATTAATGACAATAAGAGGAATCTTAAATAATTTTGACTCTCTTCTGTGTCAAAGAACAGAATTCACACCACGACTCACTCCTTGACCTCGACCCAGCCTGGTCTCTGGCGAAGAACGTCCAGGATTGTGTTCATCAGGCTACATCTGAAGCGCACACAACTCCTCGCTTCCCTGTAAAACATATTTGAGTTTACACAATAAAAATTAGTTTAATTAGAGTGTATACACACACACACACACACCGAGAGAGAGAGAGAGAGAGCGAGAGAAAGGGAGAGAGAGAGAAAATGACAGACAAACAGAACTCCAGAACTTGCCAGAATCTGAATACTCTGACTCCCACATACGCTCAGAAAGGAACTGAAATTTAATCTGTTGGGGGGTGGGGATTGTAAAAATATATATATATTATATAATTTATGCATATGATATCCATGTAGTATAAATGAATATCATTGTATACTGAGTTAATAAATGCCTTTGCATAATTTTCAAATCTTTCTCCATAAAGGTCTCAATCTGCTGTGTCTTCAGTCAGTGAGTTGAATTATTTGGTTAAATAAATTAAATAAATTAAATATTTTAAAATGAAGGCATTATGGAAGGATATTGAAACTTGGTACACAAGTCGATTATATTTCCATCCCTGACTATCCCACATTTCATCACCTTACCCATGATTCAAGATGTCCACTTGGCCATGACCTGGAAATATAAATTTTTTTTACCTGTGCCAATCTTGATTGGCCATAACTAATAACTCCCATTTATACTCCAGCAACAATACCTTAAAGCATTGGTGATGCCATTCAGATGTTATTCTCACAAAAAAATTGATCAAATAAAACCTATGTATAAAATATATTTTTCCACATTTTTTGAAAATTCACTTTAATTGTGATTTTTAAACAAATACTGAATTAGAGAGGTCTTAAGCAAAAAAACTGAGGCTTGTTTACCAGCATTTGCTGCATTCTCTCATTTCACCAGAAACATCTGAACATGTGCTGAATATCTGAAGACACTAGGTCATATATTTCAAGAGATACTGACATCTGAAAGTGGCATCTCATTCAATTTCCAACATGCGAGTGATTTGTTGAACATTTGCACTGGGTGAAAATTATGAAAATGTTTATGTGGGGAACGTGCAAACTCAACAAATGCCCACGCTGAGCCCTTGATGTAAACCCAGAACCTTCTTGCTGTGAAGTAAGCTTGCTAACTATTACTCCACATGACGCCCCCAGTGACACCACTCTTCCAAGATACTAAGTCATAACACTCCCAAGGTCGAACAATCGTTATATTTCCAATAATACCCCAAAATAATTGTTCTTTTCCGCATAATAAAAAAAATGTACTCAGTGTTGAGTTAAGGTTTGAACACTAAACTCATAACCACTGCTCTAATCACCCATCATAATTTAATCCAGATGGCAAAAGGCTTTTCACAAGCTTACCCTCCTTTTCTCCTATAGGAACTGGAAGAACACTTGTACCCAGAAGTCTGCAGGGAACGACAAGGTTCTTTTTAGTAACTACAGAAGCTTCATGTTCACTGGGAATTAAAAACAAACTAATAAACTCGAGCTGTTATAATCACACAAACATCAGATTAATTAGTTAAAATAAAATAATAAATACAATACAGTTAACACGTTCATCAATCCTCTGTAATCCACTTAATGAAAAGGTTTTACCTTGTTTCTCATCATTGTGTTTTTATTTTATGAAGTTTCTGGTTTATGGTGAATAACAGTAGCAGGGACGAACAGCCTCGCTGATTGGTGGGTTCGTTGTCGCAGCAACCACAGACCTAAACAAAGAGACGTGCCGACAAAACAGCACGTAAAACAGCCGGGAGTCGGAGGGGTGACACGTGTACGATCCGTAGCTAACTTAATCCTAAAGTAAGATTTTGGTTACTTATTTCAGGCATTCAAAAATATTCACTTTGCTTTCCAAACGTCGGGAATTTGACGCTCTGTCGCGCTCCACCTTGCGTCTATTATTATTTTCAAAACAAAAGTCCCCTCTCTCATCGCTTACCCCCGAACAAAAGTACTACAGAATTACTATAGAATGAGGATAGAAACCCTTTAGAATATACTTTTCTGTAGAACTAACGGAACATTTCCATAGGAATTCTATAGAAAATGTCCTATAGAAAATTCTATAATCTTAATTATAATTCTATTCTGTAGCATTTTCTTTAGAAAGAAACCATTACATAGAACTGATAAGGATTTCTACAGAAATTCTGTAATCACGTGGTCAGTATGTGAACCATAATATCACAGTTGAAAGGCTCTATTAATTACTGTTTCTGCCCTGCCATGGCCTGGCCTGTACTCTGCCCTCACCCAGAGTCAGCTGAGATGGGCACCAGCCTCCCCGCGACCCTAATTAGGAATAAAAGGTTTAGAAATGAATGAATGAATGAACAAACTAACATCCATCAAATGAGTTGCAAAATTAATACGAAATATAGTCAAAACTTGGAAATAATAATTTTTACTTAAAAGAATAATTTTGTCAATTTTGCTCTTGTGTAAAATCCTCCATTTACAGTTATTACAGCCATGCAGACGTTTTTAATTCTGTCAGTTTGTGGAGTTAAAAAGAAATTTCACACCATGCTTCCTGAAGCCCCTCCCACATGTTGGACTGGATTGATGGGCGCTGCTTACGTGCCATACAGTCATTATTAATTATGCTTTTAACTTGATAATCTTGGATTAGCGAACACAGTGTCCCATTGAACACATGTATGAAAGTTGCTGAAAATGGGCTTCTGTACACCTATATAGATATTCTATTAAAAATTGAGCTGTTTCTTCCAAGTATAGTCATTTACAACATTAACAGTGTCTAAACTGTCTGTCTAATCTATTGTATCTTTTTATTGAAAAAAAAAATTCTAAGTGACCCCAAACTTTTGAATGGTAGTGTACATGCAGGCTGATAGAGATATCACATGGATTTCTTCACGGCTACAAAAAGGAATACGCACACTCCACACAGAAATGCCTGAGCCTGGGACTCGAACCCAAGACTTTTTTTTGCTGTGAGGCATACGTGCTAACCGCTACAGCACCATGCCACCCAGTGTCACCATTAAAAATTAAAAATACAGAAATGGTCATATTTCATACAATTCTTTTTTTCAGAATTAGACAATTTTTTCACCATGCTCAACTTTTATTGAAAAGTTTTTCATCATTTCTGATGAATGGGGTAAACAGTCCAGACACCGTAACACAGACCTGACTCCACCCGCAGAACTATAAACTATAAAAATCTTGTTTTAGTTTGTTTTTGTTGTGTTTCCTGTAGTGTATACTGAAACACCTTTATGAAATGAAGTTTTCTTTCATGTTATTATTTTACTTGAGTTTCTACACAGATGCGATTCGTAACGATTAGCTGTTTAGGGTCTTTACCCAGAGTCAGCTGGGATTGGCTCCATCTTCGCCATGACCCTAAACAGGATAAAGGTGCATGGATCATGAAATGGAATAGAGCTTTTAGACAGCTCAGAGTGCAGAGCTCACTGAAGTGTCATGGGTAAAATGTATAAATGTAAACTACAGAAATTTCATTTTCCCTTTTAACTGTGTTTTAACCGTAGTGTGCACTGAACCACCTCTATGCACATCCCTCATCCTTACTCCGTTCTGCTTTAAAGGAATCCATCTTGAATGCGATTTATAAAGTGAATCTCTGAGATGATGGAGATGAGCACATTACAGCACGCTGTATTTTAATTCCCATTAGTAAATAAAGAAGACGGGATACTTTGCTCCACATATTGAAACGGGTATGAAAGTGAAGGTGTAGAAACCAGTGACTGTCTGGATAAGGAGCGAATAGAACCCGGTGCCGTTTAAAGCTCCCTCTATAGGTGTTTCCGCTCCTGGCGCGCGCACACGCCCCTCCAGCGCCTCTCCTCATCCTTGTCCTCATCCATCTCTCCGGATATTTCTCTCTCTTTCTACCTCTCTTGGACCACTTTGTCTCACCAAAGCGAGGCGAGGGACGGTGTGTGCGAGCACATTCCTTGTGCAGAACCCTCCATGCTCGTGTTGTGGACGGAGATTCCCGGAAATAGAGGTAGTGTTATTTCTATTGTTTATTCCGCCGCTGCTGTCTGGCGTGTGTTCCGAATCCTCAGTGCTGGTTAGCAGGATGCTGTTCATCCTCTGCATGGTAGTGTAACACCGGTCACAAACCAGTATGTTGCACTGGATGTTAAATTTCTGCATGTATGCATGGTTTCAGTCTTCCATTTTCCGATGCAGGCCGGCGGTGCGGCGCAGCAGGGTTTCAGTACCGGTATTTATTTCACCAACCATTTTCAACACACTACATTGTACCTATAAGTGTATATAAAAGATGGATGATTTTCTTGTAATTACTTATTTCAGATATTATTCCAACAAATTACAGAATCACACACACACAGATGATGCCCGGTGACAGTTAAATACTTATACATTATTCCCAACCTTTTACACACCTTTTTCTTTTCTCTGACCTTTTTTATGTACATCTCCGATTGTGCACTTTTAACCCAAATGGAAGATAATACGTGTATCCTGGGTGAGAAACCACTGTTTAGAAAGCTGTTAGTGTGAATGTGGATGTCCCGGCGCATTGTTTTCAGTCGGGTCGGTTTAATGCGGTAATTAGCTCGCGGGTTTAATGAAAGAGAGGGCGTGGCACTCCAAGCAGTCGCGCGTTGAGTGAAGCCAAATGATAGGTGATGGAGAGGCTTCCGGAAATAACACAGGCGTGAACTCTACAGGCTCCAGGCCACTGATGGAACAGCATATAGGAGACACTACTGATCTCACACAACATTTAGGATGGGAGGCAACTAAATCAACCAACAGGCAATTTAAACAACCATGTTGAATTAATCTGGCACTGTAACTAAATTAATAAATAATAGACTCACTGATTTCCCATCGTGTTCATTGTATTCGCTTTATTTTAGACAGTACATCCAACTGTATCAAGTGGCTTGCATCCCCACTTCACTGCTAGAAGATTGTGGCTTCAAGTCCCGGGCTTGGTGAGGACGATTCTGTGTGCAGTTTGCATGTTCTCTCCAGACACATCACGCTAACGGGCTCTTCCCAATTGCCCCTAGGTGTGATTGTAAATCGTTGTTGGTTGTGTGGGTTGGCCCTGTGATGGTCTGCTAAGCTGTTCAAGGTGTACCCTGCTTTCACCCAATGTCGGCTGAGATAGGCTTTTTGCTTCCTCTCGACCCTAATAGGATTAAGCGGTTCAGTCAATGAGTGAGTGTGTAATGTTATAATGGTTTTCTGTTAATGGTACAATATGGAATTTCCCCCCATTTTAATTCTAAAATAACCATGATATATCATCCAAGATTAAGGAGACATCCATCTATCATCTGTACCTCTTATCCGTCATTGTAACAAAGGACAGTTCCAGCTGACTTCAGACGAGAGGCGGAATACACCCTGAGCAGATAACCAATCCATTGCAGGTCTATCACAGAGATGAACAGTCATGACTGATGAGAATGTCAGAGGTTTAAACCCTAGTACCACCAAGCTGCCACCTTTGGGATCTTAAACAAGGCTTTTAACCCTCAACTGCTCAGTTGTTTAAATGAGATTTAAAAAGTCACTCTGGATAAGGAAACAGGCTGCCAATAGGCATAAATGTCAACGTAAATGAGAAACCTTTCACATCTACAGGCATCTAGAGTCGCCAGTTTTATGCAGTCACAGAATGCCCCACAACTTCTCACTGTGAGGCAACTACTGCACCACCACGCCACACTTTGAGGATGCCTCCTAAATTTAAATGTTATGCTTTCCAAAAACAGTGCTACAGGCTGCATTTTTCTTTTGTGAAATTTATGTTTATTTTTTGGCATGAGTGCTCATTTCCCACTGTAGATTACTGAATAATGAATAATTTCTACATGCCAGGTTGCCAGATATGAAACAAAAACAGGTAACACCAGGTAAACACAGCATATCACAGCCCTATAAATAAGGAAAAACAAACAAACAAAAAACAACTGGAACAGATTTTATTTTGGATTCTACCTTCCCTGAAAGCAACCTTCCAATTATTCTAAAAAGCTGCATGACATAGTAAACATAATGCTTATTATATAAGGCTTCGATGCCACTATATGTTTGAGTCCAAAACATGTGCAGCTGTGTGATTTTTATACTTAAGTTTGCATCTTGTGTGTTTCAGGGGATTTCTTTAGTAAGTGAATTCTCAGTCTGTCTGAACTCTGTGACTCTGAGGGTCGAAGTTAATGATGTACCACACAGTGGACAAAATGCCATATTACACTGACAGTTATTAAAAACTTTGAGACCATATCTTTGGCCCAAAGCTGGATTTTTGTAATATGGATAACTTGTTTAGCATGTTGGCTTTAAAAAAGAACAAACAAAAGTGTCAAGAATAAATTATGCACATCAAAAACAACAAAACAAAACGACACCTTCCAAAATGAAAGTCACAATAGTCAGTATCAGGTATGGCCTTCGTTTGCAGTGATACAGGCAGTGATTTGCGGTGATGTAGGCAGTAATTTGTGGTGACACCGCAAGGCGAAACCGGACCCGCAAGTGCTGCAACTGGATGTAGTGATCCTGTTTGGGAGTCATCACTATCCCTCGCCCTCTCTTGTCATGTTGTGGCGGCCAATCTGGTTTCTGATGGTAGATATGCCTCACTACCTCACTGTAGCCCGACCCGGCCTCCACCATATGCCTGGAGACGTTGTTCACGTGATAGACGTGGAGTTATGACATGCACTAGACTACAAGTGGACATTTTTGAGCCTTTATACAGGCTTTCCAAACCACTCCTGAAATTGTGCAGATACACATTTAGTTTTGATCAAACTGCATTGATCCACTTTTGCAAAGTGACCTACGCATGTGCAATGAAGCGGGACAAAATGACAACCCATCGTTTTCTCAAGTGCCCGAGTGCTGTCATCAATAAAGCTACAGGATATACTCACAACCCCCCTTACAAGTACAGATATACAGAGATTTTTCTCTCAAAATGACTGAAAAATTAATGATTTTAATAAATTGGCCTTGATCTTCTTTTAACAGCCTCCCTGCGACCCTAATAGAAATTAATGAATATTTTGCCTTGATTATGCCTTAGTCCTAAAGTAAAATGCTTGCTCTGCACATGTATGTTCCTGAGAGAAAGTGTATTCTCATTTCTGTGGGTCGAGGGCGTTTCTGTGTTGAGTTTGCATGTTCCTCCCATACTTGCATAAGTTTCCTCTGGGTGCGCCGGTTTTCGCTCACCCTCCAAAGAGGGACACATGCACATTAGGGTACTTGGCTGTTCTGGATTGTCCCATGGTAATTTGTCTGTGTTAGCTCTGCAGCAGATTGGTGAGCTGTTCAGCCTGTACCCCAAACTCCACCCAGATTCAGCTGGGATTGGCTCCAACTTCTCTGCAACCCTAAAGAGGGTAAGTGTATAGATAATGAATGAATCAATAAATCAAGATTTAAATATTACACACCAGCCTGTGTAGACTCAGCCACAGAAATCACTTGTTTCAGATATATTTTTATAATGAAACGCTGCACAGCGATGAGGTTTTTATACATAGGCCCAGCAGGCACATGATTTGGAAGCTGATATTTAATTTTTATTGGTAATATTTTTATGTAATACATGTAAACTACTGTCTTCTTTTAATTGAATCTTGATACAGCAAGTGATATCACATCTGTCTTGGCTCTGCCTTTCTTTTCTTTTTCCCAGTCTGGTTTATGGTTTAAAGAGTTCAGTGACAGGTCATTCCCCTGACCCCACCCCTTGTGATTTATTTCTGTGGTGCTTCCGTAAATCATGAGTGTATACTCATCAACCCCAAACTCCTGAAGCTCTTAAGGTTACTATTCTGCAGGAGCTGTTTTTTTCTGTAATTAATACATAGTTGGCGTTACAGTAACTCAAAGAGAGATGGATCACTAATTCAGACTACTAAGTACATTCCCAGTGATTCCAGCCTTTAGGGTTTCATTGTGTTAAACTGACCATTCATATGGAATTAACCATTAATTCCCTTTATGCTAACAACATGGGTGACTGAATAGAACACCAGCCATTGACTGGTGTAGAAGTTATTTAAAATACAAATTATAGTCTTGTGTTTAGGTCAGAATTTGAAAATAATAGGTATTCAAATAGTTGATAAAGTTTTTTCTGTTTTTCTGGAGCAAAAAGATCACCATTTGAATTTAAATAATGAAATAATGCGTAAAAGAAAATGATTTAAAACATCATTCGATTTTTATAAAGTCATACAAGTGGATAAAAGGGAATCTAATTAAACAAATGAGACAAACATTTTATAACTGGTCATAATTTATTTAGGAAAAACGATCCAGTAATACAGCTTTTCTTTCAGACCCCCTTGTGCAGTAAGAACTGTAAGGAAATGTTTGAGGTAACCACTGAGTCTTCTTTACAGAACATGTTCAATTTTGGCATGTTGGCAGATTTTCTTACTCAGTATTGCTATTGGATTTGAGTCAGCCCTTTGACTCTGCCATTCCAAAACATACATTTGTTCTCCTTTAATTATTTCTCAGTAGACAGACTTTTGTCTATAGGGTAGTTTCTTGCTGCATGACCCTCTCTCTTATGTTTCACTTCACAGACTGATGTCATGATAGTTTCTCTTCATAATTCACTGGAAAAATTCAGAATTCAATGAATAATCAATGATGATAAACTGTCCTGTCCCAGATCCAGTAAAACAGGCCTAACCTATGATACTCCAACCAGCATGTCAGCCGGATGGATTAAGGTTCTTGTGCTGGAAAACGTTTAATTAAAATAAAACAAAGTTTTAATTTAGTCTCATCTATCCACAAGATTTTTTCAGTAACCTCCTGGTTTGTCCATGTGGTACTCAACAAACTATATAAGGGCAGCAATATACTTTTTGGAGAGCAGTACCTTTCTCCCTGCCAACCTGCCATGTACACCAGTTTTGTTCTGTCTTCTCCTGATGGTGAACTCAAGGATAATAACATTTGCCAAAGTGAGAGTGGTTTTTATTTGATTAAAAGTTTCCCAAAGGTCCTTTTAGACCTCATGGACTATTATACATTTTGCTCTTGTAGTGTTGATGGAGAGGGTAACTAGGGTCTTGAATGTGCTGAAATCCAAATTCTTTTGGGATGGTTTGGTAACCTTTTCCAGTCTGATGATGGACGGACAACTCTTCCAGCATCAACATCTCTGTGTTGTGAAGATCAGACCTTGATGGATCCCTGTTAAGTAAATAAAATAGGGTGCTCTATTACATACATAATACAGAATAAACAAACTCTAAATTTACAAATAAACATTTCTGAAATTAAAAAAAAAAAAAACACCCAAAAACAAACAACAATTTGACCAATATAGCCACCCTTCTTTTCGATAAGTCACAAGCCTTCCATTCACGGAGTCAGTCAGTTTCTTAACCTGGTCAGAAACAACTTTTTGTGCAGCTGCAATCGCAGCCTCCCAGACACGGTTCAGAGAGGGGTACTGTTTACCTTCACTGTAAATTTCCTGCTTAAAAAGGGACCAAAAGTTCTCAATAGGGTTTAAGTCAGGTTTGCTTTTCATCTTTAAGGTCTTTATTCAATTCAATTCAATTTTATTTATATAGTGCTTTTTATAATTGACATTGTCGCAAAGCAGCTTTACACAGTAAATTAAATTAGGGAGGAATCTAAAAATTTCTCCTCAACCCCCTACACATCCTTAATAAGAAGCGCGCGGCGACAGTGGAAGGAAAAACTTCCTCAGTCGACACGAGGAAGAAACCTTGAGAGGAACCCGGCTCAGGAGGGAAACCCATCCTCATTTGGGTGAAACCA
>JBCNYG010000003.1:5545225-5559333 GCA_039654305.1 Porochilus rendahli | reverse complement strand
AGTATAAGAGTATATTCACTTATAATGACTTTAAAGCACTTCTGTACATCGCTTTGGATAAGAGCATCTGCTAAATGCTGTAAATGTAAATATTTCTCATAGTACAGCTGTCAAAATTGCCCCAGAAAACCAAACTATTTTCATTAAACTTTTTTAGGCACCTACAAATGCAAAGTAAACGCAATATATGAAAACGGAGATATTACCAATATCTCTAGGCCCAAGCTTATATTAGCTGGACTGACACAAAGTGGGAAAAGTGTGCTCTGATCTGATGAGTTCACTGTGGTAGGGATAGAGCACCCTCAGCAGATAGCCCTCTGTGCCACTAACCCTTCCAATCAGTGACTCTGGAGGAGGCTGGCTGGTCATACACACTGGTTCAACACCTCAAGAATGCCTGCAGAAAGTGTCTGCTGAAAACATCTGCAGTAAGTGGCTGCTGTAACGTCTATATTGGTATATGCACAAATATCCTTAGGTGGACATTGTGACCCAAATTGGAGAGAAAGCATAGAGTGGAAGTAGAATTTAGTCCTCACCCTACCCATTCACTGAAAAAGTTTCAAAGTTTCATTAAATTGCTTTTTTGTGCATGAGTCCTGCAAGTAAAACACAGGAGGCTTTTAATTCAGTATTTGCTAGGGAGGTAGTCCTATGGGGTTCCACATTACTAATACTAACTTTCCACAGAGAGTGCCCTAGGGGATTCACCTTTGGAGCAGTTGCGGTTGAGACTTTATGATATGCTTTTGACCAAGTGATATGACACTTTAAGTAAAAGTATCTATTTTTTTATCTATATCTATAATTATCTAATAAAGATACCTGTATGTGTCAACACATAACACTATCTTTTAGTCTATGCAACATTTTTGCATGCCGTGTTGCCGAGGCATTCTTTCACGTTATCTCCCAAGTGGGATTTCCATGGAAATCTCTTACCGATTAGGGTGACACATTTATCTCACACATACTTTGCAAGCTCTGTGAGTTACTGGGGATTAAATCAATCTAAGAGTGGTACAGTGGTGTAGTAGTTAGCACATTTAGTAGTGTAATAGTTAGTTCACCTCACAGATAAAAGAGATAAAGTGTTTGTTGCAAAGTGACAAATGTGATCAAAAGTGACATGTGATCCCTTTGAGATCACATGGCAAGTCAGAGTAGTTGACTATAAGAGAACAGACAGAGGTGATTAACCTTAAACATTCCACCTCAATCTCCCAAAACTGTGGAGAAAGAAGGATCCTGTGTCTATCATAATATAATATATACACTTATATTCATTATATTACAACTGGAAAAAATGGAAATGACAATTAGAAAAAATTATGGAATCAACACTCTTCAAGGATATACATTCAATTTTATAAATAATAAGAATGTAAATGGTAAATGATAATTTTGAATAAGCAACATAAAAAAAACTTACTACAGCAGCTTTCTTCCACGTTTTTATTTGATCAAGCAGAGAAAATAAATGGATTCTGAGAAAATATGGTGAAATCAGCCTGTAATTTTCACTCCTAAAACAAACACCTGCATAAGATTAAATCTGATAATTATTCTGCATTTAAAAATAAGTTATTGCACCAAGCTGATTAACATGAAATCTGGCTCCAACATGAGAAATATCAGTTGAAACAAAGGAAAGCATTATAAAACTTTTTCAAGAATGTAGCAAAAGATGTTGGTTCTTCCAGTCAGCTGTGTCTAAAATCTAAATAACTAGTAAAAGAAGAAAGATGTCAAAGTATTAAGATAGAAAACTTGAAGCAAAATACTTGTAAACAGAAAATGCAAAACAAAACAAATGGGCAGAAACTGGAGTCAACACCTGTGATGAACTGTAAGCAAATGCATAAACAAAATGCAATTTACATCCAGAAAAGCCAAAAAGAAAGCCATCATTAACTTCTAAACAGAAAAAACAAGGTAATAGCAGACTAAAGTAAAGCTATCATGGACTATGAATGACTGGATGAAAGTGATATTCAGTGACGAATCACAAATCTGAAGATGACTGTTTGAAAAAAAACATGCAAATTTTCCCAATCATTGATGATCTGGGGCGGTGTGTCAAGTAAAGGTACAGGAGAGATGGTAATCATTACATCTTCAGTAAATACACAAGTTCATCCATTGGTTCATTTTTTAAGCCGCTTAATTCTAATTGGGGTTAACAAGTTAAATCTGATATGGCTGCAGCCACACACTCGTTGGTCCTGCATTGGCTTATGCTGCACCTGTGACACAGCACACCAGGGCTAATGCCATTGCCCCCGTCTTATCCATACCCTTTTCCATATTAAATAGGGGTTGACCACCTATGAACAGAGGGAGAGGACGAGTCCTTTGATCACTCAACTTGCAATACAAACTTTTAAACTTCAGTTTTCTGCTCACTTCAGTTTTGTGTCCTGTGAACCTCATGGGGAGAGATATTCTCACAAAGTGCTATATCTAAATCTAAATCTAAATGTTAAATCGAAATCCAAATGCTAAATCAAAATCTAAATGTTAAATGTTAATGTTTAATCTATATCTCAAATCTAATTCTAAATATAAATGCCAATTCTGAATGCTAAATCTAAATTTTAAGTATAAATCTGAATGTTAATTGTAAATGTTAAATCTAAATGTTCAATCAAAATCTAAATGTTCAATCGAAATCTTAATGTTTAATCAAAATCTAATTGCTAAAACTAAATCTAAATGCTAAATCTCAATCTATATGTTTAATCTAAATCTAAATGATAATATAAAACTAAATCTAAATGTTAAATCGAAATCTTACTTTTAAATGTAAATCTAAATGCCACATATAAATCTAAATGTTAAATCTAAATCTAAATCTTAACCAAATGCTAAATGTAAATGCTAAATCTAAATGTTAAATAAATAATTAATTTGAGAGTATTTGTGTATTATTAAAATAATCGACATTTGCCGATTTTCGGTTTGACTTTGACTGATTTTTCGAGGTGATAACACTTATTCAAAGTGAAATCTGGTGCTCCACTTTGCTGTTCAATTAAGTGAAACATGTGCCATGTCTCAAAACATATGGATTTAATGAATAGAAAAGCAAAAATAAATAACAATTAAAATGAGCGCAAGCGGGATTCGAACCTGGGTCTGCACGTTAAAAGACAATAATATCTTGAGAATTATAAAAATCAACACTAATATTAGTATGTTTTTGGAGGATACTTCATAAGCATAGATTAAGGACATTTTCCTGAGCTGAGTTGTGGTGCAGTGTGTTGAGTCGCGGTGCTTACACAGACGTGTTTTCTTTTGTTCATCTATCCAGGGGCGTGGTCAATTACCATATTTACATTCAGATTTAACATTTAGATTTACATTTAACATTTAGATTTAACATTTAGATTTACATTCAACATTTAGACCTAACATTTAGATTTAGATTTAGCATTTAGATTTAACATTTACATTTAGATTTAACATTTAGATTAAGCATTTAGATTTGGATTTAACATTTAGGTTGGACAAGCAAACATTTTCTTAACAGTTTAATGTAAGACATTGTTTTAGATGTGATTAAAACTTTAATGTGAGAAAAAACATGCTAAATATAAGAAATATGAGATAAATTTTTAAAAAAACACTAAAACATTTTGGTCAAATTTTTACATTTGGCACTCCATAGTATCCTTACTGCTTTAAACTGTCCCCACAAGGGGGACTTTATTTACCCTGCTGTTATTAGGATTAATTATAGTGATGCATTGAAGCAGTTGTTACTAAAGAAACCTTTACAAAAAATAGAATGTTATTACAAACCGGCTGAGGTTTGATCAAATTGACACTGAAGACAGACTCGTTTAAGTGACTTTTTTCATATTTTACATGATTGTGCTATATTGATATGTGTTGTGATTGAGCTAAGGGTAAAGCAAATTGTTCCTCAGATGTTCTGAACAATTGAAGATGCCCTCACATGACGGTTTAGCTTGCACTATTTTAAGGAATTTACTTGTTATAGTTTATATTTAAATTGCTCAGATAATAAAATTGAAATATGCTTATGCCATCACTTTCATTTATGGTGTAATATTTAGTCTATTGATACACAGCAGGTTATGTGCAGTGAATAATGCTTGGCTTACATATCAGACTTTTGGCTAACTGTGCAATGAACTATCCTGCTTACAGCACACATATTGTTGTTTACACCATTGAATGGTGTAAAAGGGGTGGAAATGTTAAAATTAATACAGGTTGTATTCTTTAAATTATAATATACAATTATTTCTGTTTTTGTATGTCTGTAGGATGACTGTCAATCTACGCTGGGTGTCAAAGTATATGATGTGAATGCTTAAAGGCTAAGTTCTTGTTGGATGTATGTTATTCTATAGATATTGTTACTCCTTGCATATCATGTAAAACACCTCTCCTGTGGCATCAAGTAAAGATCCACCACTTGGTACCCTAGTGGCACAAGGTGCACACACACACACACACACACACACACACACACACACACAACCAATGTACAAGCTGGAAAAGCTGCAAAGAAGAAAAAGACTTGGAACCGGAGAGAAGACGGGGCTCAATTTGACTGGTTGCTAGTAGAAGGTGGTTTGGACACAGACTCAGTGAAACCCATGACCATAATACAAGATCACATGGGTTTTGTATTTGCTTTGTTTTATTTTATTAAACTACTAAATTGGGAACTGATAAAATCTGCTTGGTCTTTCACACATCAACTAACACGAGGAACCTGATGAGGACTACAGAAGATGGTTCTTTAGAGTTTATATCACCAGCAGTCTAAAACAGTTGTGACTGTGTATTAATTGTACCATCAGCAAAAGCGAAAGAATACTAACTTAAAACTTCAACATTACATTAGGATTGATTACAGTTCCAGTGAGCAAAAGAATCAAGATCACTTGATCCAAGAAGCAGTATGTGTACCTTGACAGGAACACACACACAGAGAGAGAGAGAGAGAAAGAAAGAGAGAGAGAGAGAAAGAAAGAAAGAGAGAGAGAGAGAGAGAAAGAGAGAGAGAGAGAGAGAGAGAGAGAGAGAGAGAGAGAGAGAGAGAGAAAGAGGCTGTTAGAACCTGGCTGGATTAGGCAGCATAGTAAAAAAGGGAGAGCTACAAGGAAGACACACATGTGCACACTGAGATGTAAGGCAATTAGCCACACCACCATCAACAAACTTGTCTTCCTCAACACCCCAGTTTACCAGAACTCTCTATGCCCGAGAACCCCCAGATCTGCTTCTTTGCTGAATAAAGGTCTATTAACAAAATGCTTGACTAAACAAGTATGTTTTCAGCCTAGTCATATAAACAGAGACTGTGTCTGAGTCCTGAACATTAACTAGAATCCTGTATTATAACTGTGGGGCTTTGCAATTTTCTTCCAAAGTTATTACACTAACAAGCCTTGACAAGCAGAATACAGAGTAAGTGACCTTGTGACCTTGAAACAATGTCAAGGTGATCCATATACAATCCCACCCAAATTGCACCTGTGCGGAAATCCTACACCAAATTTGGTGACCCTATGTCATTTCCTTTCAAAGTTATTCCACTAAGAATTTGTAGGGACACACAGAACACATTTCTATAGCCTCCACACTGCTCACCTTTGGTGATGACAGGAGCTAAGAAACAAAAAGAAAAAGTAAATGTATTCAAATGCTGTGAACAAGCACACCATGCCCCAACAAGAAGGGCAAAGTGCAGTGGGTTTGGTGTTGATATCTTGAAAACTGTGGAAAGACATCTGGCAGAATAATAAGACGAATAGGAAATTACACTAAGAATGGCTTGAGAACCATGCTTTATGCAATCACTAATAATTAAAGTCAGATATAATTTGTTACACTAATAATTAAAGTCAGACATTATATCACAACCTCGTCACAGCACACCCAGGACTCACTACACTTCAACTTTCTCACCGATCTTAATCACCTCACTACTAACACTCCCATCACATTATACTGATCACACGTCTTCACTAACCTGTAATTAGCACAGTACATATGACTCCATTCAGTTCAGTTTATATTAAAGTTTTTCCTTTATTGTTTATGGCAGTTCAGTCTTTTCTGTGTTAGCTTTCCTGTGTATGATCCCTGCCTCTCTTTCCTTTATGATCCTGTACTACACCCATAACCTTGAGATTTTGTGTATGAACTCTGCCGGTTTACTACCACAAGATTCTGCTTTGCTTCTGACATATTGTTAACATGATCGCCTCACCTCTGCCAGTTTAATGGTTACAATTCTGTGTTTTTGAACTGCCTGTGTGTCATTAAATCCTATTTTAACTGCAGAAAAAAATTATTTTTGATATAAAGGGATAAGTACTGCTGGTTTTTATCTTGTTCAGATCCTCTCTGTTGTTTGCTTTCAGCTGTTTATCATTTTATATTTTTATGTACTCATTTTGAAGATTGTTTTGATATGGAGCTGACAACAAAAAAAGATATATGATAAATAAAGGACAAATGCATTGATAAGCATTACTTTTTTGGATATATGTTACCTTTTAACAAAAGTAAAAATATTAAAGTTTACCAATTCAAGTAACTTAGTGACATAAATGTACATATTCTCCATGAAGCTCATCTCCGTAGAGCTGCCTACTTATCTAAAAAGGTCTAGAAAACCAATAAGTAACAATAAATTTTAACATGCAACATAATTCCAAAGAGAGGATTGTAATCCTACATACTGTCTGCTTCAGTAGGTCTTTAGATCTTTGCATAAATAATTATGTAACACAAAAATATTAAACATTTTGTTAACACAATATGCATCAATACCATACAATTTAATGCTTGGGTAGAAAAAGTTACTACTGATATGATAATCTTTTTTTTGTTGTTGTTTTTTGTATAATCAAACCATGACTCCACTCACATACCTATTCTCTGTTAACAGATACGTCAAACTGTTAAAATCATGTACTGACCTGTTATAAACTGACTTCCTTGGAATTTTAGCGTCACAATGTTTTGTTATACCATCTTAGGTATGTAACAGATAACTACTTCTGTGCATGTTTGCAGGCTTTTGTGATATTGTTTGTGATATTGTCTAACTGCTTTCTGACAGGCCATATACAAGAACAAATGGTAAAGGAGGGGTCAAGTATGTGATAACAATAATAAGCTTGTTTACTTCATGGTCCTGCATGCAACTGACGGACATTGTTGACTGGATATATTCTTGGGAGAGAGAGAGAGAGCCCAAAGCATACCCATATACAGTAGGAAATATGTGTGCAACTGTTTCTTGTCAACAGTAAAGTAGTGCATGAAGTATGAGGACGCAGGCAGTAGGTACAGTAGGCAAGCAAACAAAAACATTTACTTGGCTGTTATTTAGATTTTTTTATATTTTTGCATAGAATTAATGTTGCTTTTGATGTTACTACTTTTGCACTTTATTTACGTGGTCTGTTATCTACAGTTAAAAGTTAAAATAAAGAACAATACTTTAAACAAATTTTATTTTGATTCATTTTAGCAAAATAGTGAGAGAAATGCGGAATAAAAAATAAAAAGAATTATCATACGACTTATTTACTGTTCTAACATAACGATGGCGTAGTTGCTAAGTGCACCTTAGCACCTTCTCAGCAAGGTTCTGGGCTCAATATGTGTGAGTTTGAGTGTGAATGATTGCTGGTGTCTGTGTTAGTCCTGCAGTAGATTGGCAATGTGTACCAAAGTCAGTAGGGATTGGCCCCAGCTTCCCCTATGACTCGGACAAATTAGAGATACAGATAATGGAAGAAAAATGGAAAACCTAAACCAACATAAAACAAAAAGCATTACAATGTTTGTGTCCCAATCTCCCCATGTCGTCGTCTGTGTTTGGCACTGCTCAAGCTACATTTACCATGCTTTGAGGTTCAAACAACAAGAAGAACTACAAGCAAGAAAAAGCTCTGCAGACAAAGCAGAAGCATAGGTTAAAAGGCCCACATGAAAATGAATAGGCAGCTTGTTAACAATAACTATTTAAATGCACCTGAGACACTACAGTGAAGTGCAGCATTCATAGGGTTAATGGACTGTTTAGGTTTTGAGTATCCCGAGCATTCAGAGCATTCTTTTAGTTTTAGTCTGTGTTTAGCTCTCTCGCATTTGCATACAAGTAAAGCATTTCATGTGCTATTTTGTCGCATTCTTCATGCAAAATGGTGATTAAGCATGCAACAGTACTGGCTAACATTGTAATTTCAAAATTCACCACACATTCTTTGTTAGGGAGTGGTGAGGACTGCAGTTAGGCCAGACAAGAATTTACACCTTTTCTTTTGCAGCCATGCCTTTGTAATATGTGTAAAATATGAGCTTGTATTGTCTTGTTAAACTATGCATGGGCATCCCTGGAAAGTTAAGAGACAAATAAACTTCAAAATCTCAGTGTATTTTTCTACATTAATACATTAGAGATGTTGTCATTGTCAAGAGAACTGACACAATCCCACACTATAAAACAGGATGGATTTTGGACCTGTTTTTGGTAACAGTCTGAATGGTCAAGTAGGCTAATTGGCTGAATGATAATGCACATTTCACCATGTGAGATCTATCCCAGATGCCTGAGTACAGAGACGTTGACAGTGCTTTTAGACACAATTGACATGTTTAGACATGCTAGGCTTGCTTTTTGCACAATTAACATTTAACTGGTATTCCTTCATTCATTTTCTAAGCCACTTTTCTAAACCTTGGACTCTGGAAAGAAACCAGAGTAGCCAGACGAATCCCACACAAGCACAGAAGAACATGAAAACTCTACACAGAAACGGCCCAAGCCCGAAAATCGAACCCAGGACACGATGGCATAGTGGTTAGCACCTCTGCCTCACAGCAAGGTCATGGGTTCATGTCCCAGGCTCAACAAGGGCATTTCTGTGTAGATTTTGCATGTTCTCCCTGTGCTTGTATAGGTTTTTGTTGGGTACTCTGGTTTTCTTCTACAATCCAAAGACACGCACATTACACTTATTGGCTGGTTTAAATTGCACCTAGGTATGAGTGTGAATGGTTGTGTGTCTGTGTGTGTTTGCCCTGCACTGGATTTCGAGCTGTTCAGAGTGTACCCAGCCTTCGCCCTGAGACCTTAGTAGGAGCGGTTGAATGAAACCCAGTGAATGAAGGGTGAATGCTGTAATTGGTTTTCCATATAAATGCCAAACCTATGTACTTATATTATCCATAGATGAATTGCAATTCTTGATGCAGTGTTTCTTAGGAATTGGAGTTGACAGATGTTTAAGTTTGCCATCTTTATGCACCAAAATTTCTCCAAATTACTTGAATTATTTGATGATACTGTGCATGATAGGAGGTAAAATATACAAATATATTTTGTATATATCTTTTTTTGTGAAACATCATCATTTTCTTATTCTGCTTGGGTTATGGGGGCAGCAGCCTAAGTAGTAGTGTCCAGGAGTAGGGTTCCTCTTACCAGCCACTTTCTTCAGCACTTCTGGGGGGACACTGAGGTGTTCCCAGACCAGCCGAGAGACATAGTCTATCCAGCGAGTTCTGGGCTGACACTGGGGTCTCCTCCTGGTTGAACATTCCTGAAACACCACACCAGGGAGGTGTTCAGGAGGCATTCTAATCAGATGCCCAAGCCACCTCAACTGGCTCCTCTCAATGCGAAAGAGCAGTGGTTTAACTTTGAGCTCCTCCCAGATAGCCAAGCTTCTTTCCCGACCTCTGAGAGAGAGCCCCGCCACTCTGCAAAGAAAGCTAATTTCAGCCACTTGTATTTGCAATCTATCTGCAATGATGGTAAGAACATAGATTAAATGGAAGATTGTGAGCATTGCCTTGGCTCAGCTCCCTCTTAACCACAAATGGATTAGTACACACTCCGCTTTACAGCAGAGGCCACACTGACCCGACTGTTGATCACCTGTTCCATCCTTCCCTCACTTGTGAACAAGACTATGAAATACTTGAACCTGGAGGGTGCATTCCACCCTTTTCTGGCTGAAAACCATGGCCTCGCAATTGAAGGTGCTGATTCTCATCTCGGCTGCTTCACGCTCAGCTAAAAATCACTTCAATGAGGGCTGGAGGTCCTGGTTTGACCGTCATCTGCAACAAGCACAAATGAGATCCTATGGCCACCAAAGCATTAATGCCTAAAATTTTGAACAGAATGGGTGACAAAGGACAGCCTTGGCAGAGTCCTTTCCTTATTGGAAATGAATTTGATTTGTCAATACCAATACGGACCAAGCTCTGGCTCCAGTGATACACAAACTGAATGGCCTGTAACAAAGGGTCTGGTACACTGTACTCTTGGAGCACACCCCACAAGATTATCTATGGGACGTGGTTTAATTGCCTTCTTTAGGTCCACAATACAATATCCAGAGCACTGAGTTATTCTGAGTATATCTAATTTACACCCAGAGCCCGTCCACCGAGGAGCTTTGAGCAGCTCCCCACGTCCACTGTTAACATTGTTCCCAGAATACTGAATACCACTCCTGAGGCATCGGATGTGGTGCAGAACTTTTTCAAGGATCTCACCGAAATTGGCCTGCTGGTACCTGCCTGCTGCCTCATGAGTCCCACAGGACAAAGAGACCCAATAGTTCTTCTTCTTCAGCTTGATGGCCCCCTCACCACAGGTGTCCACCACCAAGTTCAGAGGTTGGCACCACGACAGGCACTGATGACCTTCTGACCACAGCTATGGGCTGCCGTCTCAATAATGCAGGCATGGAACATGGCCCATTCGGGCTCTATATCTCCTGCCTCCCTTGTGATGTAGTAGTAGTTTTACCAGAGGTGGCCTTCTGACAGGAGACTCCGCCAAACATTCCCTAACTACATGCCTGGGCCTCCCAGGCCTGGAGGGTGACAGCTCAGCTCCTCTCTTCACCTGGGATTCCAGAACATGTGACTGCAAGTAGGATGAGATGACTACAAAGTCAATCATCAAGCTGTGGCCTAGGATGTCCTGGTGGTGTCCAAGTTACCTTGACAAGCACAGAAGTCACACTAGGAAACACCTTTCATGTTCAGATTGGAGAGGCTGTGCGTAACAGTCGTTGAGTACTTGAAATTAATTTATTCATATGGGTTTTCTGAACCACTCTTACTCTGGACATTCGCCTTAGACTTATTTGCCTTTGGTGACCCCACCAGCGGCATAATGCTCCCGATAACATAGTACCTAGCATTAGTGGAACAAAGGTACCCCTCAACGATGATAAGGTGGCGATTTAAGGAGTGATCTTTGTGAAACATTGTTTATATAAACATTATAATAATTTTCATTGTTATTAAATTGGGTTAACTCATAACTATCCTAAATTGCCTCAGTTGATTTTTTTGGAATGTGCTGCAGGCTTGAAATACAGGAATATTATTTGTGTAGAATTAATACTGCATTAGCAAATAATATGAAATTACCTCACTCACTCAGTTTCTCCTTCGTCAAACCGCTTACTCCTATTAGGGTCATGGGGAGGTACCTATGTCAGTTGACACTGGGCAAAGGTTGGGTACACCCTGAACAGTGAACAGCTTGTCAGACCATCTGACTTAAAAGTCACTAAATTTATTTATCACTGCTTTTTTTGTTTGCTTGTTTTTTCCTTGTTTTCATTTCGTTTTGTTTTGTCTTTTTTTTATACCATCCCAGCTTTTTCCAGATTTGGGGTTGTTATGAATCCATAATCTCCCACCCTTAATCTTACTGGAGTTTTTGTTTCTATGCAGCTCAGTTTCTCATTTACTAAACTACTCAATTCTACTAGAATCATGGAAAGGCTGGAGATAACTTAATTACTGAATTCTAATAGGAGCAGAAATGTACATAGAAAGAAATTTCTTTTTAAAAAAGCTAAATTATCAGCCAACAGAACAAGAAAAAAGTAAAAAAAAAAAAGACATTTTTAGCTACTAAGATGATACAGTTCCTACCGAATGTAGCTCTCACCTAACTCATCTGCCCTGCACTATGCTCCTTTAAAGTGTAAATGGCACAGCAGTACTCCTCTCCCTTCTAGCACTAGTTGCAGACAGCGCAGTACTATTATATGAAAATTATGTAATTTATTATGCAATTGTTTACATGCTGATTTAATCTGGCCAATCTGAAAATAAGTTACAATCAGTGTTAAAATATGAAAAGAAATAGAAGGAGCTTGTGAAATCAATAATGTTTGCTATTTTGACATTCATTCATGTCTTGCTCTGTCCTGTTGTGATTTTAATTGGGTTTTACACTGGAGCAGGGAAAACAGTGAATCGCTTCGCCCCTGAATGACATGCAAATTGCCATAGGAGAGACTGAGGTTAGTTGGAACAATTTTTCAAAAATCATCCATTTCTCAAGAAATTTCTTTCTTCTGATTTCTATTTCAGAAAATACCTCCATGGACGAAAGCATTACAATATACTCCACAAATAGAGGATTAAAACCTTTAAGATTCCTTCAAGGTCATAGGTATAATCCAGTAAAACCAAGACTGGTTTATGTATTCCAACTAGCCCCACCACCGGGGTTAGTTGAAACTTGGCTTGGGGTATGTTGGAACATCACATATTGTACTGTCTTGGAACTTGATCGTAACTTTTTTGTTCTTGAGAAGTTCCTTTTCATTAAACATCTTCATGTTTTTTCGATTATAATTCCGCATGGCTGAGTCTGAAATTAAGGCATGGACTGGTATAACAATTTTGCTTTAGGATTTTGATTGTAGGGGTTAGCATGCACATAATACAACACAGTGAACTCCGAAAAATGTTTTTTTGGTCTCAAAATGTAGCTAAGATATATGGCTTTGAGGTTTTGAGAAAAAATCAATAAAATATTTAATGACTCAAAGAATAGATAATCAAAAATGATAAAAAAATTTTCTCCTCTGAACACCTTTTGTTCCTCCTTCATGAAATTAACATGGTTTACCCCGCGTTCCAACCAACCTCAGTCTCCCCTATCATGCTGCCTAGGTAACCCTCTCACATAAAAAAAATGAGTTTGAGTGAAACTATGGCAGCGTCAAGCTAGTTACCTACAGCGGGTTCATGAACGCTTATATCATCTTATATTATTGTAGTTTACTTTAGCTTATTATATTATATTTTTATGAATAGATTATATTAGCATTATTATAACTGCACAGCAAGTATAGAATGGAGACTCTTGTGCATCATAAAGTGGTAAGAGTTGAACGTATAAAAATATATATTCACAGGAAATGCCATCCCTTACAAGTATCCTTGCTGCAATGCTCCTAAATATCCACACAGGACTTTCCTGGAAATTCAACATTTCAAACTGCCTATTACAATATTTCAGAATATCATAAAATCTTTCATCCTATGCCACATTTCCTGGGTTCAAAAACAACAAAAGTTGAAAGTTTTTAGGAAAAAAAGCTCCAAATTTATCATGAATATAATAAATACCATAACAAATTAATGAACATGGAACCCAATAAAACCAATTTTTTAAAAAGTGTATTAAAATAAACACTACATCATATGTGGTGTTTCATCCAGAAAACACCACAACAATAGTTACAAGAATATAATTATCTTTACTGAGAAGTAAGGTAAGGAAAAAGAAATCATGTGAAGTTTTCTCTGTTATGATTTGGCAAACAATCAAAGTTCCACATATTGTATTCCTTTTTGTGACTCTTTCTCCCCCTAAAATGATGTTCCTAAACATCTCTACAGTGTTGCATGCCCAGTAAATATTTCACTGTTTTAACTTGGGTGGCACAGTGTGCATTAATGTTTCATTAGTTTGAGACTCAGTGTTAATTTTTTTTAATGAAAAAATTACCTTTTTCAGCAGGTTTAGCTTCTCTTGAGTTCATAGAGTAGTCATCCTTGTAAAATGTCAACAACGGAAGTGTCGTTTGCACTTGTCTTATTTATTTAGGGCCAAAAGTGCTGAGCCCGAAATAGGGACTAGGACACAGACGGGAAAAAACGGAAACAAGGATGCCGGGAGAGAGAGAACCAGCCTTGCCTAAAAATGGCTGGTAACAGCGGGAGTACCCACTCTCTCAACAGAAAGCTTTTATTCTTTTATCTTTAATATT
>JBCNYG010000003.1:5405640-5419385 GCA_039654305.1 Porochilus rendahli | reverse complement strand
TCAGGCCCACCACCACAGTGTCGTCCGCAAACTTGATGATGTTGGTTGAGCTGGAAGTGGCTACACAGTCGAAGGTGAATAGAGAGTACAGCAGGGGGCTCAGAACACAAACCTGCACCCATTCTGGTTCTTTGCGGAAAAGATTGGACATCCCTGACTTAGATGATCATGTATTTGCAGAAATAATAAATGACACAATTACCAATGTAATGCTACATAATATACCTAATTGTCATATTCCCAATTAAAACCACCATGCTGAAATATCAAGGCACTCACTGAAGTCTCACTTGCTACATTTGAAATATTTGATTGCTCAATACATTATTTTCCGGGGACAGTGGTGTAGTGGTTAGCACGTTTGTTTCACAGCAAGAGGTGTTCTAGTATTGTTACGGAAACCACACATCGAGTCCTTCAAGCTCAAGGTATTCAAGTTGGGGTTGGAGTTAACAGGGACCTTAGTGCTGCCTCTCTTTCCTCATTATGTTTCAAAGTTGCAAATAATGATGATTAATATAAAGATTTAGGTACTGCCTTAAAGTGGAGCTCCGAAAAAGCCCACTTTTCCAGATAGATGGTTTCAATGTGAATTTGTTTTGATGTCGCCATCGATGATGTAAGGTCATGTAACCAAACTAGTAACAGTTTTAAGGGAAAAGGAAGTAGAAGAAGTTACCAACACACCGACATTCATTCCTATTACCTAGGTCATGTACATGCAAATAGCACCACAGGCTTCCCATGTGTACGCATAAGCTGGACGGACACTTGGACAGATGGACGGACAATTTATGTTCTTCTTGACGTTCCAAAAGCAACTTAATGGTTAGACATTTTCCTTATCAAAGGGGCTCTACTCAAAAACTGTATTAAATGAAGGTTCATGCCTAATTAATAAAATAATAATTTGATGAACTTTAACCTTTTTTTAATTTATCTTTGAAATGTGGGAGGTTTTCCTGGGTCACCCTGCAATTCTGATCATTGTGTAGTAAAGCACTGTTGGTTACAGGGCTTTCTGCTTGTCTATAAATAGTTGAATTATAGTATGGTTTAACCCTTACTGCCTTATATAGAGTATGTATTTTAAATAGTGATAATGATCGAAAAAACAAGACACGGCAAGTAAATAACTTACACTGCCTGAACACCTGAACTGAAACATTTGGGTTTATTAAAGTGTTTATTACTAGCTTATTATGATTTGAGAAAGTGGCACAAGTTTACTGTAAATCCTTGTGCAGGGAGGCGGGGCTTTTGTCGGAATGCGGGTGGGAAGAGGAAGACGGCGCAGGCGCCGTCTATGGAGGTTTGCTCATATTACAGCCTTCTCCGGTATCCCGTCATTCTCATGTTTATTGTCATACGGTGAAAAATGGCGGACGAGAATAGCAGTACTCCTCAAGCCCATGGCTTTGCGGAGAAATTGAAGTCGTGGCTGTCCTGCTCGTGGACGTACGTGTGTGCGGTTTGGTTCGCCATGGTGTTAACCATGATTTACGTCCTGCGGAGTCCGCTGAAGCTCCAGGAGTCCGTTGCTGCCGGTAATGTTCAAAAAACAACAACAAGCTGCTGCTGATGCTGATGCTAGTCGCTCGGACAGCTAATGTTAGTGCAGCCGAGTTAGCTCATATCCCTGCGTGTTCTTCACACAACCGCTTAATAGGGTTCAATACAGTTTATTTACAGTGTCAGGTTTATTAAAGACTTCACTGAAGGGACAGGGCTTTGTGTAGTTTATGTTAGCATGCTAATGCTAACTGTCTTATTGAAAGATCCGAGACCTGTGTACTAATTAAAATGCATGCATGTGTCAGTACTGATGGTTTTATCCCATCTACAGCCACATAACTTCTTGGTGGATTCACTGACTGTCACCTGGAGCTAACAGTGAACTAACTAATCCATCCCTCTTTCCTTTCTCCTGCAGCATCCATGTTTCTGAACACTCTTACCCCCAAGTTTTATGTTGCCCTCACAGGAACCTCCTCTCTCATCTCTGGTCTTATACTGGTAAGATTCAGATTCATTATCAAAGACAATGCTCACTGTATGAGAGTGGCACGTGTAGATTGTTGCAGCTTCAAAGCTCTAAGATTCCCAGATTGAGGTTAAGTTGAAGTTCCTGTCAGTGTGTTGTTTTTCATGATCCCCCTATATCAGCGTGAGCTTCCACTGAGCAAAATTCTGCCTAGGAGTAAATGTGTGGGCACGGTGTCTTGTGAAGGATTGGCATTGCATCCAGGTTGTCTTCCTGTCTTGCACACAGTGTTTGCTAAAGAGGCTCCGGTCCTGTCAATAACCTGATCAGGATAAAGAGGTTTCTGTGCAGGAACCTCATAAGCTGAATTCACACTCTTAAGCAATGCAAATTTAGTGAACAACAGCAAAAAATGTGACAAGAAGCAAAATTTCGCCAAGTGATGCGAAGTTTGGTGGGTGCAAACTTTCACACAAGCGATGACAAATCTAACACGAGTTATAAAAATGTCACCAAATACTGAGCTCCCCCCCAAATTTTTCCTATTCAATTCCATAGACTGTAGTGTAAAATAGGCGGTTTTATTTGCAGTTCAACTGCAAAGAGACTCATGTGTCACTCGTCACTTCCTGTGTGAATGTGACTTCAGCTGTTGGCAGAAAAAAGTACATCAGTATTTATGAAAACAAAACTGATCGAGTTCTTCATCCATTCAACCATAATTAGTAGTTGCTTTATCCTGGTCAGAGTGATACACTGGTTATGTTGAGACACCAGTTCAGCTTGTGTGGAAACACAAACACACACTCACTCACTCACTCACTCACTAACTAACTCACTCAGGTGAAGTTTAATGGGTTTTTTGTTTTTTTTGGGAGGAAACCTGAGAACTCGGGTTTAAGCCTGTTTTGAACAGTCATACAAACCAAAATAGAAAATATCACATGTGCATTATCTCTTCTTTCCCCCACTTGCTCTAACTCATTTTCCCTTTTTGATCAATCTGTATTCTGGCTTAGATCTTCGAGTGGTGGTACTTCAGAAAGTATGGTACGTCCTTCATTGAACAGGTGTCTGTCAGTCACTTGCGTCCTCTCCTCGGTGGAGTGGAGACCAACAGCTCAGCGAGCCTCTTCTCCTCAGCAAATGGAGAAGTGGAGCAGCGGCCCAGTGTCTCAGGTAGAACACCTGTAAGGGAATGGCTTGGGTGGGTGTGTTTGGGTGTGTGTGTGTGTGTGTTTGTTTGTTTTAGGTTTGGGAAAAATCTACATGTAAAAACAGACTTGATATTTTTTGCTTTCTGTTTGACTTTAATTGTTTTAAACCTCACACGGTATAATGTAAGAAAAAATAGTCGGATTCTATGAAGTCGTTATGGAGTACGTCACAATTAGGTTGCCTTAAAATATTAGGAGTAAAACCCTTCTGTGATAAATTAAATTGGATGCATGTGTTCTGGTGATTACTGAATGGGACTAAGGGGAACTTTGTTTGTTTTGGGGCATCAAGCATTGTGTCAGTACGTGGCAGGAAGTACAGGTGACCTTTGCTCGAAATCACTTGATCAATGAGTTAAAACTTGTCAAATTAAATCATCTTAATTCATCATTCTCAGGTAACTATTCTACATCAATCATTTAAATACCCCAAATAAGATCATTTAAAACCATGTACAAACATATAAAACCTATTTTTAATGTAATATTTGATGAGGAAATAGACTTTCATGAAGCTGTTTTTTTTATGTACAGTCGGGCAGCCTTGCCCTAATGGTTAGAGAAGCATGTTTGGGGCCAAAAGATTGCCGGCTTGATTCCTGGGAGTGAGCTCCACCTTCCCTTCACCTTACCTTTACAGCTGAAGTGCTCTTGAGCAACCTAACCAACTGCTCTTTTTCAAAGCCACTTGGCTGTATGGCTGGAGGAAGGGGAAGGTGCTTCTTACGCTTCCTCCATGAAGCATTTTTTCTCCTGCCGATTTGGGAATCAAACCTGCGACCTTTTGCTTTCCTTACCTTTAGGCCACAGCTGCAGGTCTTTTAAGAAGTGTTGTAATTAGCCCTATGGGGTGATCCTGGCAGTAAACTTCATTGCAAACAACCCTAACCTGTTTATATGCCTGTGTGCGTGTGTGTGTGTATAAAAATGTGCCTTTGCTTAAGAGCAGCACATCTTTGCATACTGTAATACAGGCCATGAGATTTCAGTACATTTTTCATTTTGTATATTTTATCCCCTTTATGCTTAGGGCTAACTTGGGTATAAAATGATGAAAACTCTTCCTGTAGGTCAGTTACCATAAATACAGTTTGTAAAAAGATGTGATTCGATCATGAATCAGCGTTGATGGAGTGTCCTGCTTCTCAGCAATCACACCTACGAGGCAACAGGTGCGCAATGACAGCACTCATGTTTGAGGAAAGGAGATGTATACAAAATGTTTGCATTTTATTTTCCAACTAATATATATGGACGTAGACAATGAAGACGTTTCAGTCAGATCATGAACCCTGTGGGTGACCAAAATCATGAAAATGTTATGTGCAATCTGAGTCTGTCATTTGTTTTATTTTATCATTTTATTAGTAGACAGATGTTCCATCCAGCCAGTGCAATGGAAACGTTTTTTTATATTGGATAAGTTAGGAGACTTTGGATTTTAACGTGTAGAGCGTTATGAATGGCTGACTGTCTCTCTGAAAGTGTAGGTCCAAGGGAAAAGGGAGGGGTGTAAGCTTCCTGCTGGGCAAATAATTCACACCTCTACAATGCTGGTGCAGAGAGAAAACTTACCACACAACTAAATAGATAGCAGAATAGATAGATAGAAATAGATAGATAGACTAAATAGATAGAAATCATCACATATAGTTACCTGAGTAATATTCTTATATTATATAACAATATTATATTATTTAAACCTGTATACCAGACAATTCTAAATACAATTCTAAATACTACCGAGATCCGTCCTTCTTATCTACAGGGTGGAAAATCCATGTCAGCTTCAGTTTTATAAATCATGTACATTTTCAACAGGGTTTATGAAGGGACAAAATGCAAAGCTCCACACTTGCAGACAGACAAACACACTCTTGCATACAATTTCAAACAAGCCATCACCTGCCAAGAGCGTCCATTCAGAGACAGAGCTGTTACAGTTTGGCGACATCTCCATCCCTCATGTTTAGGTACACGATTGGATGGAGCAGTCAGGTGTCTGTGCATGTTTTTAGAGAGTTTTGCCATACTCTGTAGTATTCACCTTCTTTTATCAGTGTCTTATGATGATGTGTTCCTAAAAAAGCTGAATATGTCTGAGGTTTCGGAAGATGTATTTGGCAGTGAACCTCACAGCAAGCAGGCCTGGGTTCTATTCCCGGGCTCAGACGTCTCTGTGGAGTTTGTATGTTCACCTTGTGTTTGTGTGGGTTTCCTCCCACAGTCCAAAAATATGCACAGTAGGCTAACTGGCTGTTCCAAATCGCCCCTAGTTGTGAGTGTAAATGTGAATGGTTGTGTGAGTTGTGTGAACCCTGTGATGGCCAGGCAAGCTGTCCAGAGTGTACCCTGTCCTCACCCAGATGTGGCTGAGATGGGTGCCAGCCTCCCCACGACTCTAATGAGGATTAAGTGGCTTAGAAAATGAATGAATGTATTTGGCAGTGACCCTAGTGAAGACTCAGAGGCATTTTAGTAGAAAGACATTGGGGATTCAGACTGAAGCTACATTCCTAATTGTGTGTGTAAACTTATCTTTAAGGAGGTTTTGAGGTGTTGAAGGATTTATCAATATCTATTCTGAGTACACAGTGTTTTAACTATAGATATTGTTCTACTAAGACATTCAAGCAGCTTAAAATCAATAGTTGCAATATCAGATGGTTCAATCTACTTGGATACAGCCTTACTCAAGAACCCAACTTGGTGGTACTGGGGCTTGAACCCCTGAACTTCAGATCAGTAACCCAGAGTTCAAACCACCGAGCTACCAGTGCTCTTCTAGCTGGTTAAGGCTCTGACTTACTGCTACAGATAATAGAAAGAATAGAAAATACAGTACATTGCCTGTTGCTATCGTTGAGGCTGCGTTGCTGTTACGTTGCTGTTGCTTTAAGATTATAAAAATGCTGTCTTATTTTCTTTATTCACTTGCATTTTCTAATCATACTTAACAGTGACAGGCTAGCATGCAGTCTTTTTTGCATATTGAGCTGTTTACTTGAAATGGGCTCTTCCACCTTGTGGAGGGATGATGAATTACATTTCATGCTAATGGTCGATGCAAAGGATGTATGATAATCCTATTCTTTGAAAGCTCTTGCCACATAAAATGAGTTGGATGGCTGGATTTTGCCTTTGGGGCTTGAGTTTGACACCTGTGGTCTACAATTTAGACAAGCTGTTCCTACTGGTTTCATTGAAAATGATTTTTGCTGGCTTTAGATTACTTTTGGGAGGATCCAAAAATTGCATCTTCAGCCACAGTGGTTCGGGGCAATTAATGTAACCGGCATGTTAAAATGCCAGTATCTTTTTTTGATAAATTGTTTACAGCACTGAAACTGCTGTTATGTACACTTAAAGAGTAGAAAAGCCTGAGAAGCTAGGCTACATTGCTTAGTGTTTTGTTTATCGTCCACCTTGTGTGCTACCTGCAAGTTCTAGGAACACACTTTTTTATTTGATTATTACTTTGTTTTAATGTCTTTTCTTGTACCTTGTGTTTCTTCTCTTAGAGAGCCAACATGAAATTTAAATTGCATACATCTACACACCTCATAGTCAGCAGTGTAACATATTCAGCATCATTAACATTGCAGTCCTAATAAGCTATATATAAATGTGCTTGAAAAATGTTTTATCTACTTGTAAAATATCTTTAAAATGTTTTCATCTGCCTGGCAGTCATACAAAAGTATTGCAGCAATGATGGGATTTAATTTTAAACCCTGTGAAACACTTTAAGGGTGCCATGATAGCGTAGTGGTTAGAAGCTCCTGGGTTTGATTCCCGGGCTCGGGCATTTCTGTGTGGAGTTTGCATGTTCTCTCTGTGCTTGCGTGCCCTGTGCCAGGCATGCACATTAGGCTAATTGGCCATTCCAAATATACGAGCCCTTATGTGAATATGTGTGTGTTGGTCATGCAATGATCTGGCGAGCTGTTCAGAGTGTACCCTGCTTTTGCCCAGTGATGGCTGAGATGGGTGCAGCCTCCCCATGACCCTAATACGATTGAGGGGTTCGGCAAATAAAAAAAAGGAAGGGATGAATGAATGATTCTATTCAGTTGAGTTTTATTTGTATAGCGCTTTTTACAATTGACATTGTCACAAAGCAGCTTTACATATTAAATTAAGTTGGGAAGGAATCTAAAAATGTTTTCTACAACCCCCTACACATCCCTAATGAGAAGCCCGCGGCGACAGTGGAAGGAAAAACTCCCTCCGTTGACACGAGGAAGAAACCTTGAGACGAACCAGGCTCAGGAGGGAAACCCATCCTCATTTGGGTGAAACCAGAAAATACAATCCATATTTCACAACTGAAAATTTCATTACAGTACAATGTGTAGTCCGGTTGGTTCTACCACAACCGTAAGTCCTAGATAACTCCAGCAAGAGTTTATATCACCAACAGAGAAAAGTCACCAATCCCATATGGATCTTCATCAGCAGGGCTTCCAAGATGATGAGAACTTCAGCCAGCCTCAGCACACCAGGACGGACCACAGGACTCACAGAGCAGAAGGATCAGGAGGATCAGGATAATTGGTGGATAATAACAGGATAAGAAAACCTGACCTTCACAAACATTTGATTTGATTTGAAATTGTGAAGACCTCAGAAAAAGAGTTATTGGTTTTTGTTATCAGACTGGATAAGGTTAAAAATTACACATTTTAGGTAAAAAAAAAAAAGAATACATGTAACTTTTTAGATTTGCCAAATCAAAGACCTGACCTTAATTCAATAGAATTGTCTGAGAAATTCGTGTGAGGAAACCCAACAACATCCCAAAGTTGAAGCTGTTCTGTACAGAGGAATTAACTAAAATTCCTCCAAGTCAATGTGAAGGATTGAAAGCAAAGTTTCACATACTTCTGCCACTCACAGATGCCTAATATTGGATCATTTTCTTCAATAAATGAATGACCAGGTGTAATATTTTTGTCACATTTGTTCGATTGGGTTCTCAGTATTTTCTTTTAGGAGCTGTGTGAAAATCTTATGATGTTTTAAATTATATTTCTGCAGAAATATAGAACATTCTAAAAGGTCCACAAATTTTATGCACAACTATATTGGTAAGTAATTTAATGATGCTACATTAGACCAGTCCAGACAGAGATAAAGAAAGACATTTAGGTTTTTTGTCCCGTCCTTTTATTTAAACATTAGATAGTCCCAATGTATTCTTGAGAAGATGGGAGGAGGATGAACACAGTAAGTCTTGGCACTGGTCACGTAAAGTGCAGCATATTGCAGTTGTCTTGCATTACCATGGGTTTCATTTTAAAGTCAAATGAAAATCAGCACAAAAGAGAGTGCAAGTGAGCATTCCCTCTTCTTTGACTTTCTTTGATTAGAAGAATGTTTTTTAAGACACCCATTCAGATGTAAATGCCACATCGTGATCTGTCAAGGCTGCTTTGGAATTACCTGCTTTTATGTATAAATGTATGTAAAAATTTGGTCTTCACAATTTGCTTTAACTAGTAACACAAAAAGTATTGCTTTATTCTTGTCTTTCTAGAATACATCTTTCAAACATTCCCAGTGTATGTTGAAAAATTATATGAAACCCTTGGCTAATGACTTCAACAAAAGATAATTAAAGTCGGAAATGTTCCAAAGTTGGGATGAAAAAAAGTTGGGAGATATGGGTTTAAAGACTTGAGTTTGCTAATCACAAGAAGCACCTTCTGATGTTAGCCATGCCTCATAAAACAAATGAGTCTCAGAAGAACAAAGACCAAAAATTGTCCCTCTATCCATCCATTATCTATACTACTTATCCATCAAGGTCATGGGGGAAGGTGGAGCCAGCTCACTGGGGACTTTGCATGAGAAGTGAGGTACACTTTGAACAGGACACCAGTCTATTACAGGGCCAACAGATAATCAAATATTCACATCTATGGGCAGGTCAGAGTAGCCATAGACCTAATGTGTTTGGCTTGGCTAAATCAGCTCTATAAGGAGGAATAAACTATAATTCCTCCTGAATGTTGCGCAGGTCTGATTCACTGCTACCAGAAGATAAATCCAAGGGTTCACTTAAGTTTTCCACCATCTTTGTGAACGTTTATTTGGTGTGTTAATAAAGAAGGGATACATTTTTAGATGTATGGTGTGGTTTCAGAATAACTTTCCAAACTCTTTCCTAATTTTTGCCAGGTATATGTTCATTTGTTTGTGTGAGGGGTAAAAGCTAAATGTGTGTGTTTGTGTGTGTGTATGTGTGGGTGGGTGTGTGTGTGTGTGTTATGTTGTGCACAATCATATTTTACATTATAATGGTTATTATAATAGTTTAAAATGCCCTTGATTCTTAGTGTGACTAAAGTATTATGTTCATTTTTGTTTTTAAAATTCATTGGCCTATCAGACGTTTTTGCTTTATGACCTCTTTTTTCATAGTTTTAGGGCCTCCATTTTCATCGAAATGTATATAGAAATGTGACAATTAGAAATATTTCTGTGTCCTTCTTAAAAGATGTTAGCATGTGTGCTACTGTCTGTTGTAAAGGCACATTTTGTCAAACATGTAAACATTTGACCAACTCTTTCAATAGAGTTGTAAAACTGGAATGTTTTAAATCTCTGCGAGATGACTTGATCGAGACAATGTTTTCATATTGAAAACCAATTCCCACATCCTGTACAGTAGCCATGCATGTTTCCAGTTGTTTTCTATGTGTATGTAGCTTTTTTAAACATCTGTAATAAAACAATTTGCTAGAGATTTACCTCTGTACCACAAGTGATTTGTGTTACATTACATGTGCATTAGAATTTATCATGACTTGAGTTGGTTTTGTTTATTATGGATGTTCTGTACAATACATTTGTAGATACAGTTAACAAAATGCGTGGATTTTCTGCCTCACATACTTGTCATAAGTGTTTGTAAACAGAACATAAACTTTCTCAAACATAACATGTTCTGACTAATTATATGTCACTTACATGTTCTTTTATTTCACTGAGATGAACATTTAATACATATTCATAAAGGCATATTTCAACTCAAGTTGACAGTGTGACGTTTGTCTTAACGATCTACATTTTGCTGCTTTTTACATAATTATCTTGTTAGAACTATTTTGATTTCAGATTGTAAACAAAGACACATACTTGTATTCTGTGAACAGTTGCAAAATTGCATAATCCTACCAGAATCACAGGAAGGCTGGAGCCCATCTCAGCCGACTCTCACTTAAGGCCAATTTGGTGCAGCCAGTAATGTGCATATCTTTGGACTGTTGGAGTAAACCGGAGTTCCTGAAGGTAACCCTTACAGGCACGGTGAAAGCATGCAAACTTCACACAAAACCACCCTTGTTGAACCTTGGACTCTCAACAAGGACCTTTTTGCTGTGAGGTGGACATGCTAACCACTACACTAAAGAGTGAAAAAGAGGTAAAAGTCAATTTTTGTAGCAGGGCTTTAGTCATAGTCTCCGGATCATAGTGATGGACCCATGTTTTGAAGTCCTCCTGGTTTTCTTGGCACAAGACTAAAATAAACTGGGAACTCATTCTTGCTTTTGGGAAGGCGTGAGAAACTAGGGACTCCATCGTGCAGAGAGCTTTTGCATGGTCATGGATGTTTTTTTTCACAAACTCTACACTGATCTTGAGATCTTTGGCTAGTCAGTGAATGGTTATGTGGTAATCCTCCAAATGGTGTTTCCACTGATGTCCAACCTCACTTGAACTGATGATGCCAGTGCTTGACTAAATTATAAGATGGGTCATCCTCCCCATAAGTCTCTTTCATCTCATTGAACAACATCTGTGGTGTGCAGCCTCTCAGGTAAAGGAACCTAATGACTGCTCTGCATTCAACTGGCTCTATTATCACACTTTACTCCACCTTAACACTTGTAAAAGAGAAACTGTTAGACATTCAGAGCTGCAAATTACCATGGACTATAGAGGTATGTATCAAATATAATTTTATATAAAATTTTTTCTGCATAAATCACCTAAAACATCGTCAGATTTTCACACATGTCCTGAAAAGAACACAATAAAACATACAAGACAAAAATATTATTGATCATTTTTTAATTGAGGTAAATTATCCAGTATTACATAGCACTGAGAGGCAAACATATGTAAAACTCGACAGTTAGCAATTACATTTGAAGTTGAAATTAGAGTTGTTAATCAAATTGGATGACAAACAGTTGACCAGACTGAGCACCTTGCTTTACTTAAAGAACAGGGATCTGTCAAAATCTGACCATCAGAGCATGTTTGTAAAAGTATATCATGGCACAAACAAAGATTTGTGAGGAGCACAGAAAAAGAGTTGACGATGTTCATTGGGCTTCAAAAGGTTACAAAAAAAGGTTACAAAACCATCAAGTGTTTAGATTTCACCAGTGTGCCATCAAATATAAAAAAATTCAAGGCTATAGTTACCCTCTCCAAGAGTGGCCATCCAACAAAGATGAGATCAAAAGGAAGGTGTATTATAGTCCAGAAGGTCTCAAAGGTACCCTGGGTATCAGTTAAGCCACTCTCACATTGGCTAATGTTCATATTCATGAGTCCACCATCATGAAAATACTGAACATACGTGTCATGTGTGGCACAGTTATAAAAGCAACTCTCCAAAAAAACTTCTAAAGTTTGTTAAGTGTTATGCATAACTCCCAAAGACAGACGAAAGAAAACTTACAATGGGGATTTATTAAACCACAAAATAACACGGGCTCTGTGACCCACAAAAACAGGGTAAATTAAGAAACCAAATGAAACCTTTCACAAGGGGCAAACGGAAACAAGACAGAAGGGAGAACAGAAACCAGGAAGAGGATACTGCACGAGAACGACATGTGAGTCAAACGCTGGCAAAGGTAACCGACAATAGCCTAGCTTCAATAAGGCTCAACACTGGTTGGTGTGAGACTGAGGTTTTAGGTAGGAGTGTAGATTGGTGTGGGAAATAAGGTGCAGGTGCATGTCATTAGTACTCTGGAGATTGGGATCGATTGGTGTGGGAATCGGGGAGTGAAACCGGTGTGGGCATGACATTAAGGGTCAAGAAGAATTAACAAGAATTCTTTTTGTAGGTGGATGACACCAAACAGAACTTTTTGGTTTAAGTGAGTGATTTTATGTCTGGAGAAGAAAAACACTGCATTTCAGCATAAAATCCTTATTCCATAAACATGGTGGGTATATCATAGTCTGGTCCTGTTTTGCTACATCTGGGCCAGGGCAGGTTGTCAGCATTGATGGAACAATGAATTCTGAATTATTTTAGTAAATTCTAAAGAAAATGTCAGAACTGAGTCTGTGAACTGAATTTCAAGAGAAAGTGGGTCATGCAGTAAGACAACAACCCTAATAAAAAGTCATTCCACCAAAGAATGGTTAAAGAAGAATAAATGGAATTTTTGGATTGGTCTTAATCCAATAAAAATGTTGTGTGAGCACTTTATCTGAGGAAACCCACCAACATTCCAAAATTAAAGCTGTTACTACAGTGGAATGGACTAAAATCCCCCCAAGTCAATGTGCAGGACTGATTATTCATTCATTCAGTCATTTTCTGAACCGCTTATTCCTAATTAGGGTCGCAGGGAGGCTGGCGCCCATCTCAGCCGGCTCCGGGCGAGGGCGGGGTACACCCTGGACGGCTCGCCAGGCCATCGCAGGGCCATCAGTCACACAACCATTCGTACTCATACTCACACCTCAGGACCCTCTTGCTGTGAGGCGGACGTGCTAACCACTACGCCACCGTGCCGCCCCACTCGCGTACAGGAGTAAACAAATGGTTTCAGAAAGACACTGTGGACGATTCGATTTTATTTCCAATAAATTTCACTGTATTACATCTTTATTTAATCTACCTGGAAATGGAATCGGAAACTTTAAATAGGAATCTGGCCCTAGCCTCTGTCTATTTAATTATTTATTTAACATCAGGGAAAAATGACCTGGCAATGTTTTTTTTTCAGTCTGAAGTTCCCAGTTTGGATGAGCCTGTGTTTACTGAAGTCTCAGATTCCAGTTCTTGGCTGACAGAAGTGGAACTCAGTTTGACCGACTGCCGTTGTAGCCTCTTTGGTGTTTTGTATAAGCTAACATGCTTTTCTGGTCACGATGTTAGCAAATCATTTTTTTTAAAGTTACCATAACCTTCCTGTCAGCTCTAACCAGCTTTCGTATTACATTCCAAAAATTAACAAGTCACAAAGTGTTCCTGCCCGTTTGTCACACCATTATTAGACTACTGTGCAGGAAAATCACACGAGCTGAGCAGGTTTTAAAACACTCATCAACTACAGCAAGTTCAGATTCACTCAGATCATATTCTACCTGAGACTTGTGATCTATATTGGCATGATTTTTGTGATTGGCTGATTGGATAACTGCAAGGATAAGTAGAAGTATGCAATGTTCTGTTAGTGTATATGAGTGTGTACTGGGTCAGAACTCTAAAACAGCTCTAACCCGGCTGTGATTCTGTGGAAGCCCACTATGTGTTTAAATGGTACCACATAGAATGTGTGTGT
>JBCNYG010000003.1:5313374-5324516 GCA_039654305.1 Porochilus rendahli | reverse complement strand
AGTCGGCTGAGATGGGCGCCAGCCTCCCCGCGACCCTAATTAGGAATAAGCAGTTCAGAAAATGAATGAATGAATAATTGGGTGTTTGGGAATGATGGTGATCTGTGATGGGGTGTTGGGAGTGATGGTGAACGGTCATGGGGTGTTGGGAATGATGGTGAACGGTGATGGGGTGTTGGGAATGATGGTGATCTGTGATGGGGTGTTGGGAGTGATGGTGAACGGTGATGGGGTGTTGGGAATGATGACTCGTGATGATCACTGATTGGGTGAACCATGGCAAATACACACAGAGGTTCTTGAAAGTTTGTGAACCCTTTAGAATGTTCTGCATTTCACTCTTAAAAGTAGATAAAGAGAATCCAGTTAAACAAATAAAACAAAAATATTACTCTTAGTCATTTATTTTTTGAGGAAAATAATCCAATATTGCACATCGATGAGTCGCATCGTATATGACCCTTTCCTTAAAACCCCCTTGTGCAGTAATAACTGTAAGTTAATAAGCGTTTGTGGCAATTGTTGATGAGTCCTGCACATAGACTTCGAGGGCTTCTAGTCCATTCGTCCATACGGAACAGATTAAATTTTGGAATGTTGTTGGGTTTCCTTACTTGAACTGCTCACACAACATTGCTATTGGATTAAGGTCAGGACTTCGACACGGCCATTCCAAAATATTACATTTATAATTCTTTTATTATTCTCTCTTAGAAAAACTTGTCTTCAGGCACATACAGTAATATTGGTCTCATTTGGTCAATTTGTTTGTCTATATCTACTTTTAGGACTTTTATACAGTATAGAGTGATACAATAGAAAATTGTGTGAGTGTTACTCTGTTGTATTACTAGCCCGTGCTTTAAAGGGAAAATTCCGAGAACACTGCTGCATTCATATACTGTTTAAACCTATGCAACATCACCAGGTGTTTAAGAAAAACATTAGTTGTATACTGCTTCTTATTTTTTCCCATTTTAATGATGCCAGTAATTCTGGAATTGATCTAATAAACAAAAGTTTGAACTTATTGAGTATTGTTTAGAATAGTAATAGTAAGAGTCTTTACTGTAGTAATATCTATAGATAGACTAGCTGTAGCAAGCACTTCATTGATACGAGTTTCCCAGTTGGTTGGATTGCTTGCAAACTTTATCTTAAGTAGCTTCAGTTTAGGAAATTGTTTTTATTATAATTGGTAATAACAAGATTTTGCTGGTCTTATCCCTCAGCACCAGTTCCCAAGTTTTCTTTAGATTCGGTCATTCCATTTCCCTCAGCCCATGGCTTCAAGGCATTGATCTCTACCTGGGCTACTCTGTCATTGCCTTTCACTCTGCCCTTAAACAGAATAATTAAGGTTGTGTCATCTAAATATTTATTAAGTAGACTGCATAGTGGATATAGCGATCTGATGTTAGCCAGTTGGGAAAAAACAATTGGGGCCCAACACTGTTTCCTGTGGGATGCCTCAGTTAATACTTGGTACCTGGTGGTAGTATCATCCACCTCAGCTCTCTGCTTTCTTAAAAAGCTAATAATCCAGTTATCCAACATATGCAACTTTATGTGAGGCTGAATCAAATGCCTTGCTAAAATCAAAAGAAAAGTTGTGTACAAATTTGGCTTCACTCCCTAGCCGCTTCAACCAGTAATGCTGGTTATTAATTAATGACAATGTAGTATGATGCCCTGCTCTGTAATCAAACTTGTCCAGGTTAATGAATTCCACCCGTGCTTCAGTTTTTTTACCTGGATATAAGCATCTGAAAACGATGCATACTAATGAATGTTATTGAAAGAGGTTGTTATTGATCACATGTACTGAAAGCTATTTCTTTAGGGGTGTAGTTTTTTCTAGTTTCCAGAGAGAAGGTACAGAGTGACATTCTAATGAGCTGTTAAATAAACAAGCTACTATCAGCACCACCTCATAGACATTTCCCCTCCATAACCAGAAAGACAGGTTACCTGGGCCAGCAGCAGTATTCTTTAGGTGAAGTAAGGCTTGCATGACATCTAAGACAGACAGCTCAGGGAGTCATTCGTCCTGTGAAATTGGTATGAGGTCATCTACTAAATATCCAGGATCAGTATTTATATGAGTGAAGTATGTGCTGATGACATCCAAGCTTAAGAGACTTAAACTAATTCTTTGTTTGACTCATTCGGATTGTCTTGTTGTTTTCAGACCCAAGATCCTTAATAAAGGTCCGCCTAGTGAAAGAAGCAGCATGAAATCTGGCAAATCAGCCACTAAGAGCAGCAAGTCTATTATTTCAAGGTAAGTATGTCATAATAATCCACCTTAATCACACATTCACTTTTGGTTAGCCCTATATGAATACTGCTGTCGTTTAAAACGGATGGGATTATGGGTGGACCCACATTCCTGGGATCAACTCCAAATCCACAGGGACCCTGACTAAATTAAAATACACACTTAAGATGAATGAATGAATACTACCATCACTACAGTGTATTTCGAAATATTAATTACTTATTGCTAATCATCATTCTAGTCATGTAACTGGAAATTATATTTGAAGAAAAGCTGTTGCAAGCGCAGGGTTTTCACATGCGCCAGTTTCCTCCGGGTATCCCGCCCTCGCTCAGAGATGGGCACCAGCCTCCCTGTGACCCTAATTAGAATAAAGCGGCTTAGAGGTTGAATGAACGAATGAGAATTATAGCAGTCCACTCCTAGCATTGAATTAATATGTGTAAAATCAATCAATCAATCAATGGCCGTCCGTCATTACTGACATTGACTGTCATGTGTTTTGAGTTGAGGCCTATCTTATGTTATCGCAGCTCTTTTATGTCTGACGTAGCTTTCCTCATCAGTCCTCGCCACTTGTCTCTCTGGAGTGCTTCTTCTTCCCAGGGGTCATGCGGGAGGCCTGCTCTCTTCATGTGCCACTTGAACACATCCTTGATGCACAGCTTTTGTCTCCCATGTCTCCTTTTTCCTTGGCACAGTTCCGGGTTGAACACAGCTTTTGGCAGCCTGCTGCTGGCCATCCAGTGCACATGCCCTGCCCAGCAAAGCTGGGACATAGTTATTAGGGCTTCAGCACTGCCTGTGTGCACGCCGCAGTACCTCAACTTCTGGGATACGGTTTTGCCCAATGAGTTTGAGGATGGAGCATAGGTGGTGAAGCCGGAGTCTTGTCAGAGCCAAAATGTGTCTGCGGTAGAGAGTGGTGCATTTGATGGAATAGAGCAGGCAAGGAAGGACTGTAGCTGAGTAAATGTGTAAAATGTGCTCCCTGAAAAGAAACTTGTCAGTGTGTAACTCCTGTCCTAGTTTTTATACATAGCTAAATTTGTCCACATACACAGTTAACGAACAATGTATAACTTGTAGCCACTGTTTTGCTATGGGAACTTTCTAAATGTTAGTCATATTTTCTTATTGCTGTAAAATAAACCAGGACGCAAGCATCTTGTTTCATTCCCATTCATGCATCTCATTTTCTTGAATCAAAGAAAAAAAAATCCTTGTCCTTATACAGGGTGATCCAATAGAACCTCTCATGTTTCAAAGGTAAATGAAAAAATCCTTAAAGAAAATCAAGTAATCAAGTTAAGGCATGTCAAGTTTGCAGTCTCACTTGAAAGCTTTCCTGGGATACATGGAGAGGTGTTTCGTTCACTTTTATACCTGAAAGCATTAAGCTGAATTGCACTGAAATGAAAAGTTTCTGTATTCTGCTTTTCAATTTTGTATGAATTTTGAACTTTTGCTCTTCTGTCTTGCTCACAGGCCTAAGCTGAAAAACATAGACCGAAGCTCAGCTCAACAGCTGGCCATAACAGTAGGCAATGTTACAGTCATCATCACGGACTTTAAGGAGAAGACACGCTCCTCCTCCACTTCTTCATCCACCGCCACTTCCAGCAGTGGCAGCTCCGAACAGCAACACCTGAGTTCCAGTTCAGAGAGTACGGACAGGGGGTCCTCTCGTGCCTCTACTCCACGCAGAGACCTTACTTCTGGACACAATGAGCTCCTTTGAGGCTTCTGGAGGTCAAGAACCCTCAATCGCATTGATAATGCACAGATAGAACCTTTACACTCAAAAGGATGAAGGATTATTATCATGCATGGGCTGTCTCCATCTTGATATTTTGTGGCAAAGGTGTGCCATGTTTTTCAATACTGTTTTTCACACAACTCAAGTGTTTATCACCTGCACCATGACTGACCACTTGGAGCATAAGAGGAAGAGGATGTAGCACATTTTGGGTAAAGAGATACTATATGGGCAAAGGTTTGTGTACACGTAACCATCACACCCATATATGAGCCTTTCCTAAACTGTTGCCCCAAAATTGAAAGCACACAATTCTGTAGAATGTTTTTGTATATTGTAGCATTACAATTTCCTGTTGAACCTGTTCCAGCATGACATTGGCCCCGTGCAGAAAGCAATGCCCATAAAGACATGGATTGAAAAGCCTGGAGTGGAAGAACTCAAGTGGCCTGCACAAAGCCCAGACCACAACCATACCGAAAACATTTATTGTGAATTGGGATGCAAACTGCACCACGGATCTACTTACTCAACATCAGTGGCTGACCTCACTAATTCCCTTGTGGCTGGATTAGCACAAATTCCCACAGATAAAGTGGCTTGCAGAAGTGTTTATCCCCTTTGGCATCTTTGCTATTTTGTTGCCTTACAACCTGTACTCTAATGGATTTGTTTGTAATGGAAATGGACCTACACAAAATAGTCCTAATTGGTGAGGTGAAATGGGGAAAAGGATTTAAAAATTCTTTAAATAAAAAAACAAACAAAAAATCTAATATATATAATTTTTCCCCCTAACCCCTATGCCATGAAACTCCTAAATAAGATCTGCTGCTTCCAGTTGGAAATCAGAAAATTAGTTCAGCAAGTTCCACCTGTGTGCAATCCAAGTGTCACATGATCTCACTGTTCTGAAAGGCCCCAGAGTCTGCAACACCACTAATCAGGATTCACCACCAAGCAAGCTATACCATGAAGACCAAGGAGCTTTCCAAACAGGTCTAAGTTGTTGAGAATACAAATCAGAATTTAGTTATGTAAAAAAAATCCCAAACCTTGAAAATCCCACAGAGCACCAAATACATCACAAAATGTAAAGCATGTGGCATCATAACAAACCTGCTTAGAGAGGACTGTCCATCAAAACTAACAGACTGGGCAAGAAGGTCATTATTCAGGGAGGCAATAAAAAGCCTAAAGGTAACCCCGAAAGAGCTGGAAAGTCCAGTAGCGGAGACTGGTTTATCTGTCAATAGGACCATTCTATGCTGTACACTCCACAGAGCTTGGCTTTATGGAAGAGTGGGGGAAAAACAACAATAAACAAACACGTTTGGAGTTCACCAAAAGGCATGTGGGAGACTCCCCAAACATTTGGAAGAAGGTCCTCTGGCAGATGGGATCAAAATGTAACTTTTTGGCCATCAAGGAAAACCCTGTCAGTACCTAAAGAACACCATCCCCACTGTGAAGGAGGGTGGTGGCAGTATCATGCTTTGGGGATGTTTTTCATTGGCAGGGACTGTAAAACGGGTCAGTACTGATCGAATGATGGATGGTGATAAATACAGGCAAAATCTTGAGAAAGATAAATTCTTTAAGGAGATGGAGCAGTTTTGCATTGAAGAATCTGCAAAAACAAAAAAACAGTGGCTAGATGTGCTAAACTCATACAGACATACCCTAAGAGACTTGCAGCTGTGATTACTGCAGAAGATTGCTTTAAAAAATACTGACTATGGGGGGTGTTTATGTTTGTTTGTTTTTTTTTATACTGTTTCTTGTTTGCTACACAATAACAACTTTGCATCTTAAAGGTTGTTGCCATGTTTTATAAATCAAACTAATAATAACCTCCCAAATATCCATTTTAATTCCAGGCTGTAAGGCAACAAAGGGAAAATGCCAAGAAGGTGAAAACTTTTGCAATCCGCCGTACCCACCAAAATTCAGTGGAAAGCCTTCCCAGTAGAGTAGAAATGCAAAGGGGGACTAAATCTGGAATGGGATCTTCCAGAGCACATATGATTGTGGTGGTCAGGTGTCCATATATTTTTGGTCATACAGTGCATTTCTTTGATTTGTAACAATGTATTTCTAACGATCCCTGTACAGTCATATGATCATACATGCTACTAAAATTATCTGAAGGTGTGCTCTCTTTTTATTTCGAGCCCACAGAAATTTATTTTTAATACATGTTATATAATGTTTTCTTCTGTTTACAAATGGACAAGTCACTCAAAATGCCAATAGTACATTTAGTTTGTCTGCATGGAAACCTCTGTTGTAAACTTTAGGAGACCGTTCCCATGTGAAATGCACTGAGTAGGGCGTTCCATCAGAGACTAGGTGAAGATCAAGGGAGAATAATCACTGTAGAAACACGTAAGGTAAAAAGTAAAGGTGTATCTCTGTAGGCCTCACTTCTGTATTGTTATAGATATTATAAGCCTGTCAGCGGCAAAAACAAGCATTAACTTTAACATAATTGTTTGCACTGTAGCGTTATCTTGTATAGCCATTTGTGGTTGTCTGTTATAGTGTCCTAACTGGATACTGGACTGATTTCAATTGTTTTTGTTACTTATTTGGTACACATGCCTAAAAATGGGGAAAGTACGGTTTTTAAAAAATGAAGTTTTTGTTTAAAATTCATTAGTGAGTATCCAGTGTGTTTTATTTTCTGTTATCAGTTCATGCTGATGAATATAAAGGTTTCCTGGTGAAGCCACTCCAGCTCATGGGTTTAGTATCTCTCATTCACCTGTTCTACATCCTGTTTACAATAACAGTGCGTGACCGGAGGAACGATCTTGTGCGTGTGTGATAACTTGTCAGTGCAACAGCGATTGGTAGAAGGTGGAAAAGTCTGAGATAGAGTGTTAAGAAACAGAAAAAGGTAAATGATTTCAAAAGAAATAAAAAAGTTGATGTTATTAATATCATGGCGCCCGGTGCAGGGGTCATTAACACTCGCGGCCAGGAACTGAATGGGGAGCTTAACTATTTCTTCAAGCCAATAATGTATTGGAACAGCCCTTGAGATGGTGATGTTTATTTTCTTTTTAAAACAGTATTGAAATGCATGGATAATTTTCGTACTATGTCTCAGAGAACTGTAGAGTCAAATGTGGAGTGAGAATTTTAAAGTGGTAGAAATTGAAACCCTCTATATATTTCAAGCCTTAGATCTCCAGTTTACATGATTGTTCTCTGTTCCCAAAATGGCCTGTATGATTCTCTAACACTTGACTATCCCGATACCAAATTCTGACTCTGTATATGTCAGATGATGGTGTCACAGAGTTGGAAGAAAAAAATAAACCTGTAGTACCTTCCAGAGAAAATGTGTACTTTTGTTAAATTACTGACTGTATTTATATAAACTGTGGTGATAAATTATCTAGTAGATGGCTGAACTGGAACTGCAAACATAAACATACTAAAAGACTGTTGTTCCTGGTGCTAACATACATTAATAATCATCAGTGGATAGATTGGATAAAGCGTTTATGAATCATTTGAAGGATAATATACATGAAATCTCTTCAGTGACAGCCGTTTTATATTGATAGATGTAATGTACTGTCAATCTATCATTGATAAAAATCCATATGATCTGTCTGAGGACCATTGTTGTAAATGCTACTGCTAAAAGGTGTTACCGAGCTTTTTACTTGCTACAAGGACATGTTTTACTGAGTCGCTGTGAGCCACATAAACAGGAAAATTTCATCTAATTCATTACTGCGTCAAAGCATTATAAAACTGTTGATGTGATCTTTATAGATAAAATGTCTTTTAATTAGTGTATTTATTTTGTGCAAGCAATTCTGTTCTTGTGTATGAACAGTAACCTTAATTTACTATGTAAAGATGGTTACAAATAACTATAAGGAATATTCGTCATAATATAGATTAAAACTATTGTTATCTGTGGTGTATTGAGTATCTAACACAGGTTCTTAGTTATTTTTGGCATCTTATTCCAGTTGTGTGTTAAAACAGGAGGTATTGCATACACTGTTTCTCCCAGTGCTGCGTTTTATTTTCGTTTATTTCATCTGCTTGGTAAATTCAGCTTGTAGTACAGCTTTCATTTCAAATAAAGTAACTGCATTTCCTTATCCTTGTGTGTTTCATGCTTTCATTTTTAGTCATTTGGTAGGAACTGTTATATAGGATATAGGGTGACAGTATGGTGGCGAAGTGATTAACACGTACAGGAAGGAGGATAGAGTGCAAGCCTCGGTCAGGGTGTTTCTGTGTAGAGTTTGGATTTTCCTCCCTCTGCTTGTGTGTGTTTCCTCTGGGTACTCTGGTTTCCTCCCATAGTCCAAAGACAATTGGCAGTTCCAGATTGCCCCTAGATGTGAGTGTGAACCGTTGTGTCTGTGTGTGCTGCCTGTGATGGGCTGGTGAGCCGTTCAGAGTGTACCCTGCTTCCCCTGGATTCGGCTGAGAGCCTCCCTGGAGGATTGGGTGGTTCAGCAAATGAAATGACTCCACTTGTTGTTGGCTGGGATAGGCTCCATCCTTCCCACGACCCTTGTAGGATTAAGTGGTTTGGAAAATGGGTGAGTTATTAGAAATAAGGCAATTTTACTTTCTTGAATTTTTTTGCACTGCAAACTTTTCCTCATAAAGCTTACTTCTAGCTGCATGTGGGCCTAATACAAGAACTTCTGATTTGTTAAAATTACAATATCATCTGATATAAAATCATCTGTCCATTTCACATTCCTCAGCTTTATTTAGCTGGTTTTCTGAATTCTGAGTCCATTGTTATGAAAGCTAATACCTTATTTAATAATAGTTTTACCCAGAGTTACAGTGTAGAGACGAAAATGTATGCGTACAAACATTACATTAACACCATCAGCATTTTTTGGGAGAATACAAAACTAAAATCACCACACCGAGACAAAAAATGTTTTTAGTCTAATAGCTGTGCATTCTGTCTTTATGTAACATGCTACAAACAAATCATGCTGACTTTCAATGCAACATTAAAAATGTTTAACTTTTTTTATAGCATATATTGGCTGGTAATTTTTGGTAATAATATAACTTAGATACACAAAGTTCTTTTTTCTTGTTTATTTTTCTGTGACAGAGCTTTGTTCTGCGTGATTAAACACTAAGATAAATACATGTTGCCATATGCCCCTATTGTGTGGCCAATGTCTGAGATAAATAGCATTTGGATTTATCTTGACACAAAATCTGATCATAGTACAATTATGTTAATATGAGCAAGAGCGGGCCATTAGGACACTTCCTCACAACTGGACCACCATATTCATCTCCTTCAGATCACTTCCGTTCAGCTACAGTTACTGCCACACAAACAAGTGGTCTTAAAAAACAGAAAAACAGAATAAGCACCCAAACTGTTATTGGAAACCGACGTCTGGGTCATGGACTGGGGCTGGCACATGGTGGTAGGCAAATAGAAACTGGAACAGGGTCCAGTTTCCAACAAATTATATGCATTTCGAGTAGAGTGTTTCTGATGGTAGAGTCCAGGTTTGGCATAGGTGTGGGGAGCGTCATGTAGACCCTTGTGGACCAGATGTCATTGTTTTGGCTGGAAGCAGCAGCAGACATAAAATTGAGCGTATTTTCATTAATGTAAGCTTCAATTCAGCTCGATATCTTGATGTAATTCTAGTGCCCCGGGGGAAACTCGTCAGTGAAAAAATATCCCAAATAGTACTTGATGTTGCTCATCATTAGGCCTGTATTCTTTGACGCATGGGCACTAATAAAAAACATTATTCTCTGACATGCTTCTTCAAACTGTCTCAAATATGGCCCAGAGATTTTTCTTTGTTTCTATCGTTAATGTTCAATCAGATTAAATTGATCTGCCTTTCCTAAAGAAAGGATTTAACACACTTCTTTATGGCAAGATTCATTCTGAATAAAAAATGACTTCAGCTTCATTAAATTATTTGCTATTGATGCAATGAGAAAACTGCACAGCACAACTGACTGTTGAGGTAATTACAGGTCCAAAACAAACATTGACTGTTTCCAGTTATTTGTTTTTATTTGTATAATTGTGAATTTTCTTTTTTCAAGACATTTGATAGGTACACGCCACAAGACCTGCAGTGTCTTACAGTGATGAATAGACCCAATCGTTTATCCATAACGATGTGGAACTTGTGGAAAGTCGCTCAGATCCTTACACTTGCTCATTTTTTTCTGATTCCAAACACAGCAACTCAAATCACTGACTGGTCCTTTTCTGCTGAATCATCCCACTCATTGGCAGGTGGCACTGTAATAAGAATAATGAATGTTATTCACTTCATCTGTCAGTGATCAGCATGTATGCTAGCCTTATGAATGTATAATTCTTTATCTTTTGTTCAATTAACAACACTCTTATCAGGGCCATGTGTCCTAGTACTAATAGTACTAGTAAACTTCAACAGTTTGATGTAAACACTATATAAACACTCCTTTAATGGCAGACTAATTCAAGAAACTCAAATTACAAGGTGACTAGAGATGATTTTTTTAGTAAAGATTAAGTGATTTCATAATTTTCTATTAATCAGTGAAAAAAAGTAATTTAACAGAAAATATATATTGTTCAACATGTGATTTATTTGTTTGATACAAAGTAAAAAAATAAAAATAAACAGGGGAAACATCCTCTATGTGTGGTGATTCCATACTATTTGGCAAGGGCTTTTGTATAATCAATGGTGTGAGATTTTCACTCTGGCAGGCAAACCAAACACGAAGACACAACCATGATCAGAGGCCAGTAGTAGCTCACTAGTCACTATCCCACTGTCATGTCAGAGAGAGAGAGAGCTATTTTAAGGCTACCTGAGGCTTGTAGGCTTGACTGCTAAAAAACTGTACTGCAGCCAGCCAGCATGGGTTCTCTTTTTAGAGAAAGTTAGAGAAATGCTGTTCACACAGTCTCTGTTTTTAAGATTAGGCTGAAAACCTACTTGTTTAGTGGAGCATTTTGTTAACAGGCTTTTATTGGGTAAAGAAGCAGATCTGGGGGTTCTCAGGCATAGAGAGTTCTGGTAAACTGTGGCGTTGGGATGCTGTCACTCCCTCACTCTAC
>JBCNYG010000003.1:5299097-5313274 GCA_039654305.1 Porochilus rendahli | reverse complement strand
TATATAGAAAGAGAGAGAGAGAGAGATGTATGTATGTATATACAGATTTTTCCCTTTAATGACTTTTGAGGCACCATGGTGGTGTAGTGAATTGCACGCCCGCCTCACAGTCCCAGGCTCAGCTCGGGCGTCTCTGTGTGGAGTTTGCATGTTTGCCCGAGATTGTGTGGGTTTCCTCCAGGTACTCTGGTTTCCTCCCACAATCCAAAGACATGCACAGTAGGCTAATTGGCTGTTCCACTACAGGTGTGATAGATAAGCGATTGATGCAAATAGATTTTTTTTTTTTTTGCAAATTTTGAAATTTGTGTCAAAATGTTTTGCAACTCCAATGACATTTTTAACTTTAATGTATATATTGTGAGAAAGTCTCGTGACAATTTTTGTGACTAATTTGTGAGTAATTCGTGATTGGTTTGTGGATTTTTGTTCTTAACCTATTTGCTTTTTTATGCGTGTGTTATTAGCATTAACCAAATGTGAATAATATACCAATGCTGACAAAATCTACTGAACATCAGGGAATGCAGAAACTGCAAACTTTCCATGTGAAGTCTCCAAATTCATGCTTTTCCTTGTGAGCAGAACAACAACTCTACCATCTTCTTGCAACATGTGCAGACTGTTTCAGAAGCATTGTGGCAAAGAAAAGCGGAAGAAAAGCAGAAGCTCATCATTCGCTTCGCTATCACACGGCTAGAGTTATCACACTTAGAGTTAACAACTTTTGCTTCGTGCAGCATTTGTTTAACTTTTTCTTTGAGGACTAATATACTTGGAAACAACACCAGAGAGACACTAGGTTACATATTTTATCATTACACTACTACAAACACCTAACAACCTCTCTTTTTTTTCCTCTCACCAACCCCCCACCCTCCTCTCTGTGTTTTGCTGAGGTACACATGCTTTGTGGTGGTTCCTCTCAAGGTTTCTTCCTCGTGTCAACTGAGGGAGTTTTTCCTTCCACTGTCACCGCGGGCTTCTCATTAGGGATGTGTAGGGGGTTGTAGAGAAATGTTTTAATTGAATTAAATTGAACATGCCATACTTATTATTATAATTATTATTTTTATAATTATTAATAATAACAATAACGATAATAATTTGTATCTTGCCCTGTGACCCTAATATTAAGCAGCATTAAGGATGAAATGTTTAACGAAGAGTACCAACTGTATGTTATGAGAGTAGCGACATAAATGTCTCATGTGGTCACGTGATGCATGGACACCATTCCAAGAATGTTTGAAAATGACAGGCTGTGCATTTTGCTGCAGCAACAGGTCAGAAAATAGATAAACAATGCACAGATTTTCCACTGAATTTTAATGAAGAAAGCTTTGGGAAGTGAAAGTTGGATGGACTAGAGTGAAACCATCTTGTACAGTTTCTTTGTAAGGTAAATAAGTGTTATGTGTCTGGGAGTACAGTACAATTTGTACAGTCCAAGTGAATTGTATAGTCAATGGTCATCTTTCATTCATTTATTCATTTTCTAAGCTGCTTAATCTTAATTAGGGTCACGGGGAGGCTGGAGCTATCTCAGTTGACTCTGGGCAAAGGCAAGGACCCTGGACAGCTCACAAGGCCATCGCAGGGCCAACACACATACAACCATTCACACTCACTCTCACACCTAGGGGCAATTTGGAACAGCCAATCAGCCTAATGTGCATGTCTTTGGACTGTGGGAGGAAACTGGAGTACCCACGCAAGCACAGGAAGAACATGCAAACCCAACACAGAAACGCCCGAGCCCAAATTGAAACCAGGCCTTCTGTGAGGCAGACGTGCTAACCTCTGCGCCACCTTGTCGTCCATAGTAATATTTGTAAAGTTCTATTTTTAACATTTTAAATGTTCACAGCGCTTTAAATATAAACAGTGTTAACTCATCTCATTCCTTTGTCTACCTTTGTTGTAGAAAATGTGAAAAAAAGTTAATCATGTTGTAATTTTGTCCAACATTTCAGAGAGCCATAGTAGAATCATCATAAACCTGGCAAACATTATCATAATCATCACATATGACAAATAGTAGCTCTATAGAATCATCACAAATGATAAATAGGAACTCTCTGTTGATGAAATCTGATACTGCCAGGAAAATATTTCCCATCATGCACATGTAGATTCTGGTACTTTACAGTTTGGTGTTTGTCCACTTTTGATAAAATAAATATAGACAAACGAGGCAGAATAGTTTTAGATTTTTGAGCCAGGATAGTAAGGTTAAAGGATTTTACCACGGTCTGTTCTGCAATCTTTCTGATCTTTAACTACGTAAATCAATCAGTTTAGTGAAAAATTATTTCCAAGAATTTTCTGTTTACTAAAACAATCACTGTAACATTCATTACTTTACCTGGTTTATGGTTTGCACTCGCTTACACCTGGATTCCTTTTCAGACACCTTTGTTATCTTAAAATATAATTGTTTCAAATGCATTGAATGCATCAACTTTGAATTTTCTTTATAGAGTGCCTCGAACTGGATGGAAACAAAATGGTGCCCTATCCCAGGTTGTCGGTATTCTATTAATACAGATAGTGTTGTTCATTGAACTGTATTACAGACTGGAGCGGTCACTGGTCGGTTGGTATGTTATTTGGAAATGGGATACCGAACCGCCATATTGGAAACAGGAACATGGTGGTTTGAATGTACGTGAATGATGGAAGACCATGGCTATCATACTGAAAACAAAAAAATCTACGGAAGTAAGAGTGTTACAACATAAATTGCAATAATTACCAGAACGTAGAATCCTGAAGAGCTGGGATTACCTTCCACCAGTGAGGTTTAACCCATTAATAGGTAGATTTAGACTAGGACTAGGCTGCTTTCTATGATTAACTATTATATGAAAACTGAAAGCCCATTTATGAAAACTGATACAATAACATCAGGTTATTACAAATTGTTTGTATGATTAAAAGAAGCTTTGGGGGAAATTAATAAATGCTAATTTCCACTTTGATAACATTAGGGACGTACACGTTCACATGATACACCTCTTGGGTTAAACTGATCAAATTTACAGTAAAACAACAAATGTAGTAATGTGAGAGTTAATAATAATAAATCCCCAGGTTCAGACGATATACTGAATGAATTTATAAAATGTTCAAGAGAAATATGGTTGTTGTGTGTGGTAAGAAAATTAATATTGTACTGAGAGCAGGTGTGGTATTTTACCTTTTGTGCGCATGTAGTCCGAAGGTTTTACTAAACCACTGAATAAAAAGAAGGGTGACAAAAAAGTACTATAATAATTATAGAGGTTCCTTGGTATACTATCTTTAATTTTCTATATGACTACTTAAGCTTACATTGTATTTGTTTTATTTTTAAAGCTATTTTAGCAATGTGTCTTACAATATTTGTACATTTATGTAACGTACATAACGGTGTAAATCTGGGAATGTAGGAACACAAAGTGTTTGTTAAGAAATGTTAAAGTACAAATTTAACTATTGATATGAATATGAGATGTTAATGTGAGTATACTGCAGTTTATTAATTGTTTAAAGATACACAAACATGTTGAAGAAATCGCACATTTATAAATGCATTTCTTTAAAACAGGTGATAATGTCTGTGAGGTCTTGAGACTTGTACAATACGAGATATTTAGCAGAAGCCGAGTCCGTAAACGCAGCTGTGCGGGTTTGTTTACATCAGAAACCTGCTCGGTTCTTCTACGTCATCCAGGTTCCAATATGGAGGAGGGAAACCGCGAGATTTTCATCCGGTCACCATTCCAGTTTATAATACGCTTCACTGGTGCCAGGGACTTGTATTTTGAAAACTCTTCAGACGTCACTGACTCAGAAACCAGTGTCACGCTTCACTCTCAGCCCGTCTGTGTTTGGGGCTTGTTTTGGCGGTGACACGGCGGAGTAGCCGGCCAAGCGGTTAATGAGTCAGCAGCACCCAGAGCGTCGCTGTTCTCTCATGTTGCAGTAAAGCGAGCGATTTTTGGTGAAACTTTGAGTTGTTTAACAGATTTTCAGTAAAATAAAAATGGCGGCGCCCGCAGCCCAAAATCTGCAGCTGGACGCGGGAAGGCGAGGCGGTCCGGCGGGCTCTTCGGAGAATAACATCCACATCGATGAGAAGGAGCTCGAGACCATCACCACCACCACCGCCGAGGACGGACCTTCACTCCCGCTGCACTCTCCATGGACCTTCTGGCTCGACAGGTGGGGACTCTCTCCGCTCCTCACTGATATCACACCAGTCCTCCAGGGCTGGGAGTTTAATTCAGCACCGAATCACTCGGCGTGGTTCCGAACAAAGCCCGGGAGTCCAGGCCCGCGGTCCCTAGCCCCGTGTTGACACCCCTCCTGTCCCCTTCGATCCACTTTAACCCTTTATTTATACCTCGCTCGCGAGCGCAGGCTGTAGCAGAGCCCTGGTGGTTTAATCGCGAGGGTTACGCCAGGCGCAGCGTTTATCAGGACCATTAGCTTCGTGCTAAGTTGAAGTTAGCCTACTGGCTAATAACCCTGATGTTCGGCTGTGACGTCAGAAAGTAGGTCGAGTCTCTCATCATGGTTTCCTCCAAAACAACAACCCCGAGCCTTCAGTACCAGCCCAGAACTGGACTCGGAGCAGCCCAGGGCTCACTGTGACCGCGCTCTGTGTGAATCTTAATGTTTAGGATTAAAAGACCAAACACCTTTTTTACTGTTTTAGCTCCTTAAACCTCCTGGTGAAGGGTGTTTGTTTTGTTCATGTGTTTCCGGTGTGCAAAGGTTTATTCTTCCTGTTTAAGCTCTGATTGACTGAGACGGATCAGATATGATGAGAATAAGTAAGATCAAGATATTTTCCTTTAAATACTGAGATAGTAAACATTTGTTAAGTCAGCCTGGTGTAATCCGCTCTTGAGAGTCAGGAGTCTCCATCCGCTGCGCGTGTTTTCGGTACTCTGAATCCGGTGTACAGGAAGTAGTTCGTATGGAGCGTCATTACAGACACAGAGACTCGTTTAATTTACATCAAATCATGCTTATAATGTTTTATTTGAACTATTTTTATAATAAATATATGTATTAATTAATAAATTATTCTGTGAGTTCATTGGGGATAAATGATTTGTGTTTTATTTGCTGTTTAATGATTTTCCTGATGGATCGAAGGCGGCGCCGCTGTGAAGTGCTTAGCAGGTCTGGCCCTCAACAGGAAGGTCCCGGGTTCAACTCCCCGGGCATCGTTGTGTGGAATGTGCATGTCCTCTCCCGTGCTTGCGTGGGTTTCCTCAGGGTACTCAGGTTTCCTCCGATACTCGAAAAACATGCACATTAGGTTGAGCGGCTCTTCCAGATCACCCCTAGGTGTAAACATTACTGTGTGTGTGTGTTGGCCCGGCAGTAGTCTGATCCGATCATGGTGTACCCAGTGTTGGCTGAGATGGGCTCCAGCCTCTCCGTCACCCTAATTGGAATAAACAGTTCGGCAAATGAGTGAGTGATGATTAACCCTTCATAATCCAGGTTTTTTTTTAAATTCTAGTTTAAAAAAGTTAAATTCTAACCAAAATAAATTTTAATGTAACAAGAAAAAAACTCTTCAAACAATATTTGAAATGATGTTAATTTTTGATAGTAATTTTTTCTGTAGATTGTTTCAGAGTCAGAAGAACACTTTATAGGCATGATACTGTTTCGGGTCCTCAGATAATAAATCAATAGTTATTAATAGATCAGTGATGCACATTCATTAATTTACAGAGTGTAATTTTTTTATTTTATTATTTTATGGCTCCACAGATTTTGGAAATGATTACATCACTACAGTGAGATTATAAATAAAATTACATTTCTGAAATCTCTCAATGTCGAGTGTGTTCTCATCCGCGGGTGAACGGCGTGTACCGTCTTTAACCTCTGACTCCTCGGCCATCACCGCACGCAATCGGAGAGAGCCCAAGAGAGGCTACGACACCACAGATAGTATTATGAGTGAATGTTTTAAATGCATGTAGCTGCTACTTCGTTTCTGTGAACAACTGCACATGAGCATTCAGGGACAACCTAACACACTCTGAGGGAAAGCGATATCTGCCCCTGTACCAATGAGATCATAGATGAGTGACAGGTATGTAAGTGTACGATTATGATTTTACAATATTCTATTTGTGAAATTATTAAGGTGCGTGGTACCCGGAGGAAATGCACACGAGCACGGGGAGAACATGCAAACTCCACAACAAAAGCCCCTCACCGAGCTCGGCACTCGGACCCAGTACCTTCTTGCTGTGGGGTGGACATGCTAACTGCTCCGCCTCCGTAACCGATTAGAGTAAAATAAAAAGTTAAACTGAAAACTCGCCTCCTTTAGGCTTTCTTGATGCCATTGTTTCTGTAGCACTGTGTTCCAAAAGCATCTGATCCTTAGAGAAAAATTAAGCTCGAATGTAATAAAAGTTACGTACATTGTATATGTTTTTGCATATAAAACCACATTAGTATAATCCTCATGAAGAAAAAGAGTAATAAATCCTCACACAAGGGGCGAATCGTACTGCGAAAAAATTATGTTTTAATTACGTTAAATGTATTGAGGTATATACATAATGTGTGTGTGTATACATATATATATATATATATTGAGGTATATACATGTGAATGTAAACGAACACATGCCTGTGTGATGTATCTGACTATAATGTACGAATGTGAGATCTATTTTAGTGTAAAGTTCACTAGTTTATATCTGATTTGTTAGTTTTCTATCTGTGTACTTTTATTGTTGCCGTTATCTTGTCTGATTGGAAGTGACATGTCCATGTCCTGTTCTTACAATTTCGTGCTCTAGCGAGAGTAAAACAGACTACAAACGGCGGCCTTTTCAAACAGGCTCATACAAACTATTGAATAGATTTGAGCAGATTTCACCTTGTATGACCTTGTAGATGTAAGTAAAAAACACCTGATTCTGAAGCCTTTCCTTTTATTTCACTAAAGGAAATCTTTGTGAACTTGTGAATAAATTAAATCCCATATTTGTGCAAGTGGATTCAAACCTGGAATTTTAAAGTGACTTGCCGTGATTTATATTGTTATATGTTCTCTAGTTGAACCTGGTTACCGCTGTCAGGTGGTCAGGGCTTGTAAATCAATGTCTTCACATGAAAACCCCCCCCAGACATGCATTCCTGTTAAAACATGGATTTGTGAAGTAGTTCGCATCATGCTGAATGCATTATTTACATGAAATGTAAATGCACTGTCGGGTGTGTACCTGCCAAACCGAGCTCCCTCCTGTTGAACAGCGCTCCGTCGAAAGGTCAGTCGTCCAGGCACTAGGTACGAAGACGTGACCTTGGGCAGATATCCCAGATTCAGCCTCGAGGTCACCCAAAGGTCATCTCACCCTTAACACGTTCAAAGTGAAGCAGTGAATCAGAGCTGTCAGATTTTACAAATCAATGATGGTTCGGTTATCACATGGTGACGACGCGATGGTTTGGTTATCACATGGCGACGACGCGATGGTTTGGTTATCACATGGCGACGACGCGATGGTTTGGTTATCACATGGCGACGACGCGATGGTTCGGTTATCACATGGCGACGACGAGATGAGTGGGTTATCCCATGGCGACGAGGCAGTGATTGGATTATCCCATCTCCTCCCAGCGGTATTGGGAATTATAGTCCTAAATCATTTCAGTAAAAGAGTTTATATCTCCAGCAGCGAAAAACCTTCACAGTTTCCGAGAGGATATTTGGGTCCATTTAGTCAGTTAAAATTGTTTGTGTCTGTTATTTTTGGCTCAGTGTACCCCTTTTCTCTGTTCTAGTTTTCTGTGAAAAACAAAATGTCTTAGTGGGAATAGGCCTGGTCTAAAGTAGGGAGAAAACTGGAGCGAATCTCTTTATGTAGAGTTGTAGAGAATTCATTCAGTGCAGTATAATGTCACCCGGACTGCTGAGTGCGTTTGCACTGATGGTGATTTTGCAACAGTTTTAAAAAGGAAGTGTTGAATTGAAGCTGTTTGCATCTAAATACAAACATTTCTGCAGATTTGAGTTCAATAGCCAATGCATTTTATTATTTTTCTGCCTATCGGGGCGGTACCGGGGGCATTCCGATTTCACGCTGTCTGAACAGCCGTCTGTCTGAATGCCCTTGACCTCTATCTTCTGAATCCCTCAATGGATTTTGACCAAACAAGGTCAAATGAGGTCGTCTTAGAAAAACATTGCATGTACTCTTCAGGCCGAACACCTTCATGGATTTGGACAAGCTTTTCATCAGTTAATCATTACTGAATGGCCATGAACTGGTACAGGGTTAAAGGTTATGGGTCAAAGATCAGTCCCCGCTCAACACAGATTAAAAAGGTTTACAGCGGAATCATACCAACCAGGGCATGGCGTCTGTTAGCGTGGTTACGATAGTATTATATGGTTATTATAGTATTCCAAGCTATAATTATTTAAATTCTTTTTGTTTGTATTTCTTCACGTTAATGTTTTCTCATTGATGAAGTCTGGGTTTTTAGTTCTTCATGTGAATTCTTTCCCCTTTCTGCTTCCTAGGTCTTTGCCAGGGACAACAGCAGCGGAATGTGAATCAAATCTGAAAAAGATCTACACGGTGCACACTGTTCAGGTGATTAAAATCTATCATTTCATCAAGCAATTTTCAGAAGACGTGCTAGTGAAGTTAAGTAATTAATTAATTACAAAAAAAATCTTTTAATTAATCATTTATTGTTTTAATTGCTGAGCCACTTAATCCTCGGGTCACGGGGGGGAGGGGGGTGGCGGCGCCTGTTCGTTGCCGGGTCAACATGCACAAAACCATTCACTCTCACACCTAGGGGCGATTAGGAACAGCCACTTGGCACAGTGTGCATTTTTTGGACTGTGGGAGGAAACCGGAGTATCCAGAGGAAACCCATGTATGCACGGGGAGAACATGCATACTCCACACAGGAACGCCCGAGCTGGGACTCGAACCCAGGACCTTCTTGCTGTGAAGTGGACGTACTAACCACGCCGCCGCAGTGGCGCCCTCTAATAAAAAATTCCTTCATTACAGACGTACAGCATGATGACCTCAATCATTTTAAAGAGCTTGTGACACCATTTTTAATGTTTATTTCTTTAAAAGCATCGTACTGTATCGAATCGAAGCAAAGATACCGTTATACAGTGAAGCGAACTCGCATGGAAACTTTGAATTGCAAGCCTTTCAGAAATCAATGACCCCTGCACTGAAAGTTTGCCGAGGAAGAAGGTGGAAACGATGTCATCGGCAGAAGTCCAGTCTTGTGAAGTTGCAGCTGTGGTTTGGTTGTTTGCTGTGGTGGCGTTTTGACGTTCTCCTCTTTGTCAACGACACGCCAGATCATTGTGTGGCAGGATTCTGCTCAAACCCCAGAGAGGGGGTTAAAGTTTATTCAGGTTCCCTAAAGACCCAGTTCATCATGAACAGTAGGCGAAACAAGTTTGCCGGACAAGAGAGAAACGGAGCCCTACGATTGGATTCAAGGTTTTGTTTAGCCCACTGTGAAGAAAACCGTTTTGACACCAATACACCCGCATTTAAGGAGGGTTTAGGAATCCGTGTCAGCTGTAGCAGAAACCTTCCCACAGCCGTACCCGCCACATTCACTATACACCCCATCCCGGTGGTTCAAGTTTGAAGGTGGGTGGACATGGAACACGTCTAAAGTCCACTGGTATGGAGAAAAAGGGCCAAGCTGGAAGTAAGCTCTCTAATAACCGATTCTTTCTCACATTCCACAGCCTACCCATAATTATTAAGAGCGCAGCGCCTCTGACCCTTAGATCAGCGGTTTTCCCGCTGGTGGTGAACGACGGCCAAACAAGCTCAATCATGGACATTAAAAATGCTGATTCTGGTTACGGTGGTTGCCTTAATATGGTGTCGGGGCTTGTATGTTGATTTTGGGACTCAGTTACAACAAACAGAAATGTTTTGTACACACGGCTGTTGATTATTAAATGAATGAAGCTAAACACGATGTTGTCCGTATTACATTCGGATTCGTTCATCATTATGCTCTGACGAACCCGTCCGCTCGGACCCCCTCCCTTACACGACATGATCCAATACGTTACATCGTCAACAAGCATTTTATTCCATGATATCAGGCGTAGGATGTATGTATTCCTTGTACGAACTGTCCGAAAATCCGGTCGCCGGTGTAAGGTCTGATAGGCTGCTAAGCGGGAATACAGTCTGCCAAAGACGTCACGACAGAATGGCAGATATTTTGATTGCGCTGTCGGCAGGTGGTGATCAACACCGATCGTGACATGACATTGCTGTGTTTGTCACGTTTGGAACATTACTGAAATCTAAAACTTTTACTTCATGTATACTTTCGATTTTGTTTTTGCTTCAAGTTTGTGTACTTTATGGTGTCATGAGCGCTTTAATGCTTTTTTTTTAATCTGACCAGTTAAATTTTATTGACTTGTATAGCGCATTCTCACACGATGGAATTATCTAATATACTCTACAATACAGGAAGTTCTATTAAAAGACAATAAAAAAAAATTTTTGTATTTATAGAGTTTCTGGAGTGTGTACAACAACATCCCTCCTGTGTCATGCCTCCCACTGAGATGTAGCTACCACTTAATGCGAGGAGAAAGACGACCACTGTGGTAAAATCCCTGTCGAATTTTGGAATGATGTAAATTTCTGTCGTGGTATTTTTACTTTTTCTGCTTCTAGATGTGTGTAAGCTTGTCTTTATCATGCAGGGAGGAGGAAAGTAACGCGAAGGGAGGTGTGTGGAAGATGAAAGTACCGAAGGAGAGCACAGTAAGTATATTTTCCCTTTAGACGAATACTGGGAGCGGAGTTGGATTTAAATTTAAAGTCATTTCTTTTGTTCTACTCTGTAGGATGATGGCTTCGCAGTGATGAAATTAAATCCCAATTTTAGGACACATCACTGCATGATTGTTTCTTCTTTGTGTATTTTTCAGTTGGCGGTATGGAAAGAGTTACTGTTAGCTACTATTGGTGAGCAGTTTGCTGACTGTTGCGCATCAGGTGGGTTTCATGACACAAAATGCGAACCTTTTTTTTTTTTTTAGGTTTTTATTGATTCATTTTACTTGAAAATGTTTCTTGCTGTATCAAAGGTCAATAAAATAAGAATTCATTGTTGTTATGGTAAAAAAAATTTATTCACTTAAAATAAAATTGTTGACCAAATTATTTGCAGTGTTTTGATTAAAAAAAACAACAACTCATAAACAGCTCTGGGGAAAAAATGATAAAAGATCACTTATTTTTTTATTGGTGTTTTTTTCCATTTTGGATTGATCCCAGCAAATCAGACTGAAGCGTACCTACTGCGTACACATGTGCGCAAATTGTGTAAACAAGCGTCTTTAGAGGTTTATTGGTCTTTATTTTACGGTGAAAAGCACGCCGAAGCACGTGGTTAAAAGTGCACTCGCTTCAGAGGTTTATGCGACATCACGACAGGTGTTCGTCATGGAGACTGAGACGGAAAATAAGTGTCCTGGTGAGAAGCTGACCAGATCAGTAGGTAGGCCGCTGAGCTTCGCTGTATTATAGCAGTGTGAGATGTTCAGAATCGAGATGGTGATATTTTGACCTCTGTTAGATCAAGTAAGAGACATCTTCTAAAGTAAATTCCTTACTGTTTATCACCCTGGAATATAACGCAGGTGGGTCATAGTCAGAATCCGTTCATCTGTAATCGCTGGTGACTCTTGTTAGGGTTTTATTCGTTACCGTTTCAGTTTGGATTCATGCGTAACCCCCTGTGGGTTTGGTTGTCAGGTGTAGTCGTATTTTGGTTCATGAGGTTTATACTTTTGTTTTGCGCAGTCGCAACTGCATTGCAGTCCTGCCATTTTCTTCTGTTTCTTCTTTTCCATGTCTTTAAAGAGACTGAGCAGTAACGCAGAGAAAACCCGTCAAACTCTGAAACTAACACTGGAACACCGGCCGCCATTATGACACCTTCCCATAATCCACTGCTTCCACAGCGTTCGTTCAGGTGCAGTTTAGTGGAGCGGATGCGCTGCTTTTAAGAACAGCCTTATCATTGATTGTGCTGTTTCAGATTTGGACCTGAACGCGTCCCAGAACCGATCTGCGCAAGACCGATCTCTCTAAAACCGACCTGAACCATGTGTGAATGTGGCCCGGGCCGGTGTGTGCCGTGTAGGGTTTAGTGTGAGACTTCCCTGTGAAATGTGGTGAAAAGAGTTTCTATGATTTTATAAAATTTCTCAATCAAACCGACTAATCACGATTCGAACGGACACACAGGTTCACACGTGTGCTGTGTAACGGCAGGATGGATGATACCACGTCATTCTCATGTTTGTTTTGTTTCAGAGGATGAAGTTGTTGGTGTTAGTGTCAGCGTGCGTGACCGAGAGGACGTGGTTCAGGTTTGGAATGGAAACGCATCTTTCGCTAATGAGGCAAACATTTTAGGAAGAATCTACGAGCTCCTTCCACAGATATCTTTTAAAGCAGTATTTTATAAACGTAAGTTTTTCACTTGCAACATTTCTTCAGCATACAGAACAGGTGTCAGACTCGGGGCCTGCAGGCCGAATCAAGCCCTTCATTTATGTGGCCTGGGGCGCTTTAAAGAACACAATCCTCATACCGTCACCCCTTACCATGAAACGTAGTTCATCATCATCCACTAGGTGGTGACAACGTGTTTCAAATAAACAGCTCATTCCTGACTCGAGAAAGATTCCAAGCTAGCTTGTCACTGTGAAATGTTGTGATAGACGGAAAGTGAATAAAGGAAAAGAGGAGAAATATCCACACCCATCATTTTGCCATGTGGATTTCATGCTTGCCCTTTTATGTTTAGATGTTCAGTGGTCATTTGGCCCTTTGATTTCCTACAAATTTAATGATGTGGCCCTCGGTGCAGATGCCCCTGGTGTACAGTGTCCAGGATTAGCTCTGTTTATCTCTTCTGTTTTCTTTTAAAATACTTTTTGTTAATTGTTCAGTGATTATGAACAGTAACCGTGTGAATTTATCTCGTCCAGCTAAACTTTTCTGTTTTCTTTTTCAGCGCACGAGGAGCACCATGCGTTTGAAGGCGGTCGTTCAAGACATTAGCAGATTTTGCACATTCAGTGTTTCCTTTCACCATCTCATCTTTCGGCCGTCCCTAAAACATGGACTGAGAGAAAGAAACAGCTCCTCCTCAGCCCTGATCAGAAGTGTTTAACTGCTTTATCTGCAGGAACTGAAATCATCTGTTACAGATCAGGTCTAATTTTAGGTATTTTAAACTTGGGCTGAAATTCCTCGTGGCTGATGAGTGAAATGTGGTCTTGGCTGATCGCGTTCTCTGGAGAAATTAGCTAATATCTATTCTATATACAAGGCTGGGATGAAAACTTCATAGGCTGATTACGATGCAGTGATCAAATCTGACCGAATGTGGTTTATTTTCCAATTTTATCTTTTTGGTGTCGAAGCTCTGAAGTTTCATTGGTCTGGAATTAATCCTTCTTAATCAGCCTATGAACTTTTCAGCCCAAGCTTGTAGTTCAAGGGGAAAGCGGAATATTTTCATCACAATAGATTAATGCTGCCAGGATTTTTTTGTTTTGTTCTGTTTTATCCCAGTTAAATATAACCTAGTGATGTTATTGCTGCTTTTTCTGTGTTTGCCATGTTAGAAACTTGATATTTCCTCAACCACGAAATTCTGACACCTTTTAGGTTAGAGAGCGGAACCTGAGCTCTTATATTTTATGCGAACGTGTTGCACATTTTTGGATATCAATTATTATTATTATGATGATGATGATTATACTGATTATTATTATTGCTTCAGCCTGAGATGTAATCCAGTTGCTTTGCCTTTTTAGCACCTTTATTAATGAAATTGAACCTTTTGTATTTACGTTATTCTTGTCCATGTCAGTGGTTTTGTGTGTAACGCAGTTAGAATATTTCCTAGTTCGAAATTACTAGTCTAGAACGAATTTCGTAGTAATTTATGCATTTATTTAACATTGTCTCTGTCTCTCTCTCTGTCAGTCTGTCTCTCTTCCTCCCTCCCTCCCCCTCTCTCTCTCTCCCTCTCTCTCTCTCTCTCCCTCCCTCCCTCTCTCTCTCTTTCTCTCTCTCTCTCTCTCGCTCTCTCTGT
>JBCNYG010000003.1:5287763-5297926 GCA_039654305.1 Porochilus rendahli | reverse complement strand
CTCTCTCTCTCTCTCTCTCTCTCTCTCTCTCTCTCTCTCTCTCTCTCACTCTAGCCATACTGTATGAATTGTTATTTTCTGAATTTTGTCTGATGCTGTACCATTGTTTGAAATGGCATAAGGTCTTATACGGTGGAATTAATGAACTGATAAATACCTGTGTACATTTTTAAATCGATTGAATGGATCGGTTTTATTTTTCTACACCAAAGAGATTTACCACCCAACCCCCCCCCCCCACCGCACACCCGACGGCTCTCACGTTGTAAGTTGTCATCGGTTTAGTGCACATTAGAAGCTTTAGATCAGTCTTGCCATAAATGTAACGTCTAATCAGTGTTTATGGGTCTTTTCAGACATCCGTCCTTACTGTGTGCGGTTTTTAATGTTTGTCAAACACAAAACCCTAAACTAACTGCAAGAAGACTCGGCTCGGCTCTGCCCTGGGTCACTCATGTGAAAATGCACTGGAAGCACAACTGTGGGTTTGTCCTAATGGGCATTTATGTGAAAGTGGATGTGAGCATGCAGCTGACTTTTCATACCTACTTTTCATCTTTTTATGAAACACGATTACAGAAATGGATATGTTTATTTTTCTGAATATTCTTGTCAGTAAATTCGGGGTCCCCAGTCAGGATGTGAGACCTCAAATGGATGGTTTAGTCTTCTGGAACGGTGCCTTGTGTTCTCCCAGGGTTTCACTCGTAGAATATTCTGGTTTATCTTCATGTATTTAATCAGTTATTATGTAAATTGATTTTTTTGTTTTTTTTTTTGCTTATAGGTTTTGAGATATTGAATAAAGATGCATTTTTGAGGACATTAAAAAGTGTATGATTGTCTCATTTAATGTTTATGGTCCAACTTTATAAATATATTTATAAAACGTTTCCAGTTCACCACAGGGTGGCGATAGACTCCACGTGAAACACCCCCCCCGCCAGCTCCCATAGTCTTCCTCGTGTTACTTTTTAATTTACTTTATTATACTAGTTTATTTAAAAGTAACCTTTTCATCATGTTTACTACTCAGCATGGAGGTTAGGACAACTGCCTAACAGCAAGAAGGTCATGGATTTGAGTTCTGGGCTCGGTGAAGGTGTTTCTGTGTCGAGTTTGCATGTTCTCCCTGGGCTTGCATGGGTTTCCTCGGGGTACTCTGGTTATCTCCCACAGTCCAAATATATTCACACCAGTCTAACTGGCTGTTCCAAATTGCCGCAGGGTGTGAATGTGGATGGTTGTGTGTGTGTGTTAGCCCTGTGATGGCCTCGTGAGCTGTTCAGGGCAGATTCCTCCTCCACCCAGGGCTGGCTGAGTAGAGTAATGCAGAACAGGGAGCGGGTTAGAATGCTCTTCATGCTCTTGTGTGGGTTTCCTCATGGCACTCCAGTTTCCTCCCGCAGCTCAAAAATATGCACAATCTTATGAATGAATGAAGGAATGAATACATTTTATTAAAAATATGCCAATGTTTACATGATTAAATATAAATCATGCAAGAAGGACCATGTACACAATTTAATAAAAAAGAGAAATAAACAGTAAGTCGTAATAAATAACATTATTTCCATAGTTGACCTTACTGGGTTAATTATCTGTTCTAAATTTCCCCGTGCTGTGAGTGTTTGAATGGTTGTGTGTGTTGGCCCTGAGATGGTGTGGTGGAGTGTTCAGGGCCTGTTTCTGTTCTACCAAGAGTTGGCTGAAATAGGCCTCAGCTGCACTCTGATGCCAGCCGGAGCAAATGAGATCCTTTTTTATTAAAAATTTACCAACTTATTATTTTATGTTGGTGTATTTTTTTTTTAATTCTCCATCAGAAAGTATTATTTTATTTATGTGATGGATGGATCTTGAGTCCCTCTGCTTTCAATTTCAGTGACTCTCACATAGCAGGTGAACATGACGTCACGATTTGACTAGCCGTCCTTCGAGAACTTGAAGAATAAGAACAGATCCGGACAGGACGTCAAGTGCTCCTGGAACGACATCGAGCCCCTCGAGAGACTCGAGCACGCAGCTCACGGGGTGCTGAGTTCGAAGAAAGCGGGGACACCCGAGCTGTTTACACGCGCGAGCTGCCTATAGTTCCTAGAGCGGATGAACACATTTGTTTACATAGTAGTGCGTCCTGCTCTGCGCGAGCGCGTTTTCAGGAGCGCGAGGTGCGCGTGAAGCTGTTCCTGCTATCGGTGTGAAACGTATCAGTATCTCTCTCTCCCCCTCCTTCTCTCCTTCTCTCTTCAACAAAGTTTTGCCAACACCTCCGTTTAACAAACTTCATCCCGGTGAGTCTGGACACATCCACAGCTTTGTCTTACAATCTTCCGAGCCGTTTAAATCTGTATTTCAGGCGTCGCTAACTGGCTAACCTGAGCGAGCGAGTGTGTGTGTGTGTGTGTGTGTGTGTGTGTGTGTGTGTGTGTGCGTAGCTGAGGAAGCTAAGCTAGCCGAGCGTACATTGTTAGCAGAACTAGCCCATACAAAGTGCCATCTTCAGTGTGTTATAGGAGTTGAGTGTTGAATAGACGATCTTAACGGCGTTATTACAGGTAATAGTGATTATATAACGGTTACACACCGCTCAGTGCCGCCTAGCACATGCACCCTGCTCGAGAGGAGAGTTGAAGTGAACTGTTTTAACTTAGCTAGCTTAGTTGTGCTGAGTTAGGGAGTTAATGTGACAATCCGTTCGCCTCCTGTGGTGAAAGTAAACAAGTCATCATTTCCTCAATAAAACCTTTATAACATTAACAGACACATATGCAAAACAGATCTCTTGATATCTTGATTTAGCAGTTTAACACAGTGTTGCGTATCCACACACCACTACAGGATATATATCCTGTTCAGCTTATGCATTAATCATATAAATCATATGTAGGAATAATAATAATATCAATAACAACAATAATAATAACGATAACAATAATAATAATAGTGAATATCTCATGACACTTGCTTGTTGTGTACCAAATGATCCTTTTTGATTTTTGTTATTTATTTAGTGCTTATTATGATAACCCTCTCCCAAAGCTGCGTTCCAGATAAGATTTGTATTTCCTTTTTGTCCCAGGCATGGGTGAAGGTGACCAGGAAAAGGGCACGAGGAGTCAGACTGTATAGGGAACTCATCCTCTACTGGGATACACAGGGCAGTGTGATTATAAACCATAGATAGCTCTTCTTACTACAACGTCAGGTAAAACTGACTGCTGGGAAAAACTTACATATAAGAGTCAGGGTTATATTTCAGTTTGAGCTTTAAAGGTGATGACGAGTAACTTCTGGATTAACCAGTGCTCTAAAAGCCGAGTAGGGTTTCTGTGAGGTCTGCCTCAACCCTGGTCCAATTATCCTAAATTGTCCAATAGATGCTGTCCAGTAGGGAAAAGGGGGCAAGAGCAGTACTTTTGGAGCACAGTGAGTGGATAGTGAGAGGGGATCTTTCCCAGTGTTTGGGGCCAGGTGTCTCTAATGCCACTCTGTGGAGTAATGATTGATTGATTTTATTTGGTCCTAATACAAGTCACAAAGTGTGTGTGTGTGTGTGTGTGTGTGTGTGTGTGTGTGTGAGTGTGTATTTTATGGGGTGTTTTAACCAGAAAGCCTTTATATTTATCCAAAACGAGTTGATAATGGAAGATAAAACACACACAAGATATTCAGTAGTGAATGGGAACCTTGAAGTGTGTTATATCCAGGTGAAATTATAGTCAGGAAAGAATAATGAGACTAAAAAAGTGAGGGATGCTTTCAGCAGGAGTGACTGTATAATAAAGGCTGATCGTTTAATGGTCACAAGTTGTCGTGTAAATATATGAGTGATCTGACCAGCTACTTGTTGCCTTAAACACAGACTGAGCTGATCAGACTGGTTGGCTATTTTTGGGATTGGATAAATGCTGATAGAAAGAAACCAGGTTCTGAATTGTTAGTACTAATGCTAAATTACAGGCAAGTGGGTTTAAAGAAAATACCCCAACAGTAATGGTATTTGAGCTGTAAGTGACGTGGTCAGGTTTTCTGTAACCGAACTGGCTGATGAACTTTTAATCTAAAGGTTTTAGTCCAAACCTCAAAGATCCATTTAAACTGTAGTGGTGCTGGAAAGTTTATGAATCTTTAAGAATTTTAAGAGTTTCTGTAGAAATGTGACAGAAAAGGTCATTACATTTTCACAGAACTCCTAAAAGTATCCGAATAAACAAGTGAGACAAAAATCACATATTAGTTTATTGAGGAAAATAATACATACATATTACATATCTTACAAATCGTTTAGTTTTAGACCCCCTTGTGCTGTAATAACTAAACGTTATCTAGCTAAGCTTGTAATGAAATGTCCGTGGTAGCTGTTGATCGGTTCTGAACATTGACTTCAAGACAGCTTCAACTTTGCACATTTGTGAACTATTCACACAACATTATTATATTTTTGTTGGGACTTTGACTCGGACATTCCAAAATATTCAAAACAGGGTGGTTAAAAGAAAACAGTGTTAACTTTTCCTGCTTTTGCTCCAGATCATAGTCAGGAAACTCGTGAGATTTATTTATTTATGTATTTATTTCCTTCAGGGCGAAAGTTGATTCAGCCCTTAAAGGACCAGCGCTACTCTTATAACACCAGCTCCAGACACACATCAGTAGAGAATTTAAGGAAGTGAATAAATCTATACATTTATTCTTTACCCATTTTTGGTAAAACGACTTGTGTGTTTAGGGTTGTTGTCTTAGTAGGTGGAGTCCAAACAAAAGTTTTGTAACCGTCTCCATTGACAACAACTGTTTTTCTGAAGTCTCCAAAAATTCCTGTTGTTAACTCAAAAAATGATGTACACAAAAATGTTGCGAAGATCAGTTAAAAAAAAAAAAAAACAGGGTGTGCACTCACTCCTGCTTGTCATCCCATTGACTGATGATACCCGACTCTACTCTCACTTTCCTAGCGGTTCACTTGGCTTTGCCACTCACATGTATGTAATATTGGATCATCTTCCGTAATAAACAAGTCATGCATAATATTTTTTTGTCACCTCATTTGTATAATTGTGTAAGAAAAAGCAAGTCTTGTATTGTGTGATGAAGTTTAAAGTCAGTTCTGCAGAAATATATAATGTTGTAAAAGGGTTCACATGCTTTCTGACACCACTGAGATGTTCTGTCTTGCGTGTAAATTATTCTGGATAAATATGCCTGCCAGGTGATAGTACCCGTACTGGAATGGCCATGAACCTGGTGTTGCATAGCCTGAGGGTTTGAGATCTCAGAGCAGCCCTCTTACCTTTGCATTTGATTTTTGGGTTTCTGTTTTCGATGTTGATATTTTTATATGTGAACATTTAAGATGGTGCAGCTCTGCGCTGGTGTTTCTAGATCATAAAAGTGTGTTGTTCACGTGTGTAAGAGGTGGCTGTTTAATAAAGTTCATGCAAGGACACTATGTTTGCTGCTACATGTTTTAAGGTAATACTTTAATTCCTATAGTGGGGAGATATTATAGATGTTGACTAGGTACTACTGTAGTTACTTTATTGACTGGAGCTGAAGCATATTTTAGCTTCTGAGTTTTTCATGGTATGAGCCTGGATTGCAGAATGTGTGTGGATTTTTTTGACACCTTGACAGACTGGGTATTGTTTACTTATTAGGGGAGTGTTTGATTTTGCAGTGTTTCCTGTGTATGTGCATGTTGTGATTGTAGGGGGGGTGGTGGTTTGACCATGCAGGTCTGACTGTGTTATAACGTGCTCAGTGAATGCGTCGATGCACTGCTGAAAGTTTTCCAGCTCATGTCCTCGCTTGAAATACAGTAAGTTATGTTACTTTTAAAACAGGTTAGACTGCTCCTAGCAGAACAACCCCATTGGTCCAGAGTGAGAGAAAACACTTTCAAGCTCCCACCGTTGCCGAAGTTCTGCGGATCGTGGCTTTAGAAATGGGCTCTGTCCGTCTGCACAGCTCTTGAGTGTGGTAATTTTAAAAGGTAATGACATGGGATCACCAAATTTGGTGTATGGGTCTGGGGTGAACAGGGTGGGATTGTATATGGGTCACGTTGACCTTGTTTCAGTGTCACTTTTTATTTATGCTGGAGGTGTCAGATGGTCAAACCAGCAGGAGCGTCAGGATCCCTGTGGACTTTTTTTTAGAAACACGGATGTGGCGTATGGAGTATGTCGAACTTGATAAGAACACTCATAAAGACCCAAGTGGTTGTAAAAATATAAAACTCTGCCATAGTCCTTATTCTTTTCTAAGAATAAGTCTCAGAATCAGAATACTTTATTGATCCTGAAGGAAATTGTGTAAATGAGCGAGCGGCTACTTATGAACAATAAAATAGTAAGAACATGAAAAAAGTAAGAAAAGGGAGTTAAAAGTACAGGAAGGGCAGGAGCAAATGGAAAGGCTTCACTCCTGTTAAAGCATGCACACTTCGGTGCGTCTGAGGTTGCACGTTGTGTTTGTGCTTTTGATCGGCAAGTCTAGAAATTGTTGACCAACTTTTGTCTATATGCTATGTTGGTTTTCTTCACATGACACGTAAATGGTTATCATGACAGGTTGATTGTGAAGTGATTGCGTATTGTGTCAGCAGGCAGCAGGAGAGTTGTCTGGCTCACTTTAGAGTCACTCTCTTTAGACTTTAGCAAACCGAAAGGTTTTATTTGGTATGTATATTTAAACAAAATACGCTCGGCAATGGTGTGACACACCTCACGGTGACTAGAGCATGCAGTATTCCTTCTGAATTCTTCGTTCTGATGCACTGGGTTAATTGGCTTGTACAAAATGGATTGCCTAACATGGACAGATGACAGACTTTCATGTCAGAATCTGAAAAACAGATAAGAATAAACACTAAGAAAATCCAGCAAATGAAATTCATTGTAAGGTTCTATACCACTGACGAGCGTATTCTGTTTAAATATACATACCAAATAAAAAATTTGTTTGCTGAAGCCTAAAGTGAGTCAGTTTCCTGAGACTGAATGTTGACCGAGAATCTATGAATGAAAAACAAGTAGTGTAGACGTTTTATTTTCTTCTCACCCAGGCAGTTAGTTTGTTTACCTGTTAATTTCTAATAGGGATAGATGGTATGACTGTATATATTTTCTTGGGTATAAATCGAGGTTCTGCTATAATGTTTATACTGCAAAGGTAATATATACAGGTAATACTGTCCTGTCTACCGAGTCCTGTGTGCCGTTTACTTATTTCAGTTTCAAAATAAAAAATCTGCATATTTCCTAAATGCATTGTGCCTCCTGCCATCTTGCACGTTTGATCACTTGGTCATTCCGGTGTCAGTGTACTTTGACTGCTTAAGCTGCTTTTCACAACAGACCGAGCAAATGCACATTTCTGTTTCACTGGCTTTAGAGAGCGTTAAAGCTTTAAAGGGGGGAAAAAGGCAAATATATGAAATACTGTATAGACTATGCAGTAATCTGTTTAGTTTACTTGGTGAACTGCTGTATTTTTTTTTTTATTTACTTTTCCCGGAATCACTAATTCAACTTAGATTTCCTACATAAATCTGATATGATACAGGACGAGTTGGAAAGTTGATCTCGTCTTCTACTACATCCAAAATTGATAATAAATCTCCAGGTTTAATTATTAAAAACCTCATCCAGGTAATTATGCTCAGATCAGACATGGAACGAACGCGTCACAGAGGAAGGTGCAGGTTTTTGAGTTCAGATCCGACATGAACAGCTCATGCTGGAATACACAACTAATTCACCCGGACCCACGGGACTCGAGACAATCACATGAAGGTTACCCGTAAAACATACAGAAAAAAGCATGAAGTCTTCAAAAAAGAATGGAATTTTTTGTTTTATTTACATTTGAAGGGCAGGTTCAGTACAATACGTGAGCTGAATAAGTTTAATTCAAATTGTGCAGGGTCACGTTTGTCCGTCAATCTCAATTCAGCGTCGCCCTCTGGGTCATTTTTAAGGTGGATGACGGTAATGATGACATCATGAGGACAGGGATTCCTCCTACTTTTAGTGGTTCTCCTGCTACTCAAAAACAATGTGACAGCCCTTCTGTGAAATCAGACTGTTCACTTCGGAAGTAACACTGACTGACAACCAATTTCACCTGCTGTTGTACAAATGGAACAGACAACAGGTGGAAATTATAGGCAATTAGCAAGACACACCAATAAAGGAGTGGTTCTGCAGGTGGTGACCACAGACCACTTCTCAGTTCCGATGCTTTCTGGCTGATGTTTTGGTCACTTTTGAATGCTGGCGGTGCTTTCACTCTAGTGGTAGCATGAAACGGAGTCTACAACACACACAAGTGGCTCAGGTTGTTCAGCTCATCCAGGATGGCACATCAATGCGAGCTGTGGCAAGAAGGTTTGCTGTGTCTGTCAGCGTATTGTCCAGAGCATGGAGGCGCTACCAGGAGACAGGCCAGTATATCAGGAGACGTGAAGGAGGCCATAGGAGGGCAACAACCCAGCAGCAGGACCGCTACCTCCGCCTTTGTGCAAGAAAGAACAGGAGGAGCACTGCAAGAGCCCTGCAAAATGAATGTGCATGTGTCTGCTCAAACAGTCAGAAACAGACTCCATGAAGGTGGTATGAGGGCCCGATGTCCACAGATGGGGGTTGTGCTTACAGCCCAGCACCGTACAGGATGTTTGGCATTTGCCAGAGAATACCAAGATTGACAAATCGCCACTGTCACCCTGTGCTCTTCACAGATAAAAGAAGAAGGTTCACACTGAGCACGGTGTGTGACTTCAGCAAATTCAACCATGTAAAGAACAAAGTATTTAATAAGAATATTCATTCATTCATTCAGATCTAGGATGTGTTATTTTAGTGTTCCCTTTATTTTTTTGAGCAGTATATTTTGTTTGGTTAAAATGTAAAAAAAATTCTTAGTTTACTTTGCTTACAACAGTCCTATAATTATGTTAAATGCACTGGGCTACCCACGTGTGTAGTACGACAATTTTAAAACAGTGTGTACATATATCATGTAACATATGTACGGCAGTCATTCGTAATTATCACAGGAGTAACAAAGATTTTTTTTTTTTGTCCTACAATCGCATCATTTTTGTATAAACATTGTCTGGCTTATCTTAGAGACCTGTCTTATTTTCCCCAATGACAAATGTCCAACATGAAGTTTAGATTTTAATGCAACTTCCCACTCAAATCTACTCACGCTAAATTCATACGACATCAAACATTTTAGGTAGTTTGTGAAAGGGCTTTGCATGTATTATTACAAACTGTGCCTTTTAAAGTTTGAATGACATTCTAATACATTTTAACATGATGCCAAACATAAGGCACCTTTGAATAGTCCACGGTGACACTGTGTACTAAGATATTAAAACTGTTTCATAACATGACATTATTCTGACTTTGTAGCTATTCATCAGTGTTTGTGTGTATTTATTTGCAGATTTCTCTCGACACAGGATACTGGACAGCTATTAACCATTTCTTTGTGTGGGGTTCTCTGGGGGCTTACTTCACTATCCTCTTCACCATGCACTCTAGTGTCCTGTTCAACTTATTCCCCAAGCAGTTTCACTTCCTGGGTAAGACTGCACTAACCGTCCAAACCATCCAGACTCAAGTTATGAATATCTAAGCACAGAAATTTTGAAATACAAATCAGTGGACTTCTAGCTGAACAGATGTCATGTCATGTTCTTTTTTTTTCTTTCTTTCATTTTAAGAACTTTGGGAAGAAAAACATAACTGGTTTGTCAACTACTTTGTACAACTGGGAAGTATATTTTTAGATGGTTAACATGCTTGTAAAATTTAATGGTGCAATATGTGTTTCTTTCTCCACAGGAAGTGCGCAGAACACATTAGCACAACCAGTGGTGTGGTTGACTATTGCTTTAGCTACTGTGATTTGCATTGCCCCCGTTGTTGCCTTTCGATTTCTAAAGCTAAACCTTAAACCCCAGCTATCAGATACTGTAAGCCAAAACATATTTTTAACAAATACAGATCATATACAGTGTTAAACTGAGTGTGTGTGTGTGTGTGTGTGTGTGTGTGTGTGTGTGTGTGTGTGTGTGTGTGTGTGTGTGTGTGTGTTTCTTTTAGTGTTTTATATACAGCATATACCCACCAAGAGAGACATATCTC
>JBCNYG010000003.1:5177047-5192626 GCA_039654305.1 Porochilus rendahli | reverse complement strand
ACATGCAATGTGTAGAGTTCTGTGGCGGTGGGCAGTGTGTAGAGTTCTGCTGATGAGGCGGGGGGTGTGTGGAGTTCTGTGGAGGTGGGCAGTATGTAGAGTTCTGGGAAGGTGGGCAGTGTGTAGAGTTCTGTGGAGGTGGGCAGTGTGTGGAGTTCTGTGGAGGTGGGCAGTGTGTGGAGTTCTGTGGAGGTGGGCAGTGTGTAGAGTTCTGTGGAGGTGGGCAGTGTGTGGAGTTCTGTGGCGGTGGGCAGTGTGTAGAGTTCTGTGGCGGTGGGCAGTGTGTAGAGTTCTGTGGAGATAGGCAGTGTGTGGAGTTCTGTGGAGGTGGGCAGTGTGTAGAGTTCTGTGGAGATAGGCAGTGTGTGGAGTTCTGTGGGGGTGGGCAGTGTGTGGAGTTCTGTGGAGGTGGGCAGAGTGTAGAGTTCTGTGGAGGTGGGCAGAGTGTAGAGTTCTGTGGAGATAGGCAGTGTGTGGAGTTTTGTGGAGGTGGGCAGTGTGTGGAGTTTTGACGAGGAGGTGAGGAGGAATGTGAGGAGAGCTGCTCTGGAAATAAGGAATGTGGTAAGAGATGCTGAGAAGATGACATGGAATGTGTAGGGCTCTGTGGAGGAAGGCTGCAGTGTTTCTCTGGGATAGATGTGCATGTCTTAGGAGGCTCTGTGCATGAACTTCCAACTTGATGAGGCTCTGGCCCAGAACTTATGATATTTTGCTGGTAAGATGGGTTTGTTCTCTCCTGGAGTGTGGTGCCGTCTGTCCTCATGTCTGATGATGGTGTTTCCTGATCCCGAACACTCAGGCTAGGGCTGGAAATTATATCAGGTTAAGTCGTTTAGATCTTTAAAAAAAACAACTAAGGTAACAGGTCTACCAACTATAGTTCCATAATTATATGTATAATTTATCCCTTTAAGCCAAGTTATTGCTATTACCAATTTCATTAATTGAAGTAAATCGTGTTTATCCTCTACATATATTCTAAACCAAAAGCTCATTCACCTCTCTTGCGTATGGAGTGGACTGCTGGTGTGAACTGGAGTGGGTGGTCCAGACATATCAGAAGGGGTGGAGCATGGTCCACGTGCTTCATGGTGCAACCGCCTCAAAGAACCATGAGTAATATGGTCCCGCCATCCTACATTGTCACCTGGAACTCCGGAACCATCTAACCAAAAGACATAAAAGCGTAGCCTTTAACTTGGATTCCTAAACATAGCTTTATGAAGATATTCAGCAAAGATAAGCAAGACTTTTACATGTTATAGTCTACCACTGAAATGTATTTATAAATAAATAAGAATAAGTTAAAGATAAGGTGAATAGGATAAACTGGACACTCTTTACCTTTAAACTGTACGGAACACTCTACTTGCTATAAAAAAGTATTGTAATGAAATGCTTTTGTCATCTTTGTGGTGAAGGAGTAATGCTATGTCCTGCAGTGTCTGACCTGAGTGTGTGTTGGAGGTGTAGTGCTGCTGGTTGGGATCTGTATGGCTGTAGCAGGAGGAGAAACTGGGAGGCAATGGAGAAGTAGAGTCTGACTGGTAGCCGGAAGCATAGCCACGGCTCTCGGAAGGTGAGGGCTGGTAGGGTGAGCAGGGGCACATCTGGTGAGATGGCAGGTAGCTGTTGGAGCCACTGCTGTATTTTGCATCCAGATGGGCATGATGGTGTGATCTTGAGGGTTCAGGAAATGCTGGGTGACCTTGCGGCAGTGGGTCAAAGGTGAAATCAGGCTCATGACCTGGGGGACCATATGGTGACAAGGCAGTTCTTCGGTGCCAGTACTCAGCTTCTCGTTCTCTCTCCCACTGTAGCTCAGCCTCTCTGTCCCTGGCCCAATGAAGGGAGACCTCTCGACCCTGTCGGAGCCCCGCCTCTCGCTCCCAGTGCAGGTCTGTCCGCCTTGGAACTTCAGGTCCTCTGCTTCGCCTTAAGACACCATCTCGGGGTAGCTCCTCCCTTTCCCAGTGCAATCCTTCACCTCTGTCGAGCCTTAAAGTGTGAAAGTCCTCTCGCCTCATGTAGCAATCCCGGCAGGGGCAGCTTGGGAGTGGTAGAAGGCCATCTACAAGCATCACGTCATGGTAGGTTCCAGCCGCTTTCGGGTGGTGTGGGTGGTTGTGTTGTGGCTGGGCGTAGGTGAGGAATTCGTCTGATCTGCACAACAGTCGTCCACTAGGAGAGAGCGTGTGAGGGTGAGGGCAGAGATCCTGTGATGGGTAAGGGCATACATGCCTAGCAGGACCATGAAGGTAATGTTGAGATCCTTGCTGTCGGTCCCATAGCAGGTCTGGAGGTGGGAGCGACTGATGAGTGTGACCACTGTGGTGCTGGCACAGCCCTAGCATGTTTGGAGAAGGTCCTCTTGTGTGGTTGTTGCCAGGAGCTGAGAGGTCCATGCAATAACCGTTAGGCAAATGATGGACTTCAGAACAACGCTCTGATTTGTATCCTACTCGGCAGGAGCATGAACGCGCCAAAGGCAGTGACCCAGTATTTTCTTGAGCAAGTGAGTCCCCATCATCCAAAATAGCTGTCTCCCGTTCACGATCTCCCCTTCTTTCACCCTCAATCCCTCCAAGAAGGCGTTCCAGCTCCTCACGTTCTTGTTGTGTAGGTGGCGGACGTCTTGGTGAATCTTCAAGGCGTTCGAGTGGAGCTGACGAATGCCCGGAGTCGGTACTGAGTGACAGGACATGACCGTGCCTCTCATCAGACATTCGCCCAGGACTTTCATTAGTGGGGGAAATTGAGGATTGAGCAGCACGTCGCTTTTTCACCCGAGCATACAAACTGCCATCCAGAGGACCTCGAGTATGTGCAATATCTAAGGCATGTCAGCAAAGTGATTTTAAAACTTGACAAGTACAAAATCAATAAAAAAGTTTACAAAAGCAAAATATACATTTTTGTACCATCTTGACTGTCTTCATGTCTCAGATTCAAGTTCTCATAAGAATCCCAGCGCACTACTTGATCCGCTGTATTATAGTCAACTGTGACGGCTGGGTCATTCCGCTGGTATTCTCGTCCTAAACCATAACAAACACAATCATTTTAAACTGAGTATTCCTGTATCTCCACACACTGCTTCTGTTTAACAGGATTTTTTAAATGACTTGTGTCCAACAATATAAGAAGGTCTTGTGTTTGAGTACCGGACTCGGCAAGCGCGTTTCTGTGTGTGGTTTGCATGTTCTCTGAGTGCTTGTGTAGGTTTCCAACAGGTACCCTGGTTTCCTCCCATAGTCCAGCGATAGGCACATTAGGCGGTTCCAAATTGCCCCTACGTGTGAGTGTGAATGGTTGTGTGTGTGTGTGTGTGTGTGTGTGTGTGTGTGTGTGTGTGATGGTCTTGCAAGCTGTACAGGGTGTACCCCACCTTCGCATAGAATTGGTTGAAATAGGCTCAAGCCTCCCTGCAACCCTAGTCGGATTAAGTGCTTTGCCAAATGAGTGAGTAAATGCTTTCTAAAGCAACATTGCATTCATTTTCTATCTGGGTACAGGGAGTTTTGTGATATTAAAAACATAAAAAAACATGCAAAGCAATAATTAATAAAAAAAAATGCAGAAAATAATTTATTGAAAAAAGTGCAATTTTGAACATTTTAAATTTATAAACATACCCTTAATTTTCTCAGGTCCAGACGAAAAGACAAACTCTACAGTGGCATCAGGGGGAAATCTGTCATCTAAGGAGAGAAGAAAGATATTGATGAAGTCACTATAAAGACGGGAGAAAGCTAAAAGCTTGTAGGATAAGCATTCACCATCAGTGCTTCATGATGAGGACAACACTAAGTCACAGAACACGAACAGGAAAATGGACACGCAGCTGAATTTGAGTTCTTTCAGTTCTCCTGCTACAGAGCTATGAGATAATATATTTGAAACATGTCGTCTCCGTTAGCCAGCTGTGGTATACAGGTGTTATCCACTGAGAGAAGATTTGAGGAGTAGATCTTATGAATTCTCTCAACTTGGAATATTAAAACCAGCCGCAGATGATAAAAAAGTTCTCTTGGGAATCCTCCAGAACACTCACACAGAATACTTCAACAGGTTTCCGCATTATCTTAATCATGATGAAACAGCAAAATATGCAGTCTGGCTGAATTTAGTGTTTATGTACCTGAGCAAGCTTCATCGAGTTCTCCTTTCCCAAACCAAAGCTGTGCTCCATGGATGGTGCAGGTGTGAAACTGGAGTCTGAACACCGTGTCTCTCTCAGTGGCCTGAAGTCGCCTATGGTAGCATTTCACCTACGGGAACCGAAGGTGAGACAGACACGACATGCTTATTCAGCTTCAGCGAGAAGGAAGGCAGTCGTGAACATTAAGTAATTGGGTCTCTTAGGGCTTAAAGCTGGGGTTGGCCATTTTTAGCTGTATACACAAACTGTTATATTGGTTGAAATGGATCTGTGGTCAGAGCGGAGCTTGGCGTGTGGAGGAGGGTGTGGCTTTGGAAGGATCTCCCACGGCAGAGGGCCCTGAAGAGAAGCTCCTTTAAAATTTAGTTTGCTTTCCAGATGACCAACCCCAGCTTTGAACTAAATGGAGGTGATCAGGTAATGATTTTGATGGGATAACGCTACACACCATAATGTCTCCTTTAAGCAACAGCGCAGGCTCGATGGTCACACAGAGCTTTCTTCCAGCTGAACCCTGCAGATCACTGCAGAAAATACAGAGACAGGATCAATACCTCCACATGACTGGGTTAAAAACGTGTTTAATTTGAACATGACTCACTATATTCCTGAGGTATAAACCAGCTGCATGGACTGATAGATCTTCAGGAAGGGCAAGTACCCTGAGAACAAAGGACAGGAGACGAACCCCACAAGATAGTGAGACATACAGTCTAGGAGCTTTAGGGTAGAAACAGGAATGTGTTAAATGCTTATTTTTAAGACCCTTCCCTCCGACAGATCAAAAACAAGCACACTCTGTTTGTGTGAGGATGTTTTCATGAGGAGCAGATTCTGACAAACCAGTGTCACCTCTCACTGGGAACACATCAATAACATACACCAACACTAAAGCATTCACGTCAGCATGACACCCACAAGCAGCGAAGGATGAGGTCATACACTCACCCCCATCAGGATGAAACTTGGGGATGGTGGGAATCAGAACCTGGTGGAGGAAAAGAGGACTGCTGTTCATCTTTATGGCCCCTGACAGAAGTCCACCAAAGTAATATATATACCTGGAGAGAGAGAGAGAAGAACAGTGTTGGAGTGGAAGAAGAACACAGAGACCTGATCTCAACCCCCCTGGAAACATTTGGGATTAAATGGAATGTTGCCTGCACCCCGGGCCTCCTCGTCCAACACACAGTGCCAAATCTCAGTAATGCTAACAGCTAAATTATCCCAAATACCACCGCATCCCGTAAACATCTAGTGAAACGGCTTTAGGGAGGATCATTATAAAGGTGAAGGGGTGATAAATCTAGAATGTGATGTTTAAAAGAGCATGTGGGTGTGATGGTGGAGTGTCCACACTCTTGCTGGTGTGCTTAATCCTACTAGGGTTGTTGGGGAGGCTGAAGCCTATCTCAGCTGAGTCTGGGCAAAGACATGCTACACCCTAAACTAGATGCCAAGCAGGGCATCATACATCCATTCACAATTACAGTCACACCTAGGGGCAATTCGGAACAGCCAATTAGACTAATGTTAGGAGGAAATATTGCAACAGAACATCAAAAATGTTAAAAAAAGACAAAAAAAGACACCTGTTCTGTGATGGTTGGAGAGAAGACGACACTTTGTCTTCACAAAATTTCCTCATGGCCAGTGTGCTGAGAGCCTGATCTGCCCTGTGTAAAGAAACATATCACGTATATACACACACAGTGCTTAAAACATATTAGAGTTAATATAAATATACATTACGTATTAATGCAAATCTTTTTTGAAAATCTAATTACAGTTCAGGCTTGATTTGTTTTTCGTTTGTCGAAGAAAGAAAATTAGACAAATATTTAAAGAGATACCACTGCCGAGTTTTCCGAACATTGCTCTCCGTCTGATTATAATCTTTTGAGTATACAGTTATTGAAATGTTAAGAGTTTTACTAAATTAACATCACGAGATGGCTCAAACTGGCATGGTTCGATGCTTTCAGTTTGCAGTTTAGATGTCTCAAATTCTTCACGGTCACAAAACTCTTTTTTGAATTGACACTATTTTGTCCCAGAAACAATCACAATTAACAATATTATTGTTGCAGCACACTACTGTTAATATCCTCTTCAGTGTCCTGCTGTCCATATCGGTCAGTTGGTGTGTTGATGAGAAAGGATACACATGTCACATACATGTCAGAGTGACAGTAGAGGACAGAAAGCGAGGTGCAGCGGGGTCAAGAAAACTCTCTCAGCATAGATTTTTCTCACGTAAACGAGAACACGTTAATTACAGCGATTAATTATGGTCAGGAAAAATTATCGCGTAGCAATGTATTATTAAATAATATTATTTGAATCAATCGTACGTTGTGGTGATTAACTGACTATCGCGACAGAACACAGAAGTACTTGACACTTTGCTCTGTATGGTATTCCTCCACCTTACACCTTTTTTGTGTACACTTGAGCTGTGACCCTGATCTTTGACCTATGACCTTTTAACCTGTACCAGTTCATAGTCATGTAGTAATGAGTAACTGGTGAAAGTTTGGTCCAAATCCATGAGGGCATTCGACCTGCAGAGCGTGCACAAGATTATTTTAGGATGACCTCACATGATGAACAAACAGGGTGAAAACATAATGTCTCCAGCACCAACACGCAATGAGGCTGCAATCTATATTAGCCAAGTCCGGGCAAAGGCAGGGTACACCCTGAACAGCTCACCAGACCATCTTGGGGCCAACACACACACAACCATGCACACTCACACCTAGCAATTTGGAACAACCTATTAACCTAAAATGCATGTCTTTGGACTGTGGGAGGAAACTGGATTACCCAGAGGAAACCCTGAAACAACCTCGCCCTGCCTGGGACTCCATCCCAGGACATTACACACTCTTGTATGGAGTTTTGTGGAGAATAGAGACTCTCACCCAGCTGATATCTTGCTGTAGTGCATGTACGCAGCACTGATGACTCCTGTTTTTCCTTTATTACCCTGTAAAATAAAACATTAGCTTTTTAGAAATAAACAATTATGTTTAAAAGCAGAATTTAAAAAAATACCATTGAAGTTAAATACTCATTATCAATGGTTCCGATTCAGTTCCCAGGTATATTAAATAAGAACGAAATACAGTGTATTCACCCCTCCTTGGCTTTTTACCTATTTTGTTACATTACAAACCTGTAATTTAAATGTTTCTTAATCTGAATTTTATGCGATGGATCTACACAAACAAAGTTGAAAAAAATGAGAAAAATATGTAAAAAAAGAATGTTTAAGAATAAAAATCTAAAAAATTTGCACATGCATATGTATTCACCCCCATTACTATGAAGCCCCTCAAAAGTTCTTCAACCAATTACCTTCAGAATAAATACCGAGAGATAAATAGTGAAATGACGTCCCCCTGTGTGCAATCTAAGAGTCACATGAACAGTCAGTATAAACACAGCTTTTCTAAAAGGCCTCAGAGGCTGCAACACCACTAAGCGAGAGGCATCACACCATGAAGACCAAGAAGCTCTCGAAACAAGTCATGGACAAAGTTGTTGAGAAGTACAAGTCAGGGTTGGGTTACAAAAAAAAAAATCTTTTTGATAATCCCCCGAGCACCATCAAATCGATCATCTTCAAATGGAAAGAACATGTTACTACAACCAACCTGCCAAAAGAGGGCCGCCCACCAAAACTCACAGACCGCGCAAGGAGGGCATTAATCAGAAAGGCAGCACATGGACCAAGCGTAACGCTACAGTAGCTGCAGATGGAGGAAGGGGCTCTGGACAGAGGAGACTAAAATTTAATTTCTGGCCACCAAGGAAAAGGCTGTCTGGCACAAACCCAACACATCCCATCACCCCACCATCCCCACAGTGAAACATTTTGGTGGCAGCATCATGCTGTGGGGGTGTTTTTCAGCAGCAGGGACTGGGAAAGTGAGGGAAAGATGGATGGTGCTAAATACAGGGATATTCAGGGAAATACATGGAAACCAAAAACGAAGGTACACAAAGGTGTAGGAACGGCCCAGTCGAAGCCCAAGACCTCAATACAAATGAGAATCTGTGGTCAGACATAAAGATTGTTGTTCACAAGCAGAAACCATCCAACGTGAAGGAGCTGGAGCGGTTTTGCCTGGATTAATGACCAAAAATCCCAGTGGCAAGATGTGGCAAGCTCATAGTCTTATCCAAAGCGACTTGCGTCTGTAATTGCTGCAAAAGGTGGCTCTACAAAATACTGACTTTAGAGGGGTGGATAGTTATGCACACTGAAGTTTTCTGTTATTTCGTCCCATTTGTTGTTTTCTTCACAATAAAAAAAATTAAATTAAATCACATCTTCAGAGTTGTAGGCATGTTCTTAAATGAAATGATGAAAACCTTCAAACAATCCATTTTAATTCCAGGTTGTGAGGCAAGAAAATATCAAAAACGCCAGGAGGGGTGAACACTTCTGACATGTAAGTGTCAGTGACCCCTGCGTGAAATTTGTAAACATCGCCAGCTTAAGGTGAGCAAGAGAGCAGAACACGTAATCTCAGACTCTCAGACTCTTCTACTTTCCATGAATCGGTGTTGCCAAATTATCGCACATGTAAAAGATTGGTCTTTTGGTCATGCAGTCGTTGCTATTACTGTAAAGAAACCAAATAAAATGCAAGGTCAGGACCACCGGACACCTTAAAACAAGGTCAAGGCAATCTCTATTCAACCCCATCCTATTCATGGGGGTCCCATACTTCAAATTTGGTGAAACAAAATTTTCTCACTATAACATTGGACAGATGGACAGATGGAACCCATTACACTAAGTTGATTGCTGTGACCATAAAACAATGTCAAGGGCACCCATATACAATCCCAAATGAGACCTTCCTGCAGGGGCCCCATCCACCATCCACTTGCAGCAAGGTCAAGGTGAGACATATACAACACCATCCTATTTGTCTCTGGGGGACCCATACACCAAATTTGTTGATTCTATGTCATTTCCTTCCAAAGTTATTGCACTAACAAGTCACACAGATGGACAGATGGAACCCATTTCTATAGATACACTCAGATACAGAAACTGGGGGCTGGGGACTGTTTCACCAGGAAACGTTTATATTCAGCCAGAGTCAACTGACAATAGAAGATAAAAGACTTCAGGTATTCATTATTGAAAGGCATCCTTCAAGTAACACATTCAGTGAATGATTTAACAATAAATCATGTATTAAAATTATGCTTAAAGGTCTTCCGAATTAACAACACTTGAATGAAACACGAAGTGTTAACCAGCTCGAGCTAAAATGTCAAGATGAATTATATTGGATATTCTTACCTAACTGAAAACAAAGGCAAATGGAAATACATGAACCTTGTCACCCTAAGTGAACTTTCTCACAGACACTTGTAGCCTCTGACCTTGCAGTGCAGGACCACCACATGTTGGGGGTCAGAGTTTAACCACGTCTCCATGGCCTTGCACATCGAGCAGATTTTATCCAGCGGGGGTGCATGCAGGTCTGGCCAACCAAAATCATGGACCTGAAAGTGAAAGAGAAAGATATATATATATATACAGAGAGAGAGAGAGAGAGAGAGAAAGAGAGGGAAATGGAAAAATAATGAGAGTGAACAGATAAATTGAGCTCAGTACCATCAGAACCAATTTAATCAATATTTCTTTCTAAATGGGTAATAAAAAGTCTATAAGAAGTCTACCTTGGGGTTAAGCCTTGTGATGTCATGCCTTCTCTCAGAGAGGTTTAGTAACTGTACAGGACAGATGAGCTATTAATTAATTGCACATTTATTTCACTGTGTACTGACGTGTACAGCCAGAATTACTGACCAAAAACTTGTCCTGATGTTTGGATTTGAGCATCACTGCCACCTCTTTGAGATTAAGGCAATAACGCTGCTCATCCAGCAAAGGGGGGAAGAAGACCGAGATGATGCGCTCAGTGATGTAGGTAAGGTCAAAGTCGTAGTGGCGCTCCATCACCCGGTCCATCACCCGATCCACACTCAGACTCCTGATGAGGCAGATTTTGCATGTTTAGTTCTGCAAGTCTGTTACAGAGGCATTGGCATCAGGGGATGTGAAAGTGGAGGAAAAGAGGCAGTATTGACGAGAGGGAGTTTACAAACAGTATTCTGGTGTTGAATTAGTGCACAAGTCATGTACAACGGGTTTTGTTATGAAACATCCAGTCTGACAGTCTTCTTCAGCAGAAATAACCAAGTGCTGACTCACATGCTTGAGCAATGACTCTCAGCATGTTACTCCACACTCAGCCAAAACAGATCAACTCAGTGAGCTTTAGCAGCTTCATTCACCAGATTAAACCCAAAAAATGATGGTCCGGGACGTTTAAAGTGTAATTTACTCAAGGCTCATGCAGGTTTGCAGTTAAAGAATGCGTAATGTCTTACTACCATGTTGCTCAGCAATAAATGTTGAACTTAGGAAGCAAAGTTTACCTGGGTAAAGTACTTCTCGGTTTGCTGTAAGTCAGAGATTTGGTTGAGCCCTGAGGAAAAAAACAAAGGTTGTTAGTATTAATATACAGATTTAGGCACTACCTAAAAGTGATAGATATCTCTACTGATAGGTGTCCGAGGCTGGTGTTATAGGAGTACTCATTCATCCATCCAGTCATTTATCTTCTTCCACTTGGGGTCGGGTCGCGGGGGCAGCAGCCTAAGCAGTGAGGTACAGACGTCCCTCTCCCCAGACACTTCCTCCAGCTCTTCCGGGGGACGCCAGGGTGTTCCCAGACCAGCCGAGAGACGTAGTCCCTCCAGCGTGTTCTGTATCGGCCCCGGGGTCTCTTCCCAGTTGCACATGCCCGCAAACACCACACCAGGGAGGCGTTCTGATCGGCTCCTCTCAATGCAAAGGAGTGGCGGTTCCTCCCGAACTCCGAGTTCCTCCCGGATGACAGAACCTCTCACCCTATCTCTAAGGGAGAGACCTGCCACCCTGCGAAGGAAGCTCATTTCAGCCGCTTGAGTTTGCAATCTCATTCTTTCTGTCACTACTCAAAGCTTGTGACCGTAGGTGAGGGTAGGAACGTAAATGGACTGGTAAAATGAGAGCTTTGCCTTCTGGCTCAGGACCCTCTTCACCACGACTGAAACGAAAACCACATTGTTCCTCCTGAATCCGAGGTTCAACTATCGGCTGGATCCTCCGCTGAGGAGTGTGAGCAGTCCCCTTTTTTAAAAAGGGGAACTACGCCAGCCTAAGACACCTATCCACAGAGATATCTACTGGGCGCTCTGCTTCAGGCAGTGCCTTATCTGTTTATCATAATTTGTAACTGCTGTGTATTAATGTATATGTGTACTGTATCTGGCTGTAAAAACACACTATGGATGAAAGAGAGTGGACTGAAAAGGTTGTTCTTACCAGATGCTGAATGTGTCTTGAAGAAGATGTTCCTCTCCGCTGCTGTGGATTAAAAGCAAGATAAGGTACAATAAACACAACCAACGGAAAACAATGTGTCTTTATGTTGCCCACAATTCTAAGTCTTAAAAACTTGAGGAAAAGTATTTTTTTCCTTTCTTTTTTTTTTTTTACACCCAAGCACACTGGCTCATCAGGCCGGAGTTGATCTCCTCCTGGATGGAATGCACAGTAGCCATTTGTGCTGGGTGGACAGAGGCACGCTTGTGCTTGAGATCTTGCACAGGGGACTTAGCATGGTGGGGTTGTGATGGGATTTGAACTCAGAACATCTGAATCATGAACCCAGCACCCTAACCACTACAACACCAGTCCGACACTTAGATCAATTCGACCACACTTAGATTAAAGGTAATAAAGCAAGTGATGAGACTAAACATCGAGCACAGCCGAGAACTTTTATGCTGCAATATTCATGAATTTTTAGTCGCTTCATCACAGTCAGGGCTGCGGTGGGTGCGGAACCCATCCCAGGACCAGCTGGCACCAAGCATTTTTACTACAATATGAGAAAATAAAACCAAATCAGCTCACCAGTTCAGAGGACGGGGCTGGAACACAGGGCGTGCTGGCCTGCAACAAGGAACAGTAACATATTTAAGGAATAATCCCATCTCCTACACACGCATACATGCACACGCATCCAAGCGCTCAGACTCAGGCCTGTTACTATTTACTTCCACTTCTGTTTTATTCCTCTCTCCATGTAGAAGATGAAGGGAAGGGAGTGGTGTGCTGGGACAGGGCAGAGGAAATGATTTATCACAGTGACAGATAAACTAGACGGGAGGGAAAAAAAAGGAAAATCAGAGAAGCTGTTGACTAAGCGAGCTAGAGGGTGGGGTTGGTTGGGTGGAGGGTGCGGGGAAGGGGGCTATGTCCCTGAGTACTGGACATTGTGGTGACCTCCGACATTCCTTATGGAGACAAATCAATGAAATAAAGCAGTGTTTGGCTCATGTTAAGTAGCCTGAACAAGCTCTAAGTGTGTGCGCATGGTGACAATCATGCTTATGTAATGGCCCGTTGCGAAAGATTTTTTCCAGCCCCCACGAACACATCCGCTCCTGTACTGCCCTGTTTGTTTGGCCACAGGAAAAGGGCTGAGGCCAGAGGATCTCACTCCTCTGGCCTTGGTGTGTCTAAATATTCCGTGTATGCATGAGAGAGGTTATCAGATTGTGCTGCGTTACGCTTGTATTACACGCTGTATATAATCTTGCATATTTATGTAGAAGCTTCCAGGAAAGTGCAATTTAGGCCTTAATAAAATATTTAAATATTTTGCTGAAGGGAAGAATAAGTTCCTTGTGTACAGTACATTGTGGTGAGTGTTTGTGTTGCTAGGTGGGGTCCCATTATAATACTGATTTTCCAAATGTCTTGGCTTCAATCTGAAACTACTCATATGCAAAAGGGTTTCTCATGTAAAATCATCACCCGCTCCACGCTCTGCTCTCAGACTGCATGTAAAGAGCAATCTAAGATTTAAACAGGCGGGTCAGGTTTGTTACCCAGATGTACTTGCCAAAAAGTTGCCTAAATATGTCATGAATGTGCAAAATACTTGTCTATGTTTGTATTCACTGGTGTTTGTTTGTTTGTTTGTTTGTTTGTTAGCAAAAACGTATGAACGGATTTTGATGAAATTTTCAGGATGAGTCAGAAATGATACAGGGAACAATTGATTAAATTTTGGCAGTGATCCAGATTACTGTCCGGATGCAGTTAATTATAAATTTTTTTTTTGCACAGATAACGTTGTCATCCGAGTTACAGAGTCCAGACCACTCCGAAGCGTAACTTCCTGGCTTACATTCGATGGTGTAACCTCATTTCTTTACCTTTCTGTACAACTTTAGGCCAATCATCACAAAAACAATCCATAAAGTATTACTAACATTAACTCATCCGAGTGCAAGGTCTGGTATTCAAGGCAGGCCCGAAACACGATGCAATCATATAAATGGCTGCGTGTTTACATTGTAGGGCTCCAATATTAAACAAGTGTTGCATTTATAAAAATGCTGCATTTCTCCCAACTCCATATGGTGCGACTGAACGGCCTTGGTGGAGGTCTGTGCTCTCCGAGTGCTTTCCTAGTGAAATATTCTTTCATCTTTCGAATCAAAAGGAGTCGAGAGTTTTTGAGCCCAGTATCGAGTGGATGGAACTTCATATCTAGTTGTGCTGAACAGTCTTTAAAGAACGAGCTCACGTTTCAAACCAATTCGTGTCTAACATCCTTCAATAACCAAATCAGACTCTACCCCACACAAACATCACATTCCACCTCAGCATCTGGTTGCAAACAGACACCTGTCAATTTACACTTACATACACTTGACACTTTACATACAGTGTTACTGTAAAACTGCCAGTGGTTTATATTTTTTTATTTTTAAAAAATATATGTTCAAAAAACAACCATCACACATGAAGTATATTTGTGCTGAAGCCTGGCAGACCACCTGAGGTGCGCCGCATTCACCATGGCTTATCACCTCATCCGCTGAACCGCTTAATCCCACCCAGGTAGCGGGGAAGATGGAGCCTATCTCAGCCAACAGTGGGTGAAGGTGGGGTACACCCTGAACAGCTCGCCACACCACTGAAGGCCTAGCAAAAAGGGGGAAATGTGGAACATCCATGAAGCCTAATGTGCATGTCTTTGGACAGGGGGAGCATAGCCAGGTACACACGCAGGGCTCGGCTACTCCTGCTAAAACATATTACATGGTGCCTGATAAAGTGATTAGTACAAATACAGAATTCTGTCACAGTAAATTACTGTTTTTTTCTTTCAGCATATTTTCCTTTGTTTTTTAACCTGCTCTCCACAAAATGTGTTCACATCTTTGATTCAATATCCTGAATATTTTATGTCAAACTATTTCATTCTAACGACAAACAAACCTTCTAATGCTACGAAATCGTCTCCACTACCAGAGAAGCTTTTCTCGTTGACTCAACCTTTCCTTTTACTTTTCCTCTATGCGATCCAAGTGACTCTTACAGTCATCAGGACTGTATCAGTATCGAGTTTTGATCTGTTCCCGCCATTTACTGACAGGTTTGTGTTGGAGGTCAAACAATTTCCTGTCCCGTGAGGAACTATATACACCAAGATTCATATATTTATGCGTAAACACCTGAAATTCTGAACGAAATGAAGTTTTTAAGCCAAACTCCTTCATGCTAACTTGGGCCTTGATGATGTCATTATTCTGAGATTCAGTTTTTAATTAACGTCCAGAAAGATTATTACAGCAGCTGTCAATCTAAGATTTTGGGCACAAACAGATTTTAATAAAACGTTTTAATTGGGATTAAAGAAAACTTTAAGATTTAATTTTCAACAAGTGTAATCATCTCCATTAATGCTTTTGTCCTCACTGGATCATCCCTTCTTTATCTTGCCTCACTCCATCTATTTCTCGCTGACTCTCTCACGCTTCCCTTTTCCCGTGCAAGTCCTTCCTACAGTTCTCTTGCCTGTGTGTTTTCCTCTTGCTGGGTCGGGGGCCTGCAGCAGGGGAGCATTAGGCCAGAAAAAACACACCAGATTCCATCTCCAGGGCCAACACTTACGCTCATTTCCTGCAAAGGCTTGTGTTCTCGCTCCTTCCCCTTGGATACCCAGAGTTCTGTGTCCTTCACTTTTTTACTCTGGGCTTCACAGGGACATTAAGAATTGCCCGAACATGGCGAGAGTCGTGGAGTTGCATCATTGTGTGAGATTAGTCTCCAGAATGCTTAAAAAGTTAAACTTCACACTGGCTTGGCAGTAGAGTGTGTGTAAATATTTATTTGGGCCAAATCACATACTTTTATTAAAAAAAAAAAAAAAAAAAAAAAAAAAAAGAAGAAACCCCCACTTGTTAAAGCGGGTTCCCAACCCCAACCCAGCCAAGCTCTGCTTTCTGTAAGATTTGTGCAGGGTGGCCCA
>JBCNYG010000003.1:5152514-5165834 GCA_039654305.1 Porochilus rendahli | reverse complement strand
ACAAGAACACGAGAAATTCCTTCACAGTGTGTGAGTGTGAGGGTGTGTGTGTGTGTGTGTGTGTGTGTGTGTGAGTGTGTGTAGGGGGTAGTGTTTCAAATTGTACCTCATGTTTAGACAAATTCCATTCATGCCTCTTGTATTTATCCCTCCCTCTTTTTCCTCTATCCCCTCACTCTTTACTTTCTGCACTGAGCTGACTGCCTGCGCTTAAAGGAAATTGTGTGTGAGCGAGAGCGAGCGTGAGACAGAGAGACAGAGAGACAGAGAGACAGACAAAGCTGGAATACATCACACGCCATATGCAATTATTTTTTTTTGCTTACTGATAATTAGGATTTTAACTTATTACTACTTTTCTGATTATATCTTTTAGGGGTGGTGCTATGGTGGCATAGTGGTTAGCAGGCCTACCTCACAGCAAGAAAGTTAATTCTGGTAGGCTCAGAAGAAGGCTAAAGCCTATCTCAGCCAACTCTGGGCAAAGGTCAAGACACATACACAACCATTCACACTCACAGTTACACTTAGGGGCAATTTGGAACAGACAATTAGCCTGATATGCATATCTTTGGACTACGGGAGGAAACTGGTGTACCCAGAGTAAACCCACACAGGCATGAGAGAACATGCAAACACCCTCACCGGGTCTGGGAGCACCTTCTTGCCGTGAGGCTGATGCGCAATGCCAGCACTATGCCATCATGCCTCCCTGTGCTTGAACTTTGACCCCGATGTTTAATCTTATAACCTACTAGTACCGTAGCAGTTCATGGACATTGAGTAATCAGCAACTGGAGCGAGAAGTGTGTACAGGATGACCTAATGTATTCTTAACCTTTGACCTCAGAATCTGTACCAATTCATTGGCATTTAGTTGTGAGTAACTGGTGAACGGTTGGTCAAAATCGTTGAGGGATTTCAAAGATAGAAAGCCTACAAGGAAGTTTGGACAAATAGATGCACGCACACTCGCACAGGCAGGTCGAAATCATGTGCCACCATGCGGCGTGGAGGTAATGGAGGTAAGTAGGGTATGAAGGTGTGCACCATTACACTGTAGTACGAAACATTATTCACTCAGTCAACCGCTTAAGCCCTAATTAGTTTAGCATACACCCTTTACAGCCCGTCAGACCATCACAGGGCAACACACATGCAGCCATTCACACCTGGAGGAAAAGTCATATAGCTAATGTAAATGTTTTTGGACTTTTGGAGGAAACCAGAGTACTTGGAAGAAACCCACACAAGCACGGTACCACGTAGGAATGGCTGGCGCTCGGTCGCAGGTTCTCGCTGAGACACGGATGTGCTAATCACTTCCCTCATTAACTCACTCATGTATTAACTCATATAATTAACTCACTCTAATATACTATCAGAATCACGGAACGGCCTTACGGAACCTCTCTCACAGACACTGGGGGGAGGCGGGGTACACCATGAACAGATCGCCAGACTATCGCAGGGCCAAGTACCCAAGGAAAGCCACACATGGGGAGAGCAGGCAAACAACACAGAAACGCCATCGTTGAGCCCGGGACTCGAACCCAGGACCTTCTACAGATGTGGCAGATGTGCTACCCACTACACCACAGTGCCGCCCCTAAACATTACTGTTTAAGGTTACCCTTTTTCCTTTGTATGTCTCTGGTGTGACACTCCATGACCTGTAAAGGCATTCAGTAGTAAAAAAAGGTGAAATATGTTTTTCATCACCTGAAGTCTGGCGATGCTACATGAATGCAAACTCATCCAGCTGTCAACAGTCAAGCACTTTCTGGCAGGAACATGGACAGCTGTTTCTGCAGACATATCTCACTCTCTGCCAGTGGTCTGGCAAGGCTTTTACAGGCAAACTGCAGAAGGACAACAAAAACTAAATGTACACTGCATGTGATTAAATGATAACATGATTGTTGTTATAAATAAATAAATAAATAAAGTCAGATGAAGGATAAATCTCAGATATTCTTGAGGATCAGGTTTTGAAGCGTCTCTCCAGTAAAGCAGAAATCCTTGGAACACAAAGAAATTTGCCAAGACCTCCCGAAATAGAATCAGGGGGAAAATCCCCAAATAAGGAGAGATAAATCAAGGTCTCATCACACAAGACTCGCCATCCTCCACTTGAAAAAAAAAAAAAAACATTCAATGGGAGCTCTGTTAAAATCTGTTAAAAGGATACGAGCAGTGGTTTAAAAACCTACACAAGAAAAAGTATCGACATCATGTTGAAACCTGAAAATATACTGTACTACATTCTATTTTAATGGTTCATTATTATAATTACAAAGTTCTGCATTTCACACAAGTAATAATAATAATAATAATAATAATAATAATAATAAAACTTTTTAACATATCTCAGATGACCTGTTATATAGACAGACTGATCAAATATAAAGATAAACAGTCTTTAATGTTAATTTATAAATGTAAAATTATACAGAATCATGAATTTAAACACAATTAAAGTTATGGATGGGAATAACTGTCACTGCCTGCAACATGAGGATATAAAATATGTATTTATATAAAATTCACACCATTAAATAATTCATTCATTTTCAGAACCATTTCATCATTTAAGGGTCGCTGGAGGCTAAAGCCAATCTCTCCTGACTCTGGGTGACGGCAGGGAGCATCCTACATAGCTCACCAGACCATCACAGTTCAAAACAGAATCAGACGTGTATAATGTGTGTGTTTGTGTGTGTGTGTGTGTGTGTGTGAGAGAGAGAGAGAGAGAGAGAGAGAGAGAAACGTCACTAAAGAGAGAGTTGAGAGCTGTTGGGTGTCTGTGTGTGTAGAGCCTCAGTGTGAGGGGAAAAGCATCCGAAAAGTGCCTGAATCATTTTGAGGAAGTGAATAACTTGAGTGAGCTTTTCTGCCACGTAAGTGACGAGGCATCGGAGCAAAAAGAAATCCGCAGTGATCAATGTTCCATAAGCCCCATCAGACACTACACTCATGTCAACAGATCATTTAGAGAATAAAAAGTGCTCTGTTCTCATGCCGTTCTCTTAGCAGATGTGTTCTTTTTTGTACAGGGTAGGTTGCCAGGCCTTTTCCTTAACCCTTCACAGCACCTGGTATTCCCAGGCAGTCTAACCAGGCCTGACTGTGCCTTTGTTTAATGATCTAAAAGAATCAAAAGGAGGGACGCGGCCTCTCTACATATCTTCCCAGATATAATCCCTGCATTCTCAACAGGATTTAAGACTAGCTGCGCGGATCATTTCATGAGTGTAAGTTCCTCCTCGTTAAACCGCTTGATGTAGTGTATTTAGATTTACAGCATCTAGTAGTGACCCTTAGCCACGGGGATTTACAGAAGGACTTTGTGAACTTTTATCAAAAACATATACTCACGATTGTTTACTTGGATCGGGAGGAAGTACACCATAAAGATAAAATCCTGTTGGAGGAAGGTTAGTACGACAAGAAACATGAACACACGATGGCTGGGGCCGCAGGGGCTTTAAATAATAATTTAGTGCTAAATTAAAGTTTCCCATTCACTGATGAACATTCTGTCTGTGTTTATCCTCCTTTATCAGTTCGTTTTAGACGAATATAAAGGTTTCCTGGGGAAACTCGCAGGCTTAGTATTTCTTATTCACCTGTTCTATATCTTGTTTTGGTTCTGTGTCTGTTAACAATAACACTATCAAGACCGCATGAGGAAATATCTTGCGCAATAACTTGGCAGCATGTCCCTCACTGTCGGTGGTGAAAGGCATGTAAAAGAACCATTGCTGACTTTTGTAAAGAGTGGCGTCAGCGTGTTTCTGCCAGCTGGCTGAGATGGGCTGAGATGGGCTGAGATGGGCACCAGCCTCCCCGTGACCCTAATTAGGATTAAGTTTTTCAGAAAATGAATGAATGACTTTGCAGTACAACACCGATTGGTAGAAAGTTTTAAAGAGTTAAGAAACAGAAGAAGGGATGTGATTTCAAGAGAAATAAAAAGATGGTGATATTAATATCACGGTGATCGGTGCAGGGGTCATGAACACTCGCATACAGGAGTAAACAAATGGTTTCAGAAAACATTTCATTTCTGGCACTCATTAGAAACGCCTCCAATAGGAAAGTGCAGACGATGGAGAGCCTATAAAGCATCTCTGAATCATATCTCTCTATTTGATAAAAGCACTGTCCATCACTGTACGCATACATGCATGCGGTGTAGTGGTTATCACGTCTGCCTCGCAGCAAGAAGGTTCTGGGTTCGAGTCCTGTGCTCAGCAAAGGCATTTCTGTGTGGTTTCCTCCCACAATTCAATGACAAACACGTTATGCTAATTGCCTGCTCCAAATTGCCCCTAGGTGTAAGTGGTGCGTTTTGGCCCTGAGATGGTTTGGCAACAGGGTGTACCCCGCTTTGCTCAGTGGGATGGACTCCAGCCTCTTCACCGTCCTTGTAGGATTGAGCAGCACGACAAATGAGTGTGTGAGTAAGAGTATCCCGTCAACAGGCAGTTGATGAAAGTGATCAGATGGGAACTCAGTCTGGCACTAATTTAATATAAACATCACCACATGTTAATCGTTTTTACAAAAATTCCAATGCCTTCGGCTGTGATTAATCCAGACACCATGATCCCACCAACACTATATGTTTCAGTTGTCTGGCTGCACGCTTCCTAAAAAAGCTGCTTCTTAAAGTGTCCTTACATAGAGTCGCCCATTACTCCAATTATGAAACAGAAACCTGGATTCATTACTAGAGATCACTTTCTTTTATTCAGACAGTCTCTGTGTTCTCTGGCAAATCTCTTGGAACATATTTCAATGCAGTTTTTTTAACTTTTTGACTTGCAACCAAATTCAACATATATGAACATGCTGTTACTCACACTAATACGCCTTGAAAACACACGAAAAACCGTCGCTAGCACGTGCGTTCATTGTAAAAGCCAGGGTTACTGACATGTTTGTGGACAGCCATAGACTAATGGTTAGAAAAGTGGCTTTGGGACCAAAAGTTTGCCGGCTCAATTCCTGAAGCAGCAGAAAAATGTGTGGGGGTGGGGCAGTGAGCTACACCTTCCCTTCCTCCACCTTAATGGCTGAAGTACCCTTGAGCGAGGCACCTAAGCCCCAACTGCTCTTTGGGCACCGCAATGCATGGCAGCCCACTGCTCCGAGTGTGTGTGTGCTCACTTTGGGTTGAATGCAGAGGTAATAATTTCCTTTGTGGGATTAATACAGTATAGCAAAATAAATAAATAAAATCCAACCTGAACTGTAAATAAAATATACACAATACATTCTATACCATTTTGCAACGCATCTCAGTGAGGGGCAGGTGACAACAAGCAGTGACAACAGATACAACGACGACGAACACTGTCCAGCCAATGGCAAGATGCGGTCAACACATATTTACTCACGCAGCCAATCAATGTCATTGAAATCATGTTATGCGTACATGCCGCTGTTTTGCAGGTTAGCGATAGCTAACAGTGTGGCGGAGTTTAGAGAGGTACATGCTGGTAACCCCTTATTATGGCTGAACAAATGGGCAGTGGCACACCCACTCACCAAGCCAAAGTAAAAAAGAAATGTGGTTTGAAGATGGAATGTTGGACTATCAGCGAACAGGAGAACAAGAGGTGCAACTGGGTGAGACTTTTTCTTTTCTGAGTGAGAAATTATGCCTTTGAATTTGTGAACTCAATTAATGATTACATGAGGACATCTTCGTTATTTCCACTGTAGGTGGCCAAATCACTTTTATTAAAAGTAATCTAATGGAAGTTACTGCTGTAATTTTATTCTTTTAATAAAAGAGCTCAGACACATGAAAAATTAGGGGAAACATTGGCATCTTATTTTACTTCAGTTGAAATCACATCCCTTCTTCCCGTTTCTTAACATTTGATGGAGGACTTTTCTACTTTCTATAAATTGGTTTTGCAGTGCCAAGATATCACAAAACTTTTTGTCTGGTCACAAAGTCTCGTTACTTTTATCGTAAACAGACACTAAACAAATGCTCCTCTAATTATATTTGTCAGAAAAGGAAAGTCAAGATATGATATATACTGTATGTATAGATATAAGTTAACCCGAAATCACTTAGTTGACTGCTGTGTCAAGGTCAAGGTGACGCATATACAGTCCCAGCCAAGACCCTCCTGTGCGTAACTTATCCACCAAATTTGGTGATCCTAAATAATTTCCTTTCAAAGTTCTCACACTGATAAACCTTGGGAAGCTGAATGTAGAAAAAGTGACCCTGTGACCTTAAAACAAAATCAAGGTGACTCGTATACAATCCCATTCTATTCACTCCAGAGGGGGAACTCATGCACCAAAGGAGATCCTATGTCATCAAATTAAACAGATAGTGGGAGGTAAAACACAGAGACATTTACTTATGCTGAGGTTCCCAAACCTGGTCCTGGAGGACTCCCTGTCCTGTATGTTTTAGTGCTTTCCCTACTCCATCACACCCACTTCAAGTCCTAAGGATGCTGATACTTAACTAATTAGGTGAGTTGAGAATAAGCAAAACACCAAAATGTTCAAGGCCCCAAGGTCTAAAGGCCCAAGACCAGGCCCTGTGGACATCAATAGACCAAAAGCCATATAAAATAAATACATAGGAAGCCAAAGTAAAAAGAAGACATGGACTCCCACCTGCTCTTTATACAGCATCATAATCTAAATCCCTACACAAAGACATTATGGACGTGACCACACAGTCTCCACCTAAAACAGCGCTCATTTAGTTTGTAATGTACCTTGGAATTGTCCCGGGTTTGGTTAGACCTGAATATAGAAGTATAATCTTGTGTAAGGACAAAACAATTGTGCCCACGTCTTGGGTGTGTTCAAAAACACATACTTGGCCGATATATTTCACCATCAGGAAGAAATTCCTCCACACTGTGAGGATTATTACATAATTCCAAAAAAACATGATCAAACGTTTAGAAATAAAATGGATTAAATCCCTGAACAATGAAACGGAAGGTTTAGAGAATGATATCAATACGACACAACATTAATGTTATATTTTATTCTAAACCCACAGACTGTGGTAGCCTTGTGGTGTTTAACAGCTCAGCAAAGAAAACAGAGTTAACAGAGTAAACAGAATAAATAGAGTAAAGCAGAGTAAATAGGTAAATAGTGTAAATGGAGTTAAAAGAGTAAACAGAGTTAAAAGAGTAAACAGAGTAAATAGAGTTAGAGTAAATAGAGTTAGAGTAAATAGAGTTAAAAGAGTACACAGAGTACACAGAGTACACAGAGTAAAGAGTAAATAGAGTTAAAAGAGTAAACAGAGTTAATAGAGTTAAAAGAATAAATAGAGTGAACAGAGTGAATAGAGTTAAAAAGTAAATAGAGTAAACCGAGTAAAAAAGTAAAGAGTTAAAAGAGTAAATATAGTAAATAGAGTAAACAGAGTAATTAGAGTAAATAAAGTTAAGAGTAAACAGAGTTAATAGAGTAAACAGAGTAAATAGAGTTAAAAGAGTAAACAGAGTAAAGCAGAGAAAAAAGAATAAATAGAGTAAACAGAGTAAATAGAGTAAACAGAGTAGATAGAGAAAATAGAGTAAATAGAGTTAAAGAGTAAACAGAGTAAATATTGTAAACAGAGTTAAAAGAGTAAACATAGTAAATAAAGTAAAACAGAGTAAACATAGTAAACAGAGTAAATAGAGTTAAAAAGTAAATAGAGTTAAAAGACTAAATTGAGTAAATAGAGGAAACAGAGTAAATAGAGTAAACAGAGTTAAAAGAGTAAACAGAGTAAATAGAGTAAACAGTAAATAGAGTCAAAAGAGTAAATAGAGTTAAAAGAGTAAATAGAGTAAACAGTGTAAATAGAGTTAGAGTAAATAGAGTAAATAGAGTAAAACAGAGTAAATAGAGTAAACAGAGTAAATAGAGTAAACAGATTAAATAGAGTTAAAAGAGTAAACAGAGTTAACAGAGTAAATAGAGTTAAAATACTAAATTGAGTAAATAGAGTAAACAGAGTTAAGAGTAAACAAAGTAAATAGAGTTAGAGTAAATAGAGTTAAAAAGTAAACAGAGTGAATTGAGTTAAAAGAGTAAACAGAGTAAATAGTGTAAATAGAGTAAACAGAGTAAATAGAGTGAATAGAGTAAACAGAGTTAAAAGAGTAAACAGAGTTAAAAGAGTAAATAGAGTAAATATTGTAAATAGAGTAAACAGAGAAAATGGAGTAAATAGTGTTAAAAGAGTAAGTAGAGTAAACAGAGTAAACAAAGTTAAAAGAGTAAACAGAGTAAACAGATTTAAAGAGTAAATAGAGTTAAAGAGTAAATAGAGTTAAAGAGTAAATAGAGTAAAGCAGAGTAAACAGAGTAAACAGAGTAAATAGAGTTAAAAGAATAAATATAGTAAATAGAATAAACAGTAAATAGAGTTAAAAGAGTAAATAGAGTTAAAAGAGTAAATAGAGTTAAAGAGTAAATAGAGTAAATAAAGTAAGGCAAAATAAACATAGTAAACAGAGTAAATAGAGTTGAAGAGTAAATAGAGTAAACAAAGTAAATAGAGTAAACAGAGTGAATAGAGTTAAAAGAATAAAAATAGTAAATAGAGTAAACAGTAAATAGAGTTAAAAGAGTAAATAGAGTAAACAGTGTAAATAGAGTTAAAGAGTAATTAGAGTAAACCAAGTTTAAAGAGTAAATAGAGTAAATAGTGTTAAAAGAGTAAATCGAGTAAAAAGAGTAAACAGAGTAAATAGAGTAAATAAAGTAGGGCAAAGTAAACATAGTAAACAGAGTAAATAGAGTTAAAGAGTACATAGAGTAAACAGAGTAAATAGAGTTAAAAGAGTAAACAGACTAAATAGAGTAAACAGACTAAATAGAGTAAACAGAGTAAAAAGTGTAAACAGAGTAAATAGTTAAAGAGTAAATAGAGTTAAAGAGTAAACAGAGTAAATCAGAGTACATTGAGTAAACAGAGTAAATAGAGTTAAAAGAGTAAACAGAGTAAATAGAGTTAAAGAGTAAATAGAGTTAAAGAGTAAATAGAGTTAAAGAGTAAACAGAGTAAATCAGAGTACATTGAGTAAACAGAGTAAATAGAGTTGAAAGAGTTAATATAGTAAACAGAGTAAACCGAGTTAAAAGAGTAAACAGGGTAAATAGAGTTAAAAGAGTAAACAGGGTAAATAGAGTTAAAAGAGTAAACAGAGTAAACAGAGTAAAGAGAGTAAAGCAGAGTTAACGTTTAGTGGACTCCGTAGGCTCTAAATCACTGCCATCTGTGTCCAGAGTACAGGAGGAGAAACACAAGCATGGAGAGAACATGTAAACTCCATACAGAAATGTCAACACCAAGCAATGGGACTTGACCCCAGGACCTTGCTGCTGTCAGCCGGATCTCCTTCTTTAACAGGATTTTTTATTAGGCGGGATCTTATGTGGGGATTTCAGAGCTCCCTCTTCACCACGATGGACCGGTACACGCTCGGCTTTACAGCAGCGGCTGCGGAGCTGAGCTGTCAACCGATCACCACCTGGTGATGAGCTGGCTGAGATGGCAGGGGAGGCTGCCCTCCAGACCTCGGAGACCCAAGAGTGTAGTTAGGGTTTCCTGGGAACGTTTGGCAGAGCTACCACCACATCCCAATGGAGGCCGGGGACACAGAGTCCGAACGGGCCATGTTCTGTCCTCTATTATTGAGGTGGCAGCCCAGAGCTGTGGCCGGAAGGTCATCTGTGCCTGCTGTGGAGGAAACCCCCGAACCAGGTGGTGGACACCTCAACTGGGCATGTCGTCAGGAGGTGGAAGGAATACTTCTTGCCGGAGCCAAAGCTTGGTCTGCATTGGTAACAAATATGCCTTATATTTACATATAAAAAAAATGTATTCAATATGAGTCATCCATAATCCGCTGCTTATCGAAGGGCAGGTCGTGGAAGTAACAGGTCTGAAAGGAAAACCCAGGTCTCCTTCTCCCTACTGACACTCTTCAGCGCCCCCTAGGGGATTTCGAGGTGTTCTTATGCCAGACAGGATATATAATCCTTCCAGGAGTTCTGGTTCCACACGCACACACGCACGCACGCGCGCACACGCACACACGCACACACACACAGTGAAGAAATTAAAAATATGTGAACACTGTGCCTGAAAGGTTAAATGCTGTAATCAAAGTAAAGGATGTTCTCATTAAATACTGCCTTTTTAGTGATTCGCTGAACCATTCTATATGGATTGTCGCAAAATTTGCAACACCTTTCAGTGTTTCTGTTCATTATTCATACTTTGCTTTAATATACTTGTCGGAATTATTTTTTTGGTTCTCATTGCCTACAGTTGCATTGTTCAATTCATTTTCACCAAAAAAGAGTGAATAATTTACTTATTTTTATTAGGATTCCTTTTAGATAAACGGTGGTGTATAATCTTTACAGCACACTACTGTATTTTATATATATTATATATGTGAGTGTGTGTGTATATATATATATGTATAAATATCTTGAAGTTACAAATATCTATATAAACAAATACAAACACTATCAGTGCATAACGTACAGTACTATCAGTGATAAATGGAATGTATGTGGGCGACTGGTTGCTCAGTTTAACAGCTAGGGATGATTTCCTGTGTTGTTACATTTAGGTGGTATTATAATCTAGCGCAAAAAAGTACATTAATGACATTTTCCATAAAAAGTTCTAAGAAGACAATATATGGTGTGATGAGCCTTTGCTTTAAAACCATTGTATCTCCTGTAGAGTTGAGTTTTATAAAGTAAAGATCTCTATGTGTTACTGAGTATCTTCCAGAACCAGACCCAGTTCCACTGGAGACTGATATTTGCATGTAAAACTTATGTTTTTGTCTTAAAAGTGTTGCTTACATAATACAATGCTTTCTTTATTGATATAAGGAGTCTGATAAAGAAAGCATTGTATTATGCTACCAAGTCAAGTTGGTTAGTTTTTTTTAGAAAAATCGGATTTTTTTTATTGGCATAGAAATTATCTGACAGAGGTTTGCTTCTTCTGCTGCAATTTATAACATGAGTTAGCAGGTTTTTTAAGTGGAGCTATCAGCGGGACATGCGCAGGTGGCTAAAAAAGAGGTGAAGGGAAACAACCCGTTTTTTTCTGTCTTTTTTTTTTTTTTTTAAAAACAAGAGACTCCTCATATATACAAATATCTTTTTTTCATTTTGTTCTGGAAAACTAATTTTTGGAATCGAAAATAATTTTGTAGTGACTCGCTGATGTACAGACACATAAACAAAAAATCCACAGCAGTTGTAACAGTCAATAGCTGTGACTACCCTCTCACCCAGTCGGTCACCAGACCGCTTAATTCTTCTTGTGTTGTGGTGAAGCAGGAGCTTCTTGACCGACTCTGGACAAAGAAGGGGTACATTTAAAACGGGCCATTGCAGAGCCAACACACACACACAACTAACCACACATTCAAACCAAGAGGCCATTTAAAACAGCCAGTTCACCTAATATGCATGTCTCTGAGCTGTAGGAGGAAACCAGAGTACACCGAAGAAACCCACACAAGCATGGAAGAACACGCACAAAACTGCACACAGAAATGCCCTCCATGAGCCCAGGACTCAAACCCGGTACCATCTGGCTTTGAGGTGGACGTTTTAACTACTACATCACGGTGCCGCCCCCAGCTGCGAGCATCAGAAAGGAAAAAAACAAAAACAGTCAACAACCACAGTACAAAAATAAAAAAACAGAAGTGACAAAGACAGCTGCGTGACATTAAATAGATTAGTAGTGTCTAAAAACTGCCAAAAAGATCTCAGCAGGACAAAGGTACGCATGCTACTAGACACATCCTGTATCAAGCTGATAATGTTACTGAAAGAGTAAAATAACAAACCGTCTGACTGGGCTCATTATCAAAGCCTCACTGGAGACTGGAGCCGCATCCAAACGCATAACAGAAAAAAACAAACAAAAGCTTTCAGTGCATTGGTCCTGTATATTTATGCTCTCTTGGGTCCAGATCTCAGAATAGATAGATGTGGGAGTGAAGAGCAGGAAGACGCTGAGAAAATGTCAGGGTCAAAGACATTTGATTGACAACACACAAGCAGATGTCCAGACTGAAAACACTGAGTGCCTGTTCTCACCGCCGCCTTCAGTATCCCAGGCTGCTTTCTGGCCCAAGTGTCTGGGCACATCTTTATGGGATTTTCAAGCCTGGGGTTAAGAACACATTCTTAAGCTGTGGTTCAAAGAACACCAGGAAAGAGATCTGCTAATGGATGATTTATTTTAATGGCAAGAACCACTTAATACTGCAAGGGTCACAACGAGGCTGGAGCCTGTCTCAGCTGACTCTGAGCAAACTAGTACAACCTGAACAGCTCACCAGTCCATCGCCGGGCCAACGTACACACAACGCTCACATACGCACACGCAGCTCTTTGGACTGCGGGAGGAAACCAGAGGCCGGAGGAAACCTATGCACGCTCAGGAAGTACATGGAAACTCCACAGAGAAACATGCTTACCAGGCCCGGGACACAAAGCCAGGAACGTCTTGCTGTAAGGCAGATGCTAAGAACTATGCCATGTCATCCATGGATAGAACACGAGGAGTTAAATGCTAATATTATTATTATTAAAAATTGAGATGGTCTTCACACAGTGTTGGCTGAGATAGGCCCCAGCCTCCTAGGGACCTTAGTAGAATTAAGAGGTTCGGCAAATGAGTGAGTGTTTGAAAAATCACTAATGGAACATGATAAACGTAAATCAATGTACATGTTTTAAATACGAGTTTTATTTATTTATTGTTTTATTTACATACAAGTCTTTTCATTCCGAGGTTAAATTCCTTACATCCATTTTGGTTGAACTTGGCCTCTTGAAAAATATGCACACAATGGGCTGATTACAAAAACTCTACATTCCCATGCAAAGCGACATGTGGTCCTGCTTGTTTTCGTGGGAATCCGAGGTTACAAACAGCCCAGAATCTCCACTTAGCACTGCATCCAGAAAACCCACACCAGTGTTTACACAGGGATGTTGATGCTCACTTACCCCATGTTCCTTTGAACCACACTGAAAGGTCCAGACTGGGAATACACCAAGTTCACTTTGAGAAGGGAAAGCAAGGCACTGGTACAGCAGATACAGCGCTCTTTATTAAAGATGTGGGTTTCAGGAAGAGTAAAGTTCTCATTTCGGAAGCCCCTCGCTCCTGCTGATGAAGATCCATATGGGATTAGATCTGCACTCAGTGACTGTGGAGATGACTTTTCTCTGCTGGTGATATAAACTCTCTTGCTGCAGTTATCTAGA
>JBCNYG010000003.1:5138704-5150795 GCA_039654305.1 Porochilus rendahli | reverse complement strand
ACTCTTGATTGCTGTCAGCTCTGTTTTTCCGTAAACGCTGCAGGAAATCTGCTGGTCTATTTATGTACTAATGTAGCAGTTTAATGTGTTGTGATAGTTTGCTTTGAAGGGTCGTTGCTTTATATCTATAATGTTTTTGTCTCCTCTTTCTTCTGTATTCTTTCCCTTTTGCTCCTGTTTGCTGTCCTCTTTCTTTTTCAGGACATTAGAGTTATTTGTTTTCCAACAAAAGTTAAACTGTTTCAGCTATTTATTACAGACACTCACTGAACTTGATTCGTTCATCAGGATCAAGTTTTTCCTCAAATGTTTTTTTCTCATGTTCTAAGGCCCCTTCTCTCTCCTGAAAAACAAAAATTCCATTCATCCATCCACTTAATCCAACTAGGGTCATGGGAGGAGTACAGCCTATCTCAGCCAGCTCTGTGCAAAGACAGCTTTCACCCTGAACAGCCTGATAACAAAAATAAACATAGATTAAATGATTAAATTACCAAAGTAAAGTTTTCCCCATTTCTCAAGAGATTATTTGAACATTTCATTATTTAATCTTTAAACCCTTTAATTAATAATATGATTAATGAAATGACAATTTCATCCTTTTTACCTGCATACTCACATCACAAACTGTGTGTTTCTCTCAGTGGATGTGACTCTGGATCCTGATACAGCTCATCCCTCTCTCATCCTGTCTGCTGATGGAAAACAAGTGACAGACGGAGACGAACAACAAGATCTCCCTGATACACCACAGAGGTTTAATTCGTGTGTCTGTGTTCTGGGAAAGCAGAGTTTCTCCTCAGGGAGATTTTATTATGAGGTTCAGGTCAGTGGGAAAACTGACTGGGATCTTGGAGTCGCAACAGAGTCCATTAACAGGATGGAGGGGATTACACTGATACCTCAGGATGGATTCTGGACTGTAGCTCTGAGGAATGAGAATGAATATGAGGCTTGTGCTGGTCCCTCTGTTCCCCTCACACTGAGAGAGAAGCTGGAGAAGGTGGGGGTGTTTGTGGATTATGAGGAGGGTCTGGTCTCCTTTTATGATGTGAAGTCCTGCTCTCATATCTACTCTTTCACTGCTCAGTCTTTCACTCACAAACTCTATCCATACTTCAGTCCTTATTTAAATAATGGAGGTAAAAATTCAGCACCACTGATCATCACTCCTGTATTTAATACTGAATAAATTTCACCTCACAGATTTAATCATCTATTAGATGGTGAGAATAAAAAGAAATATTGGATTTTTTTCTGGTGAATTTTAGAAAAACATTTTCTCTTTTAAAGGGCTGTACAGTTTATTTTAATTCCTGGGGTTTGTGTTTTTTGTCTTTTTACACATTTACGAATGAAATATTAATAAAGATCATTTTCACGTCACACTGAGTTTTACTGCAGAATTTAATCTGATCAATAAAATGGATGAAGCTCAGCTGTTGATGTTTGTGTAGATACAACCGAACAAATCTGTGTTGAGGATAATTGGTTGTTGTCACTAAAGATTGAAGAACCAATCAGCGTAATGCGCATGTCTTTGGACTGTGGAAGGAAACCGGATCCCCCAGAAGAAACCCACGCAAGCACAGGGAGAACATGCAAACTCCACACAGAAACACCTTTTCCAAGTCTGGGACTCGAACCCAGGACCTTCATGCTGTAAGTCGACCACGATGCCACCCAGAATCCTTTGGGGCTTATTAAACATAGGGAGGCAGAGGGAACCTCATTAATATCCATGATTGGTCAGTGAAACCTTCGGCTCGGACTTTTCATGTCGCTGCACAAAAGTGTCTCATGACGCTGCACAATTAACCAACCGACAATTTACATATGATTTAATTTCCTGTTTGAAAGGACAGTTCATTCTCCAGTAAAATTACTGTGGTTATTGACTCCAGTGTGTGTGTGTGTGTGTGTGTGTGTAAATAGGGTAGTAAAAGTTTGCGTTATGCAGGTTTACCGTGATTCTGTCCCAAAATTTACCCTCACAGTGTTTTAAGCTGCACAGATGTAGTTGTGGTTAAATTCCTGATTCTCATTCCTGAAATATACCGCACCCGTTAACAGCAGCATCAAGATCGAGTGGTTATCATGTCTACCTTACAGCAAGAAGGTCCGGGGTTCAAGTCCCGAGCTCGGCAAGGGGATTTCTGTATGGAGTGTACATTCTCCGGGTACTCTGGTTTCCTCCCACAGTCCAAAGACATGCACGTTAGGCTAAGTGCCTGTTCCCAACTGCCCCTATGTGTGAGTGACAGTGTGAATGGTTGTGTGTCTGTTGGACCTGCGATGGACTGGCAAGCTGTTCAGGATGCATCCTCCCTTCGTGCAGTGTTGGCTGAGCTAGACACCAGCCTCCACGTGACCCTAATAGAATTAAGTGGTTGGAACATGAGTGCATGAGTCCCAGTCAAAAGTTAGGACACACCTTACAATATTGTTAGAATGGTCAGGTGTGTTCAGAATTTTGACTGGTACTGTATAGATTATAGCAGGTGCTATAAACAACTGTTCCCTCGCCAGGCTCGGTTTTTCACTTCTTCTGAAGTTATGCTGCAATCCACTGTTCCCATAACTCTGAAAAACCTTCTGCAGTCGAAGATTGTGATGAAAATGTGATTGGACAGTTATTTAACCCAGAATTTGGGAAATCAGGGACTTGGGCGTCATCCAACTTGTCTGTTGTGGCTCTACTGATTTAAACTGGGTTTTAAAAAAAATGAAAAATTTTATGTGTGAATATAAAATATTCATAACATTTTCAGTATATGTTGCTGTAATGAACGATAAATAAAATCATAAGGAATTTCTGGTGTTCAGTGATTTCCCTGTGTGATTTCTGGTATAGTAACTACCCTTTTTCTTATAAACACAAGAAATTGTGTTGAAAGAGTTGACTGGTTCTGTATATAGAAAGGGTATGGAGTGTGTATATATATATATATGTATAATACTTGGTATGGAGTAAATGTGCACACACTGCCCCCTACTGGTACGTTGTAGTATTATAAGGTAGTATTTTAACGGTGCCCTTGTGTTTTGTTAGCCCTGAAGCCTTTAAGGAATGTTCGCTTCTTGTCCCTCGCGGGACGCCGTGATTTGGGCTATTTTTGCGCTTTGCGGGCGCCATTTTGGCTCAATGTTTACTTTACCGTTCTTAAGTTAAGCAGCATAGACTTTTAAATAAGTGGATCACCAATGAGTGCTTAGTATACTATTCGAAAACGAAGCTCAGTCGGCGCCATCTTGGGACCTTACAAAATGTAAACAAACCTACATACGAAGCATAGATTCTTTTTTCTGCTAGATTTATTATCTCTTATTGTGTATAACTAATACATACCTAGAGGGTTTTATCCTGTAGTACTGAAGCTACACCATAATTATAACTACATTCACACAATTTTACATTTTTAAAATAATCAGTATTATCACAGTTCAGCAGAACATACATGTACATATCGTTGTTTAATAAAGTAATTATAAAAGGAACAAGTTAATAACTCATAATTCAGTAAAGGTTTTCACAAATGTAAAACAGTATTGAATACAGCCAGAATTTCAGGATTGATTCAGGATCAATTTTGTCTTTGTGTTCCAATTTTAAATTTTAATAAACAATCATATAACATAAATACATATTTTGAATGAAATTGAAATGTAGTTTTTGTTTTTAACAGACTAGTAGTTGCAGTATCACCAAAATGAATTGAATAAAGTGATAAACTTCATGTTTACATTTGACTCAAAGCATTAATGTGTGTTCCTCTGGGTTTTTGTGATTCTTACGTTGTTTCGACCTTTGTGCAAGAAATGGGTCAAAGTTTTCTTTTGAAAACATGAATATTCGCCGAAATTCACGCGTTGCACGGTTTACCTAATAAACGGTCTGTGGTGAACACTATAAATGGCGCTCTGCTTAAATGTCAGATATCGCAGTGTATAAGTGGTCGTTGAAACATTCTGTTGAGCACAACACATCCTGTGGTTTTAAAAAGATGATTGTGTGCTGTCTGGCAAGGTTTTTTGGATTTTTAATCATTCATTCTTTTCTGAACCACTTAATCCTAATTAGGGTGGCGGGGAGGCTGGAGCCCATCTCAGCCAACAGGGTGAGGGCAGAGTACACCCTGGACAGCTCGCCAGCCCATCGCAGGGCAGAAACACACTAACGGCTGTACAGCCTATTCTAGATGTAAATCAGCAATGGTTCTTTTACACGCTCTCTTGTTCACGTTTACTACTAATTGATCTGAGACTGATCAAAGGCACAGCAGTCCGCGAGAAGACCACCTGATTTGACTTGTTTACTTCTGCTACTGATTAATCCGAGACACAACTAAAACATTGTAACATTCTGTGGTGTTTAAATAACTCTGTGACCGTCATTTTGACCTGAAGACCACCTTTGTACCTTTTTTTGTACAGCTTACATGAAAATGTGAATAAAAGCAACATTTTACTTTTTTTTATTGTTGGGGCCAACTTAGGAAAGGTCATAAAATTTCAAGTTAAAAAAATATTGTTTAGGGGATTTTGGGGTTTTTAACACAGTGGCGGGTCATTTTGACCCGAGGACAACAGGAGGGTTAAGTAATAGAGCAAAGGATCACAGAAGAACTATTGACATTTGACCTGAGTGTACTCATGAAATAAACACATTGAAGACTGGAGTGAAGATAAAAAGAAGGTTTAATAAAGATAACAGATCTGCCAGCCTGTCCAGAGGGATTATGGGAACACCTTTATCAGTAGTGGAAGAAGGAGCATCCTCAATTGTCGGGGACATGGGTGTGTAGTCAGAATCATAACCAGAATAATCAGGGAGATGCTCCATAGGAGAATGTGGAGGAGAAGGCTCTGGAGAAGATTACTCTGGAGAACGCACGGAGATGAAGGGAGAGTCTGAAGGAGACTCTGGCCATGGAGAAAAATATCAATAGCGCACCTGTGTAAACAGATCTTGGGTTTCAGGCATAGTTTGAGTAGATTGATCTCAAGTGGTAACTGAAGATTGGAAGGGATAGAAGGGAGGCCTGGATTGAGACCCAGAAAATCCAGGCTGGAACCAGGTGGCAGAAAGAAACTCCAGAAAATCCAAAAGGTTGGGATTAGCATGGGCCAGATGGTAGTGGAGATGGTGATGTTGACCAGATCTCGACCTTCTGAAAATAGCATGATGGGCTGACTGAGCTGGAATTAATGGAAAGGAAAAAGATACATGTCATGTGACTATTTAACCAATAATATGTAATCTGCAATATAACTTAGCAATCAAATATAATAATTAAATACTGAAAACACTTTGAGGTCCAAGAACCCATGATATGCATCTAGATAAACTAACAAAGTGAGCATTGATACACTGAGGGCTAAAACAAAACATATTATATAAGACAATTATATAAACACATTATACAAGACAATTATATAAAATAGCTTGCTTACATGTTTGCAAAATAAAATAAAGAAGAGATTAAAAGGTACATACACATGTTGAGTGAATCAGAAAAGTAGCGTGCAGTATATTTTGTTTGACCGGTTCACACAAGCAAATTCAGAAATAACAAGATAACATGGAAGCTTACTTATAAGCACCATTTTTTTGTAAAAACTCTCCAAAACGACAGGAAATAAGGGGAAATCAAATACGACTACATCACATCAGGAAGCATGAGATCACATTAGGGGTGGAACAAAACCTCAGAATTTTTTTTGTGATTGACTTCAACTTACCTTGTTCTTCCTCATCTGCTGAGTTGGGATTGTAATTTGGTTGATTTTTTGAGTATTTACTGAGTGATAGTTAAGAAACATAATAATAATAATAATAATAAGTTGAGAAACAACTAAGCTAAAAAAAGAGGGACCATGCTTCCACTGGCGTATGTGCACTCGGAGAGGGCTGAGTTCTGACATGTTTTACACTTTTTTAAATGAAATGTGTTCATGTTTTACACAAATGCAACATGCAAACAGAAAATACTTAACATTTATATTTATTTTATTTATATACATATATACTTTTATTCACAATTTTAAGATTCCCATATATGTGTGCCATATGTGTGCTGCAGTGGCAGGCTGTGCATTTGGAACCTGGGCCTTCAGTGGGGACTTAATGGACTCAATCCACCTCTTAATACCACCATCACGTCACGATTATTCAAACGATCAGTAATATATAAAAACGCCATATAAAAAGACTTGGCTTTACAGAGAAAGAGGCATTTCGCGTATTGAGGGTGAATACTACTATTACTAAAGCAAGATATCCAGTTAACCCTTTAGCATTACGTAAATTCCACTGGCGATCACCAGTGGAAGCTGTCTGTAAATTTGGCACTCGGCCAGATGTAACAGGCGAAAATGTAGCAGCTGTGATAAAGGGTTCAATATTTATCTAATTACATGACAAAAACATAAAAAATGTAAACAAAATACATTATATTCACCAGAGATGCTGATAATTTCTAAATAATATTTGAACTTGGCTTGTAAAACTGTTTTGCTCTGACCAACCAATCAGTGGACAGAAAAATGCTGATGTTATTGTGGGCCAGCTAGCTGGCCCTGTGAGGCGAATTTGAAATCTGATTGGTTAAAGAAACAGTCCAAATCACCTGATGGCCCGCCACTGGTGTGCTGCGTGATACTTTGTTGCAAAGTTAGGCAAAAGTACTACAAGCCAAGCATTTTTCATTGCACATGAGCCACTGTGTATCAATAGCATCACATCATAAATGAAATAGCAATAGCATAAGGTAAATATATTAAATGTATGATCAAGGCAACTCAATCCAAACTAAAAATACATGCAATCCTTGATTGTCATAGTTTGGACTTTCTAGTGGCCAAAAGTTGTTTTTGTTTGAGTTATTCTGCCCGAGTGCTTTTTGTCTCAACCTCTCTGCGTCTCCTCCCTACTCTTGTCTCCTTCCAGCTGTTCGCTATAATTTTGGTCACAGGAAGTTATTGGTTGGGGTATTTATTTCCTGATTTTTCTGTTTTCTGCACTTTCTGAGTCTTTGTTTGTTGAGTGGTGAGTTACTAGAATAACTACTTACTATTTAGTAGTGTAATAATTGACTTTAACCTTCACTCTCTGCATTTGGATCATCTTCTGTGACTTAGTGGCTTGTCACCTATTTTGCACTTGTTGGTTCAGCCAGTGGTGGGTTCCTACCCCACAATAGGGGTACACTACATTGATGTAATGCAAGCTAAACCTTTATGTTCAGTTGTACAGAACATCTGAGCAACATTTTGACTGACCAACCAATCACAACTAATATAGCACAAAAATAATAATGAACCCACCTAAAAAGCATGGTGTCAATTTGATCAGGTGATAACAAGGATCAAGCCTCAGTCAATTGTAATAAAATTCTATTTACTGTTAAGGTTGCTTAAATAACAGCTGCTGCAATGGATATTACATTGGTACAATAGGTCCCTCTTAGGGAACAGTTTAGGGGATGAATGCATGATTTTTGTATAGTGACACATAATGAGGGAGTGTTTTTCTACTTGCTACAATGTTTGTTAGCAAAGTATGTACCATTGTCAGATCTGAGTTGTCTAGGAAAACCATGTCTTGGAATGAATTCCCTTTGCAGCCACTTAATGACTGTTTTTACTGTTTCTTTACCCCCGGGTATTGATTCCACCCAGTGGGAAAAGGTATCTACACATAATTACTGGTCCCTCATATCCCCAGGTCTGGAATGAGGTCCTGCCCCAAGTGGAGGAGTTCAAGTATCTCAGGGTCTTGTTCACAAGTGAGGGAAAGATGGAATGTTAGATTGACAGGAGGATCATTGCAGCCTGTGATGTAAAACGGAGCTTGTACAGGTCCGTCTTGGTGAAGAATCACACATCATTATAGTAAGAGAGTTGATATCAACAGCAGTGAAAAGTTATCACGTGATAATGTTTTATCTTCCAAGAAGGTGGATATATACAGTCCACACAGTTCTCTGATACTAGCAGAATTGTATTGTGTGGCACTGTGTGGTTTTGGACCCATGAACTGTGACAGGCCTACGGCCTGCCCCTCTGAAATGTCATATGATTATACCTACAGCAGAGCAACTGTATGACTTACCGCACTATTTGATTATTGGATGATTTATGTGACTATTGTATGAGAAGTGTATTCACAGAAGTCCTTGAACATTGGAACAAAATGTCAGATGTTGAAAAGAAACAAAATGGTAGTCATTAGCGAAGGGAGGTGCCGAGCCTTCAAGGTCAGCTCAGGACATGTTGAGACATGATAAAACGTTGAAATTTGAGGTCATGAGGGGCCAATCAGGTGGAATAGGCACTATATAAGCCTGCTGCAGAGCTGCTTCGATGTGAGATTTTTGTCTTGGAACAATTTCTTCTGTGTGATTGATTGTATGCTTTTCTTTTCAAAGGCCAAATAAACACCTGAAAATGGATTTGAATCTCTTGTGTCCTGAACTGCACCACACTACCTATATACACAATGCTCAAAAAATAAACACTTAAACACAATGTAATCCCAAGTCACACTTCTGTGAAATCAAATTGTCCACTTAGAAACACTGACAAACAATTTCACCTGCTGTTGTGCAAATGGAATAGACAACAGGTGGAAATAGCCAATTTGCAAGACACCGCCAATAAATGAGTGTGGCTCACACTCTACTGGTAGTTTAAGACGGAGAACAGGATGATAACTGCCAGAGCCCTGCAAAATGACCTCCAGCAAGCCACAAATGTGGATGTGTCTGCTCAAACGGTCAGAAACAGACTCCATGAAGGTGGTATGAGAGCCCGACGTCCATAGTTGGGGGTTGTGCTTACAGTCCAGCACTGTGCAGGATGTTTGGCATTTGCCAGAGAACACCAAAATTGGCAAATTCGCCACTGTCACCGACAGATGAAAGCAGGTTCACACTGAGCACGTCACAGACGTGAGAGAGTCTGGAGACGCCATGGAGAATGTTCTGCTGCCTGCACCATCCTCCAGCATGACCGGTTTGGCAGTGGGTCAATAATGGTGTGGGGTGGCATTTTTTTGGGACCCACACAGCCCTCCATGTGCTCGCCAGACGTAGCCTGACTGCCATTAGGTACCAAGAAGAGATCGTCAGACACCTTGTGAGACCATATCCTGGTGTGGCCCTGGGTTCCTCCTAATGCAAGACAATGCTAAACCTCATGCGGCTTGAGTGTGTCAGCAGTTCCTGCAAGAAAAAGGCATTGATGCTATGGACTGGCCTGGTTCCCCAGACATGAATCCAATTAAGCACATCTAGGACATCATGTCTCGCTCCATCCACCGCCGCCACATTGCTCCACAGCCTGTCCAGTAGTTGGCAGATGCTTTAGTTCAGGTCTGAGAGGAGATCCCTCAGGAGACCATCCGCCACCTCATCAGGAGCAGCCCAGGCGTTGTAGGGAGGCATGTGGAGGCCACACTCACTACTGAGCCTCATTTTGATGTAATGTCCTTAAAACAAGTCAAAGTTGGATCAGCCTGTAGTGTATTTTTACACTTTAATTTTGAGTGTGACTCCAAATCCAGACCTCCATGGGTTAATAAATTTGAGTTCAATTGATGTGTCATTTTGTTATCAGTACATTCAACTACACTAAGGTATTAAAATAACATTTAATTCATTCAGATCTAGGATGTGATATTCATGTGTTCCCTTTAGTTTTTTGAGCAGTACCAACTTTGCTCATTTGGTGGGGGGGGGAAAAATAAGATATTTTGTATACTGCTGGTTTGAACATTGTTTTGGTCAAGGTTGCATTTTTGCATCTTAATTCATATCAAAATTCACTGCTTAATTATCTTGGATTAGATTCAACTTTTTCTAATTAATTCGCCGCTGGTGACATAAACTCTCTTGCTGTGCAATTATCTAGGACTTTCAGTGGTGGTAGAACCAACTGGACTACACGTTGGACTGTAATGAAATTTTCTTATGTGGTTGTATTTTATGGTTTCACCCAAATGAGGATTGGTTTCCCTCCTGAGCCTGGTTCCTCTCAAGGTTTCTTCCTCGTGTCACTGAGGGAGTGTTTCCTTCCACTGTCGCCGCAGGCTTCTCATTAGGGATGTGTAGAGGGTTGTAGAAACATTTTTAGATTCCTCCTTAAATTAATTTTGCTGTGTAAAGCTGCTTTTGTAATTAAACATATTGTAAAAAACACTATACAAATAAAAATGAATTGAATTGTGAATTCTAACATTCAATAAAAAAAAAAATCCTTTATTACAGTCACTCATTTTCCAAACTGCTTGATCCCACTAGGGTTACAGGGAGGCTGGAGCCTCTCTCAAACAACTCTGGGCAAAGGCATGGTACACCCTGAACAACTAGCCAGACCATCACAGGGCCAAAACACACACACACCTACCATGGGATGTTTCGCAATGTTGTGGACAAGCTACACCATGTGCTTCCTATACTCCTTTATTTCTCCTACATTTTTTTTTACAACATTTCAATCTTCAGAAAAGTAACGTTTAAAGCACCAGACTGCACAGCGATGACTCTTTTATTAAAACCTTTATTTAGAATGCACACAAACTGCACCACTTGTTTCAAAAAGCAATCTGTCTCCAATGTTTAAAACGACTCGTTCAAGGGGCAAGATTTTGGAAATGAATAACAAGCAGTTAATCCTTTTAGATAAAAAAAGATGTTTTTCTGAGGCCACAGAGGTAGCTCAGTAAACCTGTCCATGAGAAAGCGCCTGCAGGATAAAATAAGCTTCGTCAGACTTTTGGGCGCAGTGATGCAAATCGCTAAACTGATATGTGGGGGGGATTGGTTTGCCCCCAGTTAGTAAGTCATCCTCAATACAAGTCTCATATAATATGCTTCAAGACATAATTATGCAAGATAAAATGCTGCTGAACAGATCATGCAGGTCCCAAAGTCTCTAGAAGCGCAGCATTCAGTCGTCCTCTCCGTAGGAAAAAAAGCATAAACCCTGAAATGCAATACGACACTTGCCTCTGGTATAAACCTACCTTGTGTCATGCTCCACTTTTATAAACTAGTGCTAGAACCTTATGTAATGTATACTGGAGCAGCTGCAACGATAGATCACATTCTCTCACTTTCAAACCTCACATTTTTAGAATTATTTTAGCCACCCCTCAAACACCCTCTTGTTTAAAAATGAGTCAGCTATTTCCCTACTTGCTTGCACTCAGGCCTGAAGAAGGTGGTTAGAAGAGATTGCTGTGTAATTTCACGGATTCTCCAGGTTTGGTTTGAAGGGATCAGAGCTGGATCCTTCCCTGCTGCATGAAAAAGCTGGAGGATAATTGATTTTCGACTGACTTCTCTGCGGCAAATTTTTCATTCTCTGTTCTCGGGGTCGTCTCCGTGCTCGCCGTCCATCAGTAAGGCTGCATATTTACTGGCTGAGCTGAATTTCTGCCAAAAGAGAAAGATGATGATTATGCGACCAGGAACTCACAACAGTTAAATAATAAAGTGTTCCAAGTTGGTCATAATAAAACAGCTGAAGATAAACCAAGTGCTGAAACATGAAATGCAGATGTGTGACCCACTGCAGAATAATATCCTCTTGAGACCCCACTGCCCTCTTAGGAGGACATCATATTTTTTCCCACACGATATTGTGAGTATGTCCTTCTGAGCTCCTCATATGAGAACCAATGGGGATTACTCTTTTGTCAAACTTCCCCTTGTTTGAAGACAGTGGTCAAGTTTCAAAGTATTGAGTGTTGCGCGACAGAAACAGTCTGAAGAAATTAGAAACCACAACGTTCATTTTTGGGTTATGGATGAAGCCGCAAGGTCGTGTTTTGAGTATGAGCCAAAGTCAAAAATGTGCTATCGCAAAAAAATATATACTTCAAAGCATATTCTCCCACATGACCAAATTCACATATCCATAAACACAATCTATCCGTGATAAACACTTGTGTAATAAAGGGTTCCGTGTCCACGTTGTTGTAAAACAACAGAAATCTCCACTTATTGTAGTGATTTTTAAACGGCTTTTGTGGTTGCTCAGGGTATTTCCTTATGATCCAGATTCACTCCCAGAATCCTCTCCCTAC
>JBCNYG010000003.1:4933712-4947494 GCA_039654305.1 Porochilus rendahli | reverse complement strand
TATATATACACATACATATGTTGTTATTACGAGAGTTACAACAAAGGCAAACGTTAGATTACCAAGGACTTTCACTTTGGCGCATGCACTTTTCTCTACGCAACCTTCTTTTGACTTTACTTCCGGTTCACGCTGGTACGCCATGACGTCATCATCTGTCTGAACAAACCGACGCAGATTCACAGAAAAGGGAGCGCCGGCATAGAGGAGGTAATAAATACAGCATTGTGATGTAAAAACTGGTTTATTAAAAAGACATGCGTTTTAATTGATTATAGACTGTGTTGCAGATGGTTTAAGGGACATATATCTTTTGGACCAGCGAGAATGGGAGTGAAAATGGAAGTGGGAATGTAGATGGCTCGGGGTAGGAAGTTGGGGCTGGATGTTGGTATTGCTAGCTTGCTGTTAGCTAGTTGCTAGCTGGTCGATGCAGTGAGACAAAGAGTTTATATGAAGTCTGAATAATAAACACGCCTAAATTACATTATCTAATTATATACATGTATTTTTAATTTAAATATTCCCCGGTTAAGTTACCGCTGCCAATGATTAGCTCAGTTAGCTTATCTTACTGTACGGTACTTTAACGAGTCAGCATACTGACGCCTGCTAACGAATGGCTAACCGGTAGCTCCGTTATTCACACAGGATTAGCCGGCTAGCTTGGTCTCTTCCGTTAGCAGCTCTTTTCTGGGCTCTATGCTAATGGTACTTCCTTTTCTTGTAGTGGGTAGGTGTGTCGGGTCGACAGAGTGCTGTTTAATTTAACGTTTTTTTATATATGTATTTAATTGATTAGCTTGATGATAATCGTGGTTATATTCTCAGTCAGGTCTGAATCTGCAGCTTTTGTTCCGCTGCTTCACGGAGGTATGATGAGCTGCTCGGAGACAGGAAATGTTAGCTTCCACAGTCTGTACCAGTCAAGGAGGGATTGTAAAAGCTTCTCCCCATGAAATCCGTGATGCGTTACTAGGGATTGTAATGATGGATCAAATCTCATGAAAATAAATAAAATCTACATGTTGGATTCCTAAATGATGCAGATCGTGTAAGAGAATTGTCTGCAGTTACCGGTTTAATCAGCAATTTAAAAGGCAGAAGTCATTGTTCCCCTATAATCGGTGTAAAGGTAAATGCTTGTGTGGATAATCATTATGGGCACAAATACTCATTATTTTGTGCGTCATGTAATTCTTATACGATGGGATAAATTTGTTATATCTTATATGATGGGGTTATATTAACTGTATATATTCTTATACAAATAAAAGCACACATTTTTTAATTTTGTATTTTAATTCTTTGAGTATAAATTGGATTTTTTTAAATTAACTGCAAATTATTTACCCATGATTCAACCTTCATTATTCATTCATGATTCCATTTCACTAAAGTTCAGTTGAATTCCATTAAAAATTATTTAAAAAGGCTCTTTTTACGGACATGTGTTATTAATTAATAATTAAAAAGTAATCATTTAGAATCTTTCCATCTTTATTTTTTTAAGTCGGAGAAACATTTTATAGTTATAAAATGGTTGTTGGGGACACTGTGGGGTCACCAGATGATAAATCAGTAACTATTAATTTATGGTGGACATTCATTTAAACAGGGCTTGAGTTATTTATTTATTATTTATTTTTTTACTGCACTGCGGGTTTTGAAGTAGTGGTAAAATCATGATGATGAGATTTAAAAAAAATGTATCTGAAATATCTCACTACTGAGCCCATCTCCATTAATGTACCAGACTCTCTTTAACCTCCAGCACCTCACCCAAACACGCATAACCGGTACGGCACAAAACCGGATATTAATATCACATCGTAATGAAGGAAACGCTCTTCTCCCTCTTGTGTAAATAACCTGGACTGGATCGATGGCTGTAGAGTAAGAATCCGACATGTTTTGGTAGTTGAGGTCCTGCAACTTCATGCGTTTCATGTTTATCTATTATTTCGTTGTATGGCTTTGTTTAATGTGTTTCTGTTTCTCGGTCTAATCTCAGGACATGGCTGTAAACGTATACTCTACTTCAGTGACCAGCGACAACCTGAGTCGCCATGATATGCTCGCATGGATCAACGAGTCTTTACAGATGAACCTCACAAAGATTGAGCTGCTGTGTTCAGGTGAGGTGGCTTGGGCTGCATGCAAAGACTTTCACTGTGGCGAAAATAGCGTTCAAGATTCTTGTGGATGTTTTTTTTTTATAATCCCCTCACAACACAGTCATACAGGAGGTAGTTTTAGCTGTATGTCAACTAACATTATATGTCTTAATGAATATTCCTGCTTGTACAAAATGCACGTCCATGCACTGGGCTCATTCTCACGGTAAACAGGAGGTTACTTTTGGCTGGGTCAGCAGACTGGGTGTGAAACATATCCTGGTAGGTTTGAGTTAGATGTTTAGCTCCTACTCCATGTTTAGTGCAATCCACCAATCAGTGGGCAGTGATGTGTCTTTTCCATGTGTACGCTCCAGAAAACATTTTATAGTTTTGTCTGATTTTGAATGCCTCCAGTGTAGGAGATATGGCCCATCCCCTCGGCACATACGGACTAAGAATGTGCCAGTTACAGTGACACAATTTATTCAAGAACAGGTGCAGGACCCTGCTTAAATTTTTTTTGCCGTATTACATGAAAAAAAAAATCATGATGCCCTATACAAGAAACACAGAAAAAATAAAAGATTGTCTCCTTGCCCGTGTCTGCATCTCTGGTAAACAGAACCAAGAAAAAAATTGGCTTTGAGCGAAATCTGCGGTTTAGACTCCCAGGGTTCAATTTTCTGGTGGTCCGTTGGCCAGAGTCTAGTAAAACTCACGTTAAACTGATATGAGAAGTCACAGTCATTCCAACTGTAATGCATCTCAGTCTGATACAACGTAATAAGTTTGGTGTAGTTTGAGAAAATGCCTTTCGGAAAAGGAAAGCGGATGCAGATTCATATCAGCACTGTTCCCTTCTGTACTTTGCTGTAAGCATAGCTTCATACACATAAAAGCAATGTGCAGTGATTACACCACTAGTTACACCTTCATTTGTCCAGTAAATTAGTTGGCAGTTAAATCTGTAATTGTTTTTACCCTTCTTGGCAGTTCAAATAAATTAAGAGACTAGCAGTTTATGAAATATTCAAGGCTGCACATTCGGCATCACCAGCCAAGTCACGAATAAAATCACAGATTACATATTACCCCATTCTGATATTTGAAAAGAGCAATAAACTGTATCTGCATGGTTGATTAGATAATGGTGTTAAGCAGGTGAATGGGTTTTCCTATCAACAAGGACTCTGTGTGTGTGTGTGTGTGTGTGTGATATTAGAAGAAAGGTTGCATAAAATTGTTTTGAATGACATAATTACTCTTGTTTAACAGGTGCTGCTTATTGTCAGTTTATGGACATGCTCTTTCCTGGCTGTGTGCCTTTGAAGAAAGTCAAATTCTCAGCAAAATTAGAGCATGAATACATTCATAATTTTAAGATCTTGCAAGCTGGATTCAAGAGAATGGGCGTCGACAAAGTGAGTAGCCTTCATTCTCTACCCTGATATTTAATTAACAATTATTTACTGAAGGCGATGTGGATTTTGTTGAAAAGTTTTGTCAGGGGAATAAATTAGTGATTAGTCATCGAGCCTGAAACAAAGAATTGTTGTAAATACGACATAGAACCATAAAAAAGCAAACGGAAACATAGTTCATTCAATTTATTTGCGCGTGTACACTGCCAGCCAAAAACAGGCGCACAGTTAAATATATTGGACTGTGTGTGGCCGTGATTATAACGTAATTGCCGTAGTATTGTTCCAGCAGACTTAAGCAGCATCGCAACACTCATTTCCATCTAGTGTTTGATCGCAATCCACTCAAAGCCGTCTCCAGCACATCTCAAAGACTTTCAATAGGGATGTTGGGTCAAGTGTGAAAATGATTCCTCATGTTCCCTAAACCACTGTTTCACAATTTGAACCCTAACTTTTTTATCCGTGCCATCAGCAAAGACAAAATCCATCGATGTGATAACCCACACAGTGCATTTAGGTCCTCAGCCGACTTAATTATTTTGCCATATTAATGTTGCTGAGCCTCGACCGGATACCAGTGTATTAATCATGACCGAGGCAGTTGAGCTTCATGAGCAGCAGATAAGCGATATGTACAGGTTTCTTTTGGACTTTTGAGTTTTACTATATATTCCACAGAAAGTAGTGTACTTCATAATGGCGTACTTTTAAATGTATTTAAAGTTGAAGTGTACACTACATGAAAATGCAAGAAAAGCAATCTAAAATAAGATTTATGAGTTAGTTTTTCCATGTTTAACATCTGATAATGATTCTGTGGTCTGATCCAGGTAACCGTAAAAAACCACGAATATTATCCACTTGTGATGAATTATTGAATGAGGAGAGGTAATGTAGAGAATTTAGGGTCGTTTTCTGCCAAAGGCAATTCTATAATTATTTTATTATTGATTTAAAATATATAAGTTGACAGTCGCGTCACAGTATTGCATGTGCCAATTGTGCAATAATCATTCAACTTATCCGATAGCAGTGATGCAATAATAGTAATTCAATTATTCCATGGCAGTGAGGCAATACCTAGAATTATTTCAGGCCTTCCACCATTTAGAAAGATCTTGAAAGATTTATAATGTCTTTCAGTATGTGCTACATGGGAACAGAGTGATATGATTGGCTTGCCATCTCAGATATTAAACGTTATTCTGAGTGGGTGAAGCTTAAATCGAGGCAGCCGACTTACACTTACAGTGTGGGAGGGTTTTTTTTGGGTCAGCCTGTGTTAGTATATAGTCTGCTCTAGCACCTTTGTGCTAAATGGTCATCATGTGCACCAGATTACTAATTAAACAGTCTCCTATTTGTACAAGTACTGACTGAGGGAAATGGAGAGCGGTCAGGTTTTGAAGCTCAGACTTTAGGTTTAGCGACGGGGTTCTTTTTGTAGGTGAAGTTTTGCATGTGATAACAGAATGGATGATTTTATTTGTGCCTCAGATCAAACATTCATGTCCTTATCATGTCTGAATAATCTGAATAATCTTCTTGCCTTAGATCATCCCTGTTGATAAGTTGATAAAAGGCAAATTCCAGGACAATTTTGAGTTTGTGCAGTGGTTCAAGAAGTTTTTTGACGCCAACTATGACGGCAAAGAGTATGACCCAGTGGAGGCACGCCAAGGGCAGGACACAATGCCTGTGCCCAACCCATCCATGCCTGCCCTCAACAAGCCCAAGAAGATCATGAATGCAGGTTGGTTGATTGGATGAAATGTAACATGCTGAGACTTGTAAAGCGAGAGTCCCATTGAGTTTTTTTTACTCACTCATACAGTCAGTGCTTACAGTAACCAATAGGTAACACATTCATGTGTCTGTGTAGAGCTTGCTCACTGAGCATCTGTTTGTGTGTGTGCTGTAAGTTTATTGTTAGATGTCATTCATTTTTGGAGTTTGTTCTAAACTGAAGCTATTTCATTTGACTTTTTATAAAAGATGGTTATGGCTGTAACATGATTTTTTTTTAAAATGATTCACTATAATTGGTATGGGCCTGACTACATAAAGCTTGGGAAATACGATCATTTATTTTTTTATTCATTAAATTTTTTGTAGAATTTGGTTCCCTTCATCTGTCCGATTTTTAACTCACTAACTTCGAAAGGTTATGACATTGGATCATCATATTTGGCGTGTGTGCCTTCCTCAAGGGCAAACAGAGTGGGTTTGTGTATGGGTCACATTGACCTTTTCTAAGGTCACTTTTTATGTGAGACCCACTGCAGCATAATGCGGGCGAAAATGCAATAGTGAAAAAAAAATCCTTCGAAGCAGCGGTTCTCAAAGTGTCGTCTGACCTCAAGTGGTCCGCGAGAGGATTTCTAAAAGTTTATTCAGTGTTTCCCAGACAAGTTAGCTAATACATGAGTCCAATGTAATATAATTAGAAGGCTAAAAATTACTTGTCCTTTCGATAAAAATGACAATTTGCAGTGCTTAAAATTAGCCTAAGCAAGTCCATAACTTCACGTCTTGTCTCTAGGCGTCGTACCTTCCGCTCTCACGTCAGTCACAAAGGGCGCAGACGAAAACTAATGAGCTTTCACTAAAATGGACATATTGGTGCCCACGTTAACAGGCAGGGACAATTAGTCCACCGTAAATTTGCTTTTTCACTGTCTTTTGAACCGATTTTGCTTAGGTTGATTTTCATCAGAGCCAGTTCATTCAATGCTTGCAAATTTAGAAGATGTGAAATTTATTTAGTATTCAATATACTGACAAAGTGTTTGCTTATATTCTAAAATAAAATTATAAGCCCTCTACATAATTTGCCTTTTATTAGAGCTCTTATGTATAGGTCTATCTGATTCATGCATTACAACCATATAGCTTTACCCGGATCCAAATAGTCCTCTGTTTTAAGTACATTCCTGTATGAATGTGTGTTTGTTAGTGTGTGAGTATGTGGGGCAGGTTCGGGGAGTGGATGCGGGGGCAGGTGTTTGCTGAAAATATTTTTTTGAACAAAGTGGTCCTTGGTCTGAAAACGTCTGAGAAACACAGCATCAAAGCAAAATCTCCCACATGAGCAAGATCACATATCCATAAACACAATCTATCCGTGATGAACACTTGTGTAAGAAAGGGTTCCGTGTCCACGTTGTTGTAAAACAATAGAAACATCCACTCATTGTACTGATTTTTAAACGGCTTTTGTGGTTGCTCAGGGTATTTCCTTATGATCCAGATTCACTCCCAGAATCCTCTCCCTACTTACAGAATCGCAGAAGGATCCCAATCATATAACACTAAACACATCAGAAGCCTCAATACACACATGACTCGGTGTAAAGAAAATTTATCTGTTGCTAGAAAGACGCTACAAAGCTCGCTGTGATTGGCGGAGAGCCAGATTCTTTTAGTGTATTGGCGTTCAGGAGTTTCAGATGTGGACATGCAGAAACTGTTTCTGTAACTGTGATACTATTTTCATCTATTTTTCAAAAGTAGCATTTCTCGATTAGCCACAAACAATACCTCAATATACAATATACAATATACAATATACCTCGTTCTGAAGCAGATTACATTCTCTTTCCAAATATATCCGTGTCTCACATTTCCTTCTTAATCCGTATTACGCTGCAGTGGGTCACATACATTGGATTTGTTAAATGGTCCTAACGGCTGGAGTGTCTGGACCCCTGTGGTCTATTTTTTCCTTTAAGTGTGCTTGTGTAGCGAGAGCTAAATGTAGCCTGTTGTTGGAGTCTAATACTGAACCATGCTGCTGTTCCTTTCAGAGCGCTCGGTTTTGTACAGCTACATTTTATGTCAGTTGGCAGATGCCCTTATCCAGAGTCATTTAAATCTCGTCTCATTTTCCAGCTCCACCAAGGGCGGCTGTAGCCAAGGTAGCGCCGAAGATGACTCCCGGTTCTGCACGTAGGCCAGGCACTGGTGGTGATGATGAAAGAGCAGAACTTATACAAGAGGTGCTTTTGAGTACTGAAAAAATTGTATATGGTTTCTCCAAAGCCCGTAATTTCCTGAGTGGTTAATAAGAACAATCGATGAAATACAAGAAAACTGATATCCGTGTCTCCCCATTCTCAGGTAAATATGTTGAAGTCCACGATCCAGGACATGGAGAAGGAACGAGACTTTTACTTTGGCAAACTGAGGAACATTGAGCTGATCTGTCAGGAGAAGGAGAGTGAGGGAGACCCCACCCTGCAGAGGATCGTGGATATTCTGTACGCTACAGATGTAAGTACAAAACAAACTTGATGACACTGATACATTCATGGCTGTTGCTTTGTGTGTATTTATAGGAAGCGCAAGGTAGATAATGTATACGGGGTAGAATGAGTGTTTAGTCAGTGTCCAGTAGGGGGAAACATTTCATGATAAAATCTTTGCCATGTTAATATAAAAACCTGCACCTACATTGGTCTGTAAGCGCAACTCCTCCTGTTGGGTGGATTTTGAAATTCCACGGCAGGTATATCAGGTGGAGAGGCTGGGGGTGGTATTCTATAGTGAGTTTACTATTGTACTATAGTTTGGTTTTCTCTTTTCAAAACATGGACTTTATTCATTATTCCAAGCGGGGTTTCCATCATTGATCTACAACTCCTCTGTCTGGGAATGGAACATAATGCAGGTGGAGGGGCCGGGGGTTTATCATCAGCACCTGCACCTGGAAATCGGCGCAGCATCATTTTTTCACGTTGGTTTTTTATTACCACACATTTTTATTTGCACAGAACGTTTACCTACCTTTAACTTCAAATGCATTTGAGCTTTGACAGTCACCTCATTTTTCTAATCAAGAAAAAATCATTAGGCTTTCAAAAAGTTCTGAGGAGAAACCAGGAGGGTTTTTTTTTTACCTGACTTACACATATATTTTAATACTCATGGTAATAGGAAACGCCTCCGTTTTTTTAACTAGGGTTAAAAACAAACAAACTGTTGTGATACACCTGTGTCTGTTTGCCTGAATAACCGTTTAAAAGAAACCTGAATAAAGGTTGTTTTTAAGAAATATGAAAACGATTACTTCCTCTACTTCTGGTCTGTAATACTCAACACTGCTCACTGCACGGAGTCGATCATCACACAGCATTTCGTTTGTGATTTTTACAGTCATGCAGTATTCCAGAAGAATTCGAATTCCAAAGTTATACTCTATTGTAATTTAGAAAGAGAAATTTATTGTGTTATCGATTTAATTAATGATATGCACCGCCTGGCCAAAAAAAAAAATCACACATATTCTAATGTTTTCCTGAAGAATATTTATCCTTGATCTCAGCATGTAATCTCCATGGCATTGTTGCTCCAGTTGGTCCGGTCGAGGCTCAGCAACATTGATATGCACAAAAAATGAAGTCAATAATCAAAAATCAATATCACATTTCCCGATGGCACAGATATAAAATGGGCATGAGGAATAATTTTTACGTATGTATCGGCACCCCAGAGTCCTGACCTTAACCCTACTGAATGTTTTCGGGATGTGCTGGAGAAGACTTTATGGAGTGGTTCAGTTTTCAACTCATCAATTCAAGACGTCGGTAAGAAATGAACCCGACACTGGATGGAAATAAAAGTTTGTTGAAACAATGGCTTAAGTTTTTTTTAAACAATGGCGTGACGATTGCACGCTGTAAGCGAGTCTAAAGGTGGAACTACAACATATTCGTGTGTGTGACTTTTTTTTTGGCAGGGTAGTGTAGTATGTTCTGGGCAGGAGTGGTTCAGTGGTTAAGGCTCAGAGGTAATGATTGAAAGGTTAGTGGTTCAAGTCCCAGTATCACCAATATGCCATTATTGGGTGCTTAAGCATGGCCCTTAAAACCCTCAATTATTCAGGTGAATTTTAAAAAAAAGTATGACGTTCTGGATAAGGGCATCTGTCAAATGCTGTATAGTTGAAATTGTAAACCGAGCATGATTTGAGAACCGTTGCGCTCCATGACACCTTCTCTCTGTGTTTTCTGTCACTCCCGTAGGAGGGTTTTGTCATACCGGATGCTGAAGGAGAGGACCAGGAGGAGTTCTAATGCCTATAACTAGATCCAGCTGTGTCCTTGTCTCCTCCCTCATCTCTACACATTTTACTCTCTCCTGCTGTCTCGGATCATGTTAAGCATTTTGGACTCACTGAACGCTGTATGGAAAGAAATTTTGGTTGCATACAGTGTTAAAGTAGCTACATTAGAAGAACCTCCTCTGATGCCTTCTTAGAGAAGAGCACCACGTGGCCGCTCAGCTGTTCTCCGCTGGGCTCAGGAGAGTCGGAGCATTTTGTCTCGTTCAATATCATGTAAAGTTCCTGCAGCGTCGGGGGAAACTTTCAAATGTATTCATTGTTAGATTTTCAGCTTTGACTGTTTCTTTTTTGGCATGGTGTGAACAGAGGAGGGGTTTTCCTCTTTGCTTCACAAGATGGAAGGCATGTGCTTCGTAATGATAATAATAATGATGATGATACATAAAAATAAAAACCGTGGGGTTTTTTTGTTTGTTTTTTTAATATATTTTAAAATGTACCTTTTCCACAAAAAATGGTTTTTGCCTTTGGTTCAGATGTGAATTGGTGAGCTTTTTTTTTTTTTTTTTTTTTTTTTACCCAGACCATCAGACGCTTATTGGACAATCTTCCCAGACTCCAGAAGACCACTTCTCCAGGTTTTCTCCCTCGGGGTTGACATGGGCAAGTTCCCTGTGCCCTCTGATGGAGTTCTGGGTGGCTGAATTCCCCTTGGCGTGTATATGGAAGCTCCTCGGAAAGCTTGATATCCGTGGTACAGTCCAGCGGAGTCAGGAAGCGTCGAGGCTGTCTACTCAGCACGTATTTGCATGCGACGCATATCTGAGCCTGGAATGCCAGCTTTCCGCCTCTCATTAGGCAAAAGAGGGGGAGCCCGCATCACAGCTCTTGCCACCCCCACCCCTTGCCCGCCCCTCTCCCTCCCCTCACAGACATGCGTTCAAACCTCACACACACCTCTTGGTGGAGTAGATCCTCAGCAGTGTCGTGTGTGTGTTTATGGAAGTTGTACAGCAGGTCGTTCGTGGGTGAGGATGTCACGTGGGTGCGCTACAAGCGCACAGTGGTTCCTTTCTGCCACGCAACAAGTGGCAGAGTCAGTTGCATGCAGTCATTTAGTGCTACTGGCATTGGCAAGATGCCAGACCTGCCATCTGTCTCCTCCACATGCTTTGCCCCCTACTCCCATCACTTGACCATGCGTTCCGTAATGTTCCGTTTCCTGCCATCCCTACGGCATTTTGGAGGCGTGTTCCATGCGCCTCACCCCCTGCTGTGATAAATGGCTCTCCGGGGACCAGATGGCACAGTGCCAATGCCACGCTGGTGCCACATGCATATGAAGACAGCGCTCTTATTATATATTTATACATAGAAACACAGACGTCCACACGTGCACATATAAACCCCTCGTTCAGAAGTAGTCCATATCTCCTGGTGCCATCAAGGTTCTCCATTCTCCTGGTGCTCGGTGTTGATGTTTTCCCTCCTCCTATTCCAGTGCATGTCCCGTTAAGGATGCTGGCACCTTAACACACACCACCACTGCGTTCCTCAATGGGGTGCCTGCGGCTGCCGCCGCCGCTGCCTTCTCTTACCTCCCCGAGCTCTGCCATCGAGTCCGCCTCCTGCCTGGGCAATTGAGGGAATGCTGTAGGATCTATTGCACGCGTGAGCTGTTTGAAGCTGCAGAAAAGTGAATAATCAATTAAGTATTGATTTCTTGTAGGATTTTGTAAATTTCAAAGGCAAGACAAAGAGGATAGCTTAAGGAAAGGATGACACGGAACCCAGCGTAAATTAGCCGACAAAGCGCGCTATGGAATAAACTAACGCCTCATCAGGATTTTTTTTTATCGTCTTCCTGGAATTAACGGCATTTTGCTCTGAGACAAACACCGCTTATTAAATGAAAACAGCGGGCAAACCAGAGTTTAAGCCAGCCACAGCGAGCCAGGCTAATTACGCTACCCTGCATAATGGAGCTCATTTGAATCTGGTTATGCAAATCATGCTCGCTACCTTTTTTTATGGATCAGAAAGCCAGCCATGCTGGAAAGAATTGGACCATTTTATGCGGATGAAGCACTTTCATTTTTTTTTTTTGGAGCAGAAAAAGGTAAGAGAGGGAAATACACTCAGCAGTGAAAGAGGCACGAGAGAGGAGTGTCTTCATAGCACAAAACAAAACAAGCCAAAAAGGATTTTTTTTTTCCCATTTTATGTTCCAAGGAGGAAAAAAAGCACGATCAATTATGCGGCGCCAATCCAGGCATACAGATGGATCCTCAACGGTTGATAATTATCGTCGCTGGGCACGCTGAAATTTGCTAATGCAGACTGATAACTGGAAAGAAACGTTCGCTGCTAATGGCGTCTATGTCTTATGCGTGATGACAACGGGCAATTATAATGAAGCATTCATTTCACTACGCAGATAACCAGCGCTGACTGAAAGGAGATGAAACCAAGAGAGCGAACTTGTGTCTTGTCTTTGTCCTGGTAGCGATTATCCATCCGACATTATGTGGATTAATTTACAGTTTAAAAAAAGCATCGACAGAAAAACGCACAAGTTGAGCAGGCAATTAGTAGCTGTTTAAAAATTAAGAGGCGGATTATTGCATGACGGTGATGTCGTCCTTGGCGCAATCCATACATCTGGCAAAAGGAAAATCCTGTCTGTGCCTGGCAACCGTGTCTGTGTGTGTGTGTGTGTGTATGTGTGTGTTTGTGGAGTGTGTCTCCAGCCTCGTTTCCTCTCCGCCCATCACGCTTTGCATATATGCAGACGCTGTGGGGGTCTGGAATAAACAGCAGAATGTTTAACAAGCGGATTTACATGCTATTGCTTCAGCTCTGGAAAAGGGGGTGGGCTTTTCAAGTACAGGATATGATGCAAGAGAAAACTGCATCGAGGGATCGTGGGGGATCATGTCAGAGTCCATTATGACATGTATACTGACAGACACACCCCCATTTTTCTCACTCCGTTTTCCTCGCTCTCTCACCACCTCGTGGGAGCGTATCAGGAGGTGTGGCACAGAGCCGTGCGACTGCACCGAGACCTCCCAGATTTACCCACGTGGATGCGGGGAGCACTGGCACCGATCGGTCCATCCTGAAAGTGCCACAGCACACAACTCCATGGGAACTTGCATATTGTGAACAGACACCATTTTTTTGACTTACAGACAACTAAGTTGTGATTTATTTATTTTTATTATGTGGTTGTAAAAAACTGAAATCTTACACAACGCTGGATTTGATTCAGCCTATTATAATTATAAAACTAACATTATGTATATTTCAATTAGAATTTTATTTTTGATTTACTGCATGTACAGCTTGTTATTAAACCATTAAATCAGGAACACGTTGTTTCATTTCAGTCAGAAGCACTTTTGCTTTTTTTTAATACATATATTTACTGCGATAAAATAAAAATAAATAAAATTTAAATGAAATGAAAGAAACTATACAAAATATAACATCACTCTTATAACAGCATTTCAACTTTAAACGGCATGCATCTTTTGTTGTTATTTTTTTTTTGCAAAATAGTGCAGAATGCAATAATATTAAACCCAGCTTAAAGAAACTTTTATTTTATTCTGGGTGAATATTAAAAAAAAACTCCAAGAGGAAATTGGGCAGGAAAATTTATAATGTATTTTAAAAAAGTAGGTCAAAGTATCAGATCTGATGTGCCAAATAGTAGCCTTATTGGCACAAATCTTTTAAACTAAACTGAAATAGAAAAGAAGAATTTATTAATGCTTTATAACTCATGATAAAATTTAATATGTCCTTCATTCATTTTGTCAGACGCTTTATCTTTATTAGTGTCATGGGGAGGGTGGCGTCCATCTCAGCCGACGGTGTGAAGGCGGGGTACACCCTGAACAGCTTGCCAGGCCGTCGCAGGGCTATACACACATACAACCTTTCACACTCACGCCGAGGGGTGATTTAGAACAGCCACACAGCCTACTGTGCACGTTTTTGGATTGTGGGAGGAAACCAGAGTACCCGGAGGAAACCCATGCAGGCACGGGGGAGAACATGCAAAGTCCCAGACATACTAACCACTGCACCACTGTGCCACCAAAATGAACAACTGTGAAAAAGTTGATCTGTTCACTAGTTGATTGCAGGGCCAACAGACACACAA
>JBCNYG010000003.1:4873897-4887835 GCA_039654305.1 Porochilus rendahli | reverse complement strand
GGTTTTGCCTATACTTCATATTTTTGGTTTGCTTTGTTTTTTTTTTCTAACAAAGCACCAACTCAACACTGGATCAACAACTCTAAAACTCTGGGTAACTGCAGTAGGTTACAATAGAGCCTTAATTTCACCTACACCACAAAAAACGTTTATTATGGTGCTAAAATATCACAGTCGTGTTATCATATCATCGACGGTGATGTTAGCAGGTCCGCCTCACGATAAAAAGGTCCTGGGTTTCAGTCTGGGGCTTGGGCATATCGATTCTTGGTGGAGTTTGCATGCTTTCCCTATGCATACATTGTTTTCTTCCAGGAACTCTGGTTTCCTCCGACAGTCCAAAGACATGCACATTAGGCTAATTGACTGTTCCAAATTGCCCCAGATGTGTTTTGGCCCTGCAATGGACTGGCGAGCTGTTCAGGGTGTACCCGGCCCTCACCCAGAGTCGGCTGGAGCCTAATAAATGATAAAGCAGTTTAGAAATGAAATGACAATGCATTACATCAGACGTATGTTATGTAAATATGTTTACCTGTATCATCACTGTGAAGTAAACAGATTTATACCACAATGCTGTAGAATTCTTGAATCTGAGGGTCTTCATTATTATTATTGACAGTAGTGCTCTATCTATCTATGACATGTTACATTAAGGCATTTGGTCCTATGTTATTGTTTCTATAGTAACAAGCCGTTCACAGATACATAAATAAAATGATCTACGTGATTAAAGACAAATGATATACTGATTAAATGTATAATTGGTAATATGGAGAATTTGCCTGTTATATTTATTCGACATTTATGGAAGGAGTCTCCAGTGTCAGTGTTATTGTCCTGTAACAGTCAGTATATGTATCATCACAGGAAACAGTAACATACCTGACCATCATATGAACATATGTTCCTTCCTTAAATTCCCTTCTCTGAGACTAGGCTGTCTAGACATGTTCTAGCATGACAGTGCCCCTATGCACAAAGCTTCGTGACCTCAATCCCACCGAACACCTGTTGGGTGAGCTAGAACACTAACTGCACCCCTCCTCACCTAAGAATAAAACCCTTACAAAATCTAGTGAAAGGCTTTCCCAGAAGAGTACAATGAGTACTGCGATATCCATAAAGCTCATATGGGTGTGATGGTCAGGTTTTTGAACATATAGTTTAGTTAATAAATTATTATGTACATTTTTATAAGACCCAACATGAAAGGTGTTCTTTCACGCACCAGGCATATTAATTTAATATGAAATAGTGTTACCCATTTATCCATTTTCTTCCCCTGTGTGGTAATAGTAGCCTACCGTATATATGTATTACAGATACTTAATTTTGCAGATATTTAATTGCTGTGAGAGAGCGCAGTGAGGGTAACAGCAACACTGATCGTGCTTTCCCGTCTGACTCAGTTTATGTGGTGGCGCATATACGGTATGATTGCAGGAAGGTTGAGCCATTGAGACAGATACTTTGGTTGGGCTCGGCGGCCCTTCCAGAACTCCATGGTACCGTGATACTTTGGTTGGGCTCGGCGGCCCTCGCAGAATTCCATGGCGACTCGATACTTTGGTTGGGCTTGGCAGCCCTCCCAGTTTTCCATGGCGACTCGAAACTTTGGTTGGGCTCGGCGGCCCTCCAAAAATTCCATGGCGCCTCGATACTTTGGTCGGGCTTGGCTGCCCTTCCAGAATTCCATGACGACTCGATATTTTTGTTGGTCTCGGCAGCCCTCTCAGAATTCCATGGCGACTCAAAACTTTGGTTGGGCTCGGTGGCCCTCCCAGAATTCCATGGTGACTCAAAACTTTGGTTGGGCTCGGTGGCCCTCCCAGAATTCCATGGCGACTTGAAACTTTGGTTGGGCTCGGTGGCCCTCTCAGAAATCCATGGGTGACTCGATATTTTGGTTGGGCTCGGCGGCCCTCCCAGAATCCCATGGACGACTTGATTTGTGTGACAAGCGGGGCAGTTTCCAGAGTTGTAGGAATCGTCGCCACCACCTTCCGTGCAGGAACAAATGGCCCTGGAGAGATAAACAAAATGCAAGCAGACTATATAGACTTGGATTAATTGCCCCTCACAGCACTCTATGAAAACTTAAAACTAGTCTTAAAGATTATATTATCCTAACAGCACAACACTAAATTGGGTTTAATGGCTTGTGGAACACCTACACGTTTATTGCAAACTTTGAAACTAGGACATGTTGTGACTGCCAGAAAACGTCCAGACACACGCAAAACTGCGTTTGATTGGCTGGTCTGGGTGTCAGAATTCGCTTGCTAGATTCCGATTGGTCAAGGATTGGGTCCGTGTTGCATCACGTGACGCGCTGAGATTATTTAAGGCGGCGCGGTAACTAAACGGCTACAGCAAATGTTTTGGTTGTGTCGCGGCTTGTTTGTTGTGCCATAAACGTCGTGGCGCTGGTGTAATCGGGTCAGAAGTTCTTAAGAGGTCGGACAAGTGAAGCAGAGACACAGGGAGAGTAAAAAGAGAGAGCAGGAGCAGGAGGGGGAGGGACTGAAGTGTGGCGGTGTATATTTGTTTGTTTGTTTGTTGTTATGAGGTTCACCTTTTCCCAACAGCGGTTATTTCTGATGTCTTTCAACTGAGCTCTTGCCTTTTTCAATAAAGGAAATATCTTAACACTCGCAGAAATATTAGGAATATTCCTCCGGTAAGTTTATTTTCATGATATGCTAGCTGCTAGCTTGTTTTTCCAGATCCTGACCTAGCTTAGCTGCCTCATGGACGCTCTGTTTGTTTACTTATTTATTTATTTTTGTTTATCTCCCAAACTCGGTCTACTCAGCTTTCTTTTGCAACGGATAATCATTGAGAGTTTATTATTAACATATAATAGTAATATCTAGCGTGCTAGCTTGTTGTTTTCCCACGATATTACTCTATTTGCATCTCAGTCTGTTTATTTTTAGCTGCAACGTTGAAGCTCGCAACGTTGCGCAGTTTTTGCGCAGCTTATATTTCATTAATAAAAAAATAAGCAGCCGTAACCTTACACGCAGTGTCAATATTGACTCCTCTTTAAGCATTCCATTTATATCCTTTAATGATTTGGACAATTTCAGTGAGGGAGACTAGCAGGCCAAGTAGGTCAAACTGGTGTTTATGTGCCTGTGTGTCAGTCTGTTTTTGTGTCATTTAAACCCGGAAGTGTAGCTCAAATGATCTCAACAAGCTTCTTATCAAGCACCCATATTACCAGCTTTTAGTGAACACACCCTTTAAACGTCTTGCAAGCTAGAAGTAATTTTATTTTCTGATTATAGAACAGATTTCCTCAGACACACTCAGATGTATGTATGCACTTGCACATGTTAGACTCCTCTTAAAGGGCCCTATTCACTTTCCAGGTATGTTAAATAAACATGAAATACAACTTTCTTTCTTGAAGGTAAAATTAAATTTGTCACAACGTGTTTTTTTTTTTTTTTTTTTTTTTAATCAGAGTGCTTTATTGATCCTGGAGGAAACTGTAATCTCAAGCCACATATTGAGAGGGCAGCTACTTGTAAGCAATAAAATAAGTACAAAAGAAAACAGTTAATGTAATGCAAGTAAACAAATGAGTTAAAAAGTATGGGCAGGTAAGGAGCAACTCAAACAGGCTGCATGCCTGTTAAGAAACAGAAGGCAGCATATTATTTCAAGAGAAATAATTTCTTAACTCCTCATCTGACTTTTACACTTTTTATGAATCCGTGTTGCACTGCATGTGTGAGATTGTTCTTCCAGGCATGTGGTCTTGTTATACAGCTGCAGAACCACAACAAGTAAAGCAGGTCAATAAGAGTGCTGCTGATGATGCAAAATAAATTGCGCGTAGGTGTATGCGCACCTTTAATGTAAAGATCTGTCCTGTTATCCATAAGAGCCATTCAATTACAGCCAATAGATCGATGATCAATCCTTGTTATGGGCTATAAATAAATCAAAAATCTTTTTGTAACACGCGAGCTTCAGAATTCCAGATAGTTCTCTTGTCCTTAGCTGGAGTTTGATCTGTTGACTGTTTCTCTCGCTCTCCTCCTCCTCCCCCCAGCCATGGTGAAAGAGACTAAAGCCAAAACTTTCCAGGCGTACCTTGACTCCTGTCACCGCCGTTATAGCTGTGTCCATTGTCGCGCTCATCTTGCCAACCATGACGAGCTCATCTCCAAGGTAAACTGATAAAGATGGTCATAGTATAGAATTTATTCTGATCTATACTGATTATTTTGTAGGAGACTGAATGTTTGTTTGTTTAATTATTTATTTTAATTATTTCTTTCAGTCTTTCCAAGGGAGCCAGGGTCGTGCCTATCTGTTCAACTCGGTGTGAGTATTGGACTCGGGGTTTAGTACGTTGTGGCACCTCTGAGTTACCTCTGGTTGAGGCGTCAGTCATTTGACAATGTGTCAGAGGTAGAAAAAGGCGCAGGAATGTTGACGTATAAATGCTGTATGTTTCAGGGTGAATGTGGGCTGTGGTCCCGCTGAGGAGAGGCTGCTGCTAACTGGACTTCACGCGGTCGCTGATATTTACTGCGAGAACTGTCACACCACTTTGGGCTGGAAATATGTAAGCACTCTTTTAAGTAAACACTAACGCACGTACTCTGTGTGTTTGCTTGTTTTGTATCACAGCGCAGTCGACTGTTCAATACTGAACATTTTTAAGACCAGCAGCTGTGCTAGTCAGTCTTTGTGAGGAGGGGTAAAAAAAAAATGGATGCATGTTGATGTGCATAGGCTGTGGTGGTTGCCGTGAGTAATCACTATCAACCATCTTATTCAACACAGAAAAACATGATCTCCAGTATGCATGGTATTTATTACATGAGTATCTTTAGGATCTTGTGGGAGGGGTTTGGTATTGCGTTTCCTCTTATGCCTGTGACTTGCATTATATCCCCTTTATACACCTTAATAGTTGAGGATTAAGGCTCTTGATCAGTGGCCTGATAGTGGCAGTGTGGTGGTGCCTGTTTTTTTACTTATTAATTGAAGTTTTTGTTCATCCATCCATTTGCCGAACCACTCAATCCTACCAGGGTTCCACGGAGGCTGAAGCCAATCTCAGCGCACACCCAAAAAAATCCTGCATGTTTTTAAGGCTCCATAGAAAACAATCTTCTCTTGGTGTCCCCTTGAGCACTGGTTTAATTTCTTTGTACGTTGCATGTTGGTGCATGGTATACAAGCTGTTAAAGTTTTAGGCGTTAGCGTATTCAGCTAGCGGCGACGTAGTCGCAGTGCATTATCTTCCGAGTATGTACTTTCTGGTTATTATGAAAACGGTTCAGCTGATTATCAGACCAATGAAACGATGCACTGTCTCAGGCTCGGATGATGCGAGTCGCTCTCCGTTCTTCATCCACGTGAAGTAACTGGATTCTTTCTGTCCCTCTGCAGGAGCAGGCGTTCGAGTTGAGTCAGAAGTATAAGGAGGGGAAGTACATCATCGAACTTTCCCACATGATTAAGGACAACGGCTGGGACTGAAGCTCTCAGCGCCTCCCGTCAGCATGATGCGCTTTTTTTTTTATACACATTGTTTTTGCATTACTGTTAAGCACTTTTCCCCATTTCGTCTTTGAAAACCTGCAGTAGTTCCTCAGTTTTACATTTAGATGTGGTTGAAGATCAGACGTTAAGCTCCAGTGTATTTTACAGATGTACAGAAATATAGGAGTTGAACTTGATTTTTGAAACTTTACTGGAAAGTAAATGAGCTTTTCAGATCCAGAGCGTTTAGTTTAATTTACAGGGCTGGAGGAAATTATGCAGCTTGATTGGAAGGCCCAGTGACTTTATTTTCCTTTTTAGGGTGAGGATTAAACGTACGAGGTAGCAGGTGTGAATGTTTTTGGGTAAATATTTTACGCTGTGTAATGTGTGGTGTGTACCACCCGAGGTATAATTTTTTTTTATTTCAGTGTGAAGTGAGACTGAAGGCAATGTGCAATATGTGTGTGTGTGTGTGTGTGAGGGGTGGGGGGTTGTTAGGGTTTGAAAGTGTTTCTCTTATTTTTTTTGTTTTAAAGGTTTCCCTGTATAAAGAATTCCTGTTAATGGCCGTTAGCATGTAGGCCACGTGTTTTGTCGCGACACATCAGTTACAGCTTAATTCAGAATGTGATCATGACTTTTTTTTAATGTAAATAGACACATCTGATCATGTTAGAATCTGAAAAAAGCATATCTCGACCCTTTAGGTTTATTTTATCCATGTGTTATTACGTTGTAATGAATGATTGTGGACTTCAGTGTATGTCCGTTATGTCATTACAGAATATATTAATAAAAAGAATTGTTATTCATGTCGTTTTAAGAAGGACTTTTTTCCCAGTTGTATATACATTGACCCTGGTACAGGAAGCTGTGAAGTTGCAAACTGTATTTCTGCAATTTTCAATTTCACCACCAGGTGTCAGCATTTGACTTCATTGCACAATTTAAGCTTCCTTGCAGTTTGAGGTTTTTATTTTCTTTAGTGGTAGGCATATTACCGCTGGCATATTTCTAGTTTTTGTTAGGGGTTGGCATGTCAGCCTCACAGCAAGAAAGTCCTGGGTTTGACTCCTCTGGATTCTCCGGTTGTCTCCCACAGTCCAAAGATATGCACATCACAGTAATTGCTTGTTCCAGATAGGTGTGGATGTGAGTGTGAATGGTTGTGTATATTGACCTGCGATGGTCTGGACAGCTGATCAGGATGTTCCCGGCCTATGTGCAGTGTCGGCTGAGATGGGCTCTGGCCTCCCTGATAGTTGGATTAAGCGGTTATGAAAATGAGTGAACGGTTTGTTAATTCACTGGTTTCTTTGGTAGATTTTCTAGAGTAAGGTGTGGTACGAGGAACAAACCACTACCTTTTGGAGAAATCTGCATGGGACTCATTCACTTATATACCATTACTAGGGTCATAGAGATCCTGGCGCTCATTTCAGCTGACACTGAGCAAAGATACACTCTGAACAGTTTGCCTGACCATTGTAAAGCCAGCACACTAAACATGCAGACTCCACACAGAAATGAGTCCTAGCCTGGGCCTGGAGCCCAGGACGTTCCTGCTGTGAGGCATGTATGTGCTAACCACTACGCCACTGTGACACACTGCATGGGATCATGTTGAGGAAAATTCCTTAAATCCTACAAAAGGCTCAGTTTATAGTACAGCAGGTGTCAAAATGTTCGTCGGACGCCCGCTAGGGGGAGACATTTCATTATAACTATGGCGGAGTAAGTGTCCCTGTAGTAATTGTTACTATATCTACTGTATCTTTTTATTTACTTTTTTGCTTTTTTATAGCTTTAAATGACATGTAACGTTGTAAAAATGCTATTCCGGCCCCGCGGAATGATAAAAAATAAATCTGACATTAAATTAAGCGCAATTTGAGTGTGTACTTCCGGGTACGCCTCTTTCCCCCGCCCCCTAACATTAGCGTCACTCAAGGCGGAAATCCAGTAGAGTTATTTTTCATGCTAACATGGCATCAGCGCCGCCAGCAGAAGGCGATGAGGGTAAGACTAATTTATCCAGGGTAATTTTAACACCGTGTTTAAGTTCTCAAACAAAGCGAGAGGTTTGTGAGCTCGGATAATTCCTCTCCGTGTTTATTTCGGCGAAGAAAAGACACGGAAGCTCCGCGAGAAGCTTCATGTAAGCTAGCAGGCTAGTTAGCATAGCCCAGGGTAGCATAGCCTAGCATAACACAGCATAGTTTAGCTTTGCCTAGCTAACAGGAGACAGAAACATGCCCGTACATATCCTCAGCTGCCTGTCAGAGTCGGTGTCAACACAGACTGACATAAAATATGAAGTTAATCTGATTTAATGAGTAGTTTATCCGGTTTCTGAGTGAAAAATACGTTTTATAAACAAGTTTTCCCATAAACTGTAGGTGGTTTTTCCTTGACAGAAGGATGACATCATTATCTTCACCATAGTCATAATCCTTATCATCTTTTTCATCCTTATCATATATTTTAATCTCAACTACTTATTTAGTCTTTACTTTGTTCAGTGCTGTGGGAAAATACACACTGTTTCCTATTTAGGACTGAAATTGTACTATATTATATTACACATACCGTAAGGACAATAATAAACAATGAGCATGGACAGGGTGGTCATGTGATCATGTTGTATACAGTGGTATTGAAATTGAAATGGCGAGGTTGAATTCCCAGAATCATCGTTTGCCGTTCTCGAGAATTGAATACAAAAGCCGAACGTTAGCGGCCTTGCCTTCAATCTGTGGGTATCTCCCTCCCCACCCTCCCCATTTTAAATGAAGTACAGAATCTCATTTGTTCGTTCATCTTAGTAAGTCATGCTTTAATCCTAACCGAGGGCATGGCGGATCCGGCGCATACTCAGGGAACACGCCCTAAACGGGACTGCAGTTCATCGAAGCACACCACGTATGCGCATGCACTCACCCTCACGTGGATGTAAAGGCGATATGTAAAACCATGCACAGGGAGTAACCCGAGCTCAGGATCATATGGTACTGAGCGGTCAGATGGAAGTGCAACTCGTTGTGATGCCTGACATCTGATTACGGCGGCAGGACGTTGGAGTGCTTTCTAAATCGTTTTCAGGTAGATTGTAACAGTGGTGGGTAAGGCTCTGGGTTAATAATCGGTAGGTTGGGAGTTCAAGGCCCGGTACCACCAATCTGCCACTGCTGGGTGGTTGAGCAAGGCCCTAAACCCTCAACTGCCCAGATGTATAAATGACAGGGGGAGAATGAGGTAGGGTTGTATGTGGGTCATCTTGACCATGTTTAAGGCCACTTGTCAAATGGTCCTGTCTGAGAGCATCTGGACCCCTGTGATCCTTTTTGTTTGTTTGTTTGTTTGTTGTATCCAATACGCCAGCTGTGTCGTGTCTTTGGCTGTGTTATATCTGACCATGTTTACCTTTTATGATTGTCGTTCTTGTATCTTCAGTAACATAGGGTAGGTTGCCAGATTTCATCCTAACCCTCCACAGCACCTGGCCTTCCCAGACAGGTTCCCCAATCGAGTACTAACCCTCCCACAGTCCAGAGACATGCATGTTAGATCAAATTGCCCTGAGAAGTGAGTATGAATGGTGGTGTGTGTATGTCAGGTCTGTTCAGGGAGTTCCCCGCCTTCACTCAGAGTCAGCTGAGATGGGTTCTAGCCCCCCCCGTGATCCTAGTAGGATTAAGCAGCTTTGCAAATTAGTGAGATTAGTGGGTATTTAACATGCACATCCCCAGGCCACTTCGGAGATCCATTAGTCATGTTTCTGTTTATGGGAGGCAAGTACACATTGTCAGTAAACAAGCATACACCCATTAACCGTCTGTGGGAACACCATGTAGTCCATCCTGTCTGCTACACTTCATGGTGCTCATTGATGACTCAGTGCACAACTGTACAAGCTGTGTTGCTTTTTATTCTCTGTCTGGCCGTGAGCCACCAGCTTACTGAAACAGAAACTTCACATCGCCGCTTGTCTGTTTATCTTCCCTTCCTGTCATGTTCAGTAAGAAGTCAGAATTAACAAACCGGCTGAAATGCACCTTAAACAGATCTACTGTGGGATCAAACCCGATTCATTCAAACGACGGCCTGAGCGGCTCTGGTTCTTTCTCCATCTATAATAGTTCTAACTCGTAGTGTGTTTTCTTTTTTCCCCTCCCAGTCTGCATCAATCAGCAAATACTGGAAGTTGGATCTGTGCTGCTGAAGGAGTGAGAGACCATCATGTCTTATGTTTTATGTACATGTGTATATATATATATATATGTATATGTGTGTGTGTGTGTGTACGTGTATGTGTACAGTTTATCCATATTTGTTCTCCTTCAACCCTCCGTCACAATTGATCCTTCTTTCTCTGCAACCCACAGTTTCATTTATGAGCGAGTTCGTCGTCATGGAGACAGCAATGCAGTCGTATCGCGGCGTGAGCTGGGCGGGAAAGAGTTATGTGACCCCAACCATAAAAAACTCGCTCAGTGTTTACAGCAGATCGGAGACGAACTGGACAGCAATGTAGAGCTACAGAAGTGAGATGATGATGATTATTACCATTATTATTATTATGGGATGTTCCATGGAACGGGACAGACCTCATGGCGATGCACTAAGGGGGCTGGACTTCGTGTCCCTCTTTCTAAGTCTCTCTGTGATGTTCGTCTGCCATTGTGTCACATGACCTACGACCTCTGATCATATATATATATATATATATAAATAAAGGAAAATACAAAAATCTCATAATTACCAAGTCATTACATAACATCTCTCTGTCTACCTTCTGTGACAGCATGTTGGCCGAGTCATCGCTCCAGCCAACTAAAGAGGTTTTTGTGAAGGTGGCGTGCGAGATTTTCTCCGACGGGAAGTTTAACTGGGGCAGAGTGGTGGCTCTTTTCTACTTCGCATGTCGACTCGTGATCAAGGCAAGGGTCCACACTCCCCTTTAACCAAACCCTCGCTTCTGTCCTCGAGATGACATTCTTTATCTTTTTCTTGTCCTAGTCCCTCCCCTCCCCAATCCCTCTATTTCTTGAGGCATCGACACAGGAAGCGATGAGTGGCAAGCAGTTTGACTGATAAAAGTGCGAATGGCTTTGTTTGAAGCCTCATTGTATTATTCTATCTGTCTCTCATTGACAATTTCAGGCTCTTTTGACGAAGATACCAGACATCATCAGAACCATCATTACCTGGACTATTGACTACCTACGGGAACATGTGATTAACTGGATTCGGGAACAAGGAGGATGGGTAAGGGTCTCGCTGCTTATTTGTTGATGCTGTACGTTTATTATGGACATTTAAAAAGGCCCGCGGGTTAAAGAGCTAAATAATACTATATGATGTAGTGTATTAGCTCCAGCCTCAGAAGGTTCTGGGTTCAAGCCCTGGGCTTTTCTGTGTGCATGTCCTCCCCGAGCTTGCTGGGGTTTCGCGAGGGTGCAAAGACATACTCATTTGGCTAATTGGGCTATCGAAAATAGCCCAGCAATGCTCTTTGTTGGAAACACATGTCCTCAAACCTGGGTAATTGGGAGGATTAGGAAAAGACCTGGCAACCTACTGTGTACAAACCAGGTCAATTTGATAAGAGTTTTGAAGATTTGGATTTAAATGAAGGTTTGGAACGAATAATGAAACGAAACGATGGTACTTCGATGAGAAACATCAATGCTGATGGGGGTGTTACAAAAGAAATTGGCATTTCACGAATGAAAATTGCAGCAAAAACGTCACCTACTGGTCAAAATCCTCGTACCGTACCGTAGGGTCGACCCGTTGGTGCTACTCTCTATATTATGGAGACTGCTTGCGTTCTCCTTTAGTAATTCTCTCTCTCTCATTCTCTCTCCCTCTCTCTCTCTCTCTCTCTCTCTCTCTCTCTCAGGAGGGAATCCGCTCCTACTTTGGCACACCGACCTGGCAGACCATCGGCGTCTTCCTGGCCGGAGTTCTCGCCACCGTGCTGGTCATGCGCAAGATGTGAAGAGGAAAAAAAAAAAAAGAAGTAGAGCACAGGAGAAAGAAAAAAAGAGAGAGGGAGGATGGAAACATGGAGATACAGAGCTGATGAAAGGAACAGAGCGATGAAGAGAAAGAGAAAGGCAATAAGCGGCAGATCCATTGTGATGTGAATGGAGAAAGAGAGAGAGAGAGAGAGAGAGAGAGAGAGATTAGCCAAGAATAATGTTTAATTGCTCCACTTTGTGACTCTACAGCCTATTTGCTTTCTCCTCAATATTTAAGTATATATTTATACACACACACACACGCACTCACACACACACACACACTCTCACACACACACACACACACACGCACTGAAACACTGAAGACAGACAGACTGAGGGATGCGCAAGCGATTGTGTTGGGCCTTATTTTTAAGTTATTTATTTTTTATCATCAGACAAATAATAGAGTAAATTACCTTTAATGATCGTTATGTACAGAGTAGATTAGACGTCTAGTTCTCACACTTTGAAGGAGTTGACAGACTCTTCCTGTACTGGGAAATGATCTGCATGCCTACTTGAATCACTCTACTCTTGCACACACACACACACACACACACACACACACACACACACACAGGAATTGCACATACTTAATAACTACTCTCAAAAGGTTTATAAAGGCTTTATAAGCATGCCGTCCATTATTTTTTACCTCATTATGTCTTCTTTCACGATTTCATCTGAACCTGTAATTGTTCACTGTCGGTTCAGGAGGTACTCCGCTCTCTCCCTCTCTCTCTCTCTCGCTCTTTCTCTCTTTCCATTCCTTTCATCCCAACACATGATGCAGTCATATCCCGAGGCACGACGGGGGTTTGCAGCGTCACCTGAGAATAAGAGATAATCACGACGGCAGGGTAGTAATGCAAAAAGGGGTTGGAGGGTGGGGGGGGGGGTATGCGGTGGGGGGTTACCTCCAGGTCCTGAGTGGGTTCAGTTCCATTTTCTTACACATATGAGCCAGTTAGCATATGAACCCGGAACAGGACTGGGGGGGGGGGGTGTTTGGGGAGTGGCGGTGGCGGGGTGGTTGGTGGGGTCAGAGGGTACAGACTTAAAAAAAAAAAAAAAAAAAAAAAAAAGTATGAATTTTTTCTATAACAATTTTTAATATTCAATCGACCTGCTGGATTAAAGAGCAATAGATCCTCCAAGTATTCCGGTTTGCTGCAGGCTCCCTTGGTGTGAAGAGGTTGTGTGTTTGTCTCGTTAGACATTTCACACTTGCACATAGACAGACGTCGACCCGGTCTTCTCAAAGTGGTCTTAGTACTGTACTGTACTGTTTTCTTTCCTAAAGATTCATAAATCACATGCAATCGCAATGTTTTTTACACCTTCTGCTCGTTTTCCTATTGGGAACTGTCTTATTCTCCCACTTTCTTATTTTTATGTTGACAGTGCCTTTGTATTTTTATTATCGATACCCTTTGATACGAATGACCCATTTCATGTTTGTATGAATTGATTTCCTGGGGATCTCTTTACTTCTCTTGGACACTTTTCTTCTTCTGGGTTTTTTTGTTGTTTGTTTGTTTGGGTTTTTTTTTTTTTTGTAAGTTGTAATAATTGATAATAAAAAGTTTTTTAAGAAATTGAATTCTTATGGATGGTGAAGGATGTTGTTATGGGACCAGAACTTGACCAATCGGATTTCTGTACGCCTCATAACGTTCAGATCACCGTCGCTACACCGATCCCAGCTACAGATGCTGATTATCTCTGCAGGGAGAGTGTGTGTGTATTTGTTGTTTTTTTTTCCCCTTGGTTTGTCTGTAAGCAGCTTCCTGTCTGCAGTTTTTGACAGAGCAATCTGAATTTCTTATGATGGGAAGGTGATCACTTTCCCAGTTTTTGGTAGGAATCCATTTACCGATGACATCACGATAATTGCTGAGTATGACAGACTGTTTTTGCATCATTAGAGGAAGCGGGAAAAGAATCTCAATCAATAAAATAATTTTTAAATCAATATTTTGGAGGTAGCCACATGCATGTGGTCATTACTGCAAAGTAAACCCCTTCAAGACGATCAGGACCGGAACGTGGGGTTTATTTCATGATAGTGATGGTCTTTAAATGCCCTTAAATGCTCACTTGTATAACGGATAATTTTTTTAAAGAAGTTGCTCTGGATAAGGGTGAAGAAAAATCACAAACGTGTCTTTTATTTTATTTTAGCGTGTAAATAATTATCTTGGCGGCACGGTGACGTAGCGGTTAGCACGGCCGCCTCACAGCAAGAAGGTCCCGGGTTCGATTCCCAGCTCGGCGTTTCTGTGTGGAGTTCGCATGTTCTCCCCGTGCTTGCGTGAGTTTCCTCCAGGTACTCCGGTTTCCTCCCACAGTCCAAAAACATGCACAGTAGGCTAATTGGCTGTTCCAAATC
>JBCNYG010000003.1:4848573-4862238 GCA_039654305.1 Porochilus rendahli | reverse complement strand
CGGAGGAAACCCACGCAAGCACGGGGAGAACATGCAAACTCCACACAGAAACGCCTGAGCTGGGAATCGAACCCAGGGCCACCGTGCCGCCCCAGAAACCCTACTTGATTACGTTTACTCTGGGTGTACTTGATTATGTTTACTCTGGGTGTACTTGATTACGTTTACTCTGGGTGTACTTGATTACGTGAGCTCTGGGTGGTACTGGGGCTTGAACCCGCTGAGCCCCAGTACGATTATTCGGCTTATCCCGCTTTTTGTTTGTTGTTGTTTTTTTAGGTTGTACCTTTGACGTCCAGGTGTAGGATGCGTCTCTTGTGTAGGTGCTCGAGCGCCCCAAGAACCTGATGCATGTAGTGCAGCGAGAGGTCCTCGGGCAGGCGACCCCTCTCTGCCAATAACTGCCCTAAAGAGCCTGGAGGTGGACGAGGAAGAAGAAAATCAGGATGCAAGCGAAGATTCAATTCATACAGAAGTCAACAACACACTGAGGGAGGGGTTACTGTCTTGGTCCCTACCAGGTTTGAGATCCATGAACAGGATGACAGACCGACCCTCTCGGACGAATCCGAAAAATTCCACCACGTGAGGAGACTGGAGGGCACTCCACGAGCCCACCTCCTCACTTCGGAAATCTTCTAAAGGCACCTAACAAATACAGCAGTGAGAGCGAGTTAAGGACACACACACACACACACACGTATGAACTGACACACAGCATTCACAGGTACCTTTTTGGCAGCGCACACAAATCCACTGGATCTGTCTCGGATGCTGTAGACGACTCCGAACGAGCCTTGCTTTAGTAAACCACACAGTTCGTAATCCCTTCCCTCTCGATATTCATAGTCCTGCGGCTTGAGCTCCTACACACACACACACACACACACACACACACACAAAGACACACAAGCTCTAATTAATACAGACGTTGTGAGTGGTACAAAATGGATAGAGATCAGAATTATTTGTTTATTTAATCATCAATCAGATTTAAAATAACTTGCTGGGCTAAGAGTGGCTGGACATCCATTTGTCGTTCTGACTGGAAACAACGCGATGCTGATTGGCTGATTTTGCTCTTTGGCGGGAACCTGACACCTTCTGACAGAGGGTTTGTTGAATGTTTTGTTTTTGAAACCGTATTTTTATTATTATTATTTTTTTTTTTACAAAACGTTGACCTAATGACAAGAAATTAAACTACTAAATAACACTACGTAGAGTGCAAGCCTACACCAAGCTACACAAACAACTAAATAAAACAAGAATTCCACAGCAACCACTCCTGGGCCTTCGGTAACACCACAGTTCCAAAAAGAAAAAAAAATAAAATAAAATCACCCTCTCTACCCCACCCCACAATGCTAAAAAAAAAATCCTTAAAAAAATTCCTGGATCCCAAACTTGACCAGAATCATCTCCAAGAATCTTATGAATGTTACTGGGGCTGTACTCCACCCCTTAAGGGCTAGTGCTGTAATGGTTAGGGTGCTGGGGTTCAAATCCCCATCATTTTAAGACCCCTGGGAAACGACTTAACCTTAACAAGTGTGCCCCTGTCTGTATAAATGGCTACCGGTAAAAAAAAATCTGGGAAGGTAATCTGTGATGGACTAGCATCTCATCCAGGAGGAGCTGAACTCTTAGTCACTTCCCAAAACAGCTGTGATGAGCCTGTAGGCCCAAGACTTTATCTTACTCCACCCCTTTTAAAAAAGTAATCAAAGTCCGTTTGTGACGTTTTGCTCACAAAAAAGTTGCTAACAAAAAAAAACAAACAACCTGGTTGGTGAAAGTAATTATTGAATTATACGATAAGAGAATTTTGGCTTTGACTTCATAGCATCGACCTACGGCGCAAAGCTCACAAGTGCATTTATTGACTTCAGGTCTTGTCGTCCTCCAATAAGCGCTGACAATAAATTAGATAAGAAAATCCTGCACTGCTGATTGGACGTTTGCTGAGTGTAAAATATGCAAATAAACAAATACAGCGGGTCAAACAGTATTTTTTGGTTCGGAGACGGGATACCATCTAGTTCTGTATTCGAGTTACAGATGGATTTAGAAATGACGGGTGTTTTTTTTTTCTCTTTCTTCCTTTTCAAGAGAATCGCACTGAATCCGAGCTCCTGTCTAATCTTTCCAGAGGAATTCCCGAGAGCGCTGTAACGTGCCTGACCTGTGCGCTCACATACTTCCTGCACGCTCTGATTTTCCAAACCCAGAGACAAAGGATTTATTTCTATATTTAGGTTTTTTTTTGGAAAATATTCGCACCTCCGTTTTAATAAAATTCCGATCTGACGGCGATTATCGCCAGTGTATTTCTGCTTAGCCTCAGCGTCTGTTTCAGTGGGTTACAGCGTCGAGGAGAGGGCTCTTGTGCTGGTAGAGAGTGTAAGTGTTCGTGTGTTTTGTGGGGTGCAGGAGAGGAAACTCCCGTAAGCAGAACTAGGCTACTGAGATAAACACGAAACCTCTCGGAGCTGAAAAACAGGAAACCGCTGAACAAACACGCAAGCGGTCGCTTGATGTTTTTATCGCTACATGTTTCACTCTCTCTCGTATGTAGTAGTATGACTACTGTATGTGACTCACTTTTTCGGGGCTTCGATTCAGCAACTATTGAACTGTGCAGTCATGTGTGTAGTTGTGTCAGGCTGCGTTTGTATTTGTATCCACAACGGGTTAAAGTCAGACATTTCTTTTTCACTATGAAACATCAAGTGCTGATTGACACACATAGCACGCAAGCCTGTTTTAAAAAAATGCACACACACACACACACCTCTTTGAAGAGGATGCCTTCGTTTGTGTCGCTTTCTTCCCTCTCTCCGTCACCGTACTCTGCGTCTTCTTCTCTGAGCTTGACGTCGCGGACCATCTGTTTGGCAAACGCCGGGGCGAAGGAGCACTCGGCCGGCGACACGTTGTTCCTGAGGCCTGCTAGAGCCAGGCTGCATTCGGCTTCGCTGAGAAGCGGCGAGTCGGGGTCCTGCGAGCACTCGCTCTCCTGGACGTAGGACGTCAGTCCGTGTCGGGGGGAGAAAAGGTCCCAGTGATTGGAGGATAGCCGTGTGTTAATGAGGTCCGGGTGGGAGGAGTAGGAAGGCTCGGCTGTCTCCTGCACGGACAGGCTTTCGGTGCTGATTGCACTGCTGCTGGTGCTGCTGATGTAGCGACATTCTCCGAGCTGGCGGCAAAACACACACCGTTAAATATTTTTAACAGTTTAAAGCAGTTTCAAACGTCTATTCAGTCGTATCCTATACTACTCTTCAACTATCCTCTAATTCACAGGCCAAACATCATGTGGCCCGCAAGAGCTTAGCAAAGAATACGGTTATCGTACATCCTGTGCATCGACCGTTACCATGAAACCTGACTCATCATCCTTTCACTTGGCTATTTCGAGTGAACAGCTAGTCATTCCTGGGCGCACGGCGGCGTAGTGGATAGCATGTCCACCTCACAGAAAGAAGGGCGTGGGTTCCTTCCCTGAGCTCGACGAGGGCGTTTCTGTATAAGGGTTCGCATGATCTCCCTGTGCTTGCACGGGTTTCCTCCGGGTACTCCGGTTTCCTCCGACAGTCCAAAAAAATGCACATTAGGCTAATTGGCTGTTCTAAATTACCCCTAGACGTGGATGTGCGTGTGTGTGATTAATTGTATGCATGTTGTCCCAGCTCTACTCTGGCGAGCTTTTCAGGGTGTACCCCGCCTTCGCCCAGTGTCGGCTGAGATAGGCTCCAGCCTCCCCGCGACCCTAGTAGGATTACGAGGTTCAGCAAATAAGTGAGTGAGTAAGCGAGTGACCTTCTAAATGTCACATTTTCCCTTCACACTCCTTATATGGTCAACACTTCCTGTTCACGATATATATAGATATGGATATATATCTACCCATCAACAATACTGCTGTCTGGATTTTTCCCTTAAGAATGTATTTTACCACAAAACCGCTTTCTATGCACTGGAGTCCATCTCACCTCTCCGCTATCCTGTTCTGGCACTCTAGTCAATCGTCTTTCTCTCACTCTCTCGCTCCCGCCATCCCTCTGTTGTCCTTCTCTTTGGGAGACTCTCCGGCGCTGTCGCTTCCGTCGTTTTTTCCTCGGCTGGCGGTGAGAGACCGAGCCATGGTGTAAGGACAGGGTTGCCCCGAAGCTGCTGTAAACATTCTTATGTCTGGAAAGAAATAAAAAAAAGATGAAGCGACCAGTAAAACAAGCAGCGTACGTGGACGGTGTGGTCTACAGTGTCAGATGTTCGGTGATAGGTCGCGTCTTTACCTGCTGTTGGGACAGAATTCCTGCGAGTCCTGAGATTCACCTACAGAGAGAAGACAGAGTTGACCACAGCGCCGTACTTTCTTTTAAAGCTCTTTAATAGAATGATTAAGGAGGACTTACACTCAGCCTGGGCGATGATGGAAGGCTTCTCGGTACCCAGAGGCCCCGCGCCTACATGCTTGGCTGTTCCTTGAGAGATGACCTTCAAAATGAAGTTGGAATAATCCGTCAGCCCGTGCGGTTTATCGTCCTTCCCAGACGTGACGGGCAACTTAGGCTCGAGGTTAGAAGCGAGGCAGCCGTGGACCTTGAGTTTAGGTTGGTTTGTCGACATGGAGAAGGGCTGAGTGGAGTTAAAGATCCTCGGGACCACCGCCATCTTTCAGAACCTGGAAGAAACAGACACAAGAGACCCCCCTTCACACCTGGCTTTCTTTAACTGCTGCTCGTCACGGTGGCTTAAACAGGTAAGTATTTTCTTTCAGCCGTGAGACTTCAACAGCCAGCGGATTCGCTAATCTCCTGTGAACTTTGCACCTCTCAAAGTGTTCCGGCTCAAAAGGGGACAAAGACGAGTCTGTTCTTTCAGCGACTCACAGGGACGTTCGTGCCATCTGCTGAGGAGGAAACCCGATCGCACTTCTCAAGCTCTTATCTCAGTTCAGGCCCAAGCTTGGAAGGATGGCAGTGAACACGATAAGGAAGTGACTGCTTGGGTGTGGCAAAGGCAAAGTCGGAGAGGCCGGGTTACATCGCAACGCGAAATAAGATACGAGCTGGACGTGAACTGGTAAAAAGGACCAGTGTACCACTTCGGCTTACACATTAACTAAACGCACAATAAGCAAGTCTTATCATCTACGGCAAGTGAAACCTTGCATCCAGACACCGTATCGTCTTTCGATCTACATTACTTACATACATTATGGGAAATATGTCGCTAAAATATTAACAGCATTATAAGGAATGTCGCTGTTCTCTTCTCAGCTAAACAGCCTCTGATTGGACGCAGCTGGTTTGATGTTAAAATTCGTATGGTTTTTTGTTTGTTTGTTTTAAGTCGTATCCAATTCTCACCCGTCAGGCATTTGCGTTTCCTATCGTATGACGACCACCAAACGGGGAGGGGCGTGAGCATGCACGTGCGCCCTCCGTGACATGTGATGCTGCCACCCACGTCGTCACGGACGTATCCGGAGGCGGCCGAAAACACTCGGACGGAAAGCGTTATCCGACCCCCTCGTACGAATGAATTTACAGGCGCTCGTGATTGGCTGGTGATCGCTGTGAGTGACAGGGGAGTGAGCGTATGCCGTTCCGCCGGCCTGTGAGAGCCCAGGTAATTAGCTCCTATGGACTCCCGGTAGCGTCCGGCTGTGTCATCAACAATCATCATGCTAACTTGCGATCTTCGGGTTGACTATTAACACAATGTTTTTAAATAATATATACATATTTAATAATCCTGTTACAAAATTATGCTTGGGTAATAATTGTTGCATGAAAATAATCCATCCCTATGTAACATGTCGCCAGGGATGATTTCGTTTGGACACGCAAGACGACGATTACAGCAGTGTTACCCAGAAGTTGATACCGGCTTAAGGAGAACATGCAAACTCCACACAGAAACGCCCTCGCGAGGCCCGGACGCAAACCCGGGACCGTCATGCCGGAAGACGTAAGCACTACCCACTACGCCAGCGTGCTGCCCATGACATTCAATTAACACCAACTTAATAACAACAAAAATATCTCCCGGTTTATATTTTATATAGTATTAAATATATATTTCAGCGTATAAATAATCAGATCGGTATTAACGGACAGTTTAGGTTGTGGATTGACTCTGAGTGCGTTAGGTGCGTGTAAAGATTGCAGTGGTTACAGCATGTTGCATCAGTGCGTCCTCAGTTGACCCCTCCCTCCCTCCCTCTCTCTCTCTTTCCCTCTCTCTCTCACTCACACACTCACACACACACTCCCTTCCTCTCTCTCTCTCTCTCTCTCTCTCTCTCTTAATTTAAAAGAAAGCAGACATCATTCTGAAGCTGGCATGAACTCAAGTGCGAGCCTTCCAAAAGCAGCCGTGCTCTCCATTTTGAACTCTTAAAAAGGCGGGAGATGACATCATCAAACATCAGGCACCGTCGACCGAGCAAACATTCCCAATCGCTCCGTTGCTTGTTACTATTATTACTATTATTAAGCCTAGCAGCCATGCTTTTTCGTATTGACGCTGTTGTATGAACGGTGTTGTGCTACAGGCAGAAAGCGAGTGCACGTTAGGTCATGTGGTACTTGTACAGCAAAGGTAACCTTTAAAAAAAAAAAAAAAGTGGGAGGGGCAGATCACAGTGTGTGATTAACTAGAACGAAAGTAGTGTGAGCGATTGCGGCACAGCCTTGTTTAGATATGAAATGTTCTTTCTTCTCACCGCAATCGCACTGCTTTGGCAGAAAACCTTTGTTATCTGAATCAAACGGGCGGCACGGACCCATTAAGGACGGCGGCTGTTTTTCTTCCAGCCAGCGAAGGCCATGCTTCGAGTACTTCAAACGTGATGCATTCGCATGGAGCGAAGCCTCCCTGCACACTGGAGAGTGAGCGCCGCTCTGAACATTTACATTCGGTATGAAAACACACGACGTGTCTGCTCGAGCTTTCGCTGCAAATATCACGACTGGGAGCGTGCGTTAATGCGTTAAAGGAGCAGTGTCATGATTTTTACCGAGACTCCAAAAGTCGCCAAAAAGCTACACAATAAAGTTTATAAACATATCATAAACTTTTACAAATAAAAAAAACACATTACAAACAAACACACTTGTTTATATTTGTTTAAAAAAATTGCAGCTTGCAAATCAGAGTGAAATGCGGCGGATGGAAGTGGACTACGACAAACCCCTACCATGTTAAATAACCGTCGGAAACCTAATTTCCATCTACGTGAATGATTCTTTTGTTTGGTACCATTAATAGTATTCAGGTTATTTTATTCAAACAAATATGACACCGCCCCTTTAACTCACTCAATCACTCACTCACTCACTCATCTGCTGAACCCCTTAACCCTACTAGGGTCATGGAGAGGGTGGAGCCTATGTCAGCCGACACTGATTCAAGGCGGGGTACACCCTGCACAGCTCGCCAGACCATCGCAGGGCCGACACTCACACCCAGGGGCAATTTGGTACAGCCAATCAGCCTGACGGGAGTGTCTTTGGAGTATGGGAGGAAACCGGAGTACCCGGAGGAAACCCAAACAAGCAGAAAAGCCCAAACAGTAACGCCCTCGCCGAGTCCAGGAATTGAACCCAGGACCTTGTCGCTTTGAGGCGGATGTGCGATAAACACTATGCCACTGTGCTGCCCTGCCCCTTTTAACCCTTTCCTCTGAACTTTTACCCAAGCTGGCATTAAAGCTGGTACTTCCTGGTACTGTCAAGTTTGAAACAAATATTCAAGCACACACACACACACACACATTTAAATCCGAACTACTGTGTATGAGGGTGGGCTGTAAAGTTCATAGGCTGACACATTAGAAGGAGTATCCAAGGGGATCCAAGCGCCGAAGTACTGATGTAAGACGTGTGTAGACCGCAGGGGGGCCTATGTTAAATCATTAACCACATTTGGCTAAACTGGACCACCGCATCACGGTCAGCTCATGAACTTTTCAGCCCACTCTTGTATCACACACAGTGGTTGCACACAGTCACAGACATCCATCGCAAGGGGTGCCATGGAGCATGACGATCCAAACGAGCAAACCGGAAAGGACAAAAACAAAAAAGAAAACCATACCAGCTCTTCGACTGCAGATGTTCGTTCATTCCTAGTGCTTTCGTCCTCCCTTCTTTATTCGTTCGGAGCTCATGCACGGTTTCTACACTCGTGTCCGTGTCCGTGTATCCGTGTGTGTTTTGAGTACTCATACACAACGTCCTGTCTGTTCGGCTCCTCCCTCTCTTTCTCCTGCGCTCTCTCTCGCGCTCTCTTTTGCTCTGTATACCTCTGATGCTGGCCCACTGCCAGTCAAAGGGAGCAATCTCATTGGACGAGAGCTACACTGATTTACAAGAAATTCATCCGGCTTCTCTTTTCTCACCCCTCCCTACCTCTCTCTCACTCTCTCTCTCTCTCCTCTCTTCCCTTTTAACAAGACTGCAGTGTGACCTTTCAAAAAGCACTCTCTCACACACTCTCTCTCTCTCTCTCTCTCTCTCTCTCTCCCGCTCGCTCTCTTTCTTTTATTTAACATCCAAGTTCTGTGGTGACAGCCACACACGTTTCTATTTCGTTTGTAGCTCCAATGATCGGGACAATCGATCACTAAAACCTGTAATGTGTGAAATGTCATACTTTATTTACTACTTAAAAAAAAAAAACACCACACAGCCACCAGCCGTTGATCGAGTAGTTAGTGTGAAGCCCCACCCTCATGAGATCATACGATTCAAAGTCGGGCGAATGATCATTCACTCCACTTCCTCGATCCCTCTGCCATGTCAGACACGCAGAAAATGTATGTGTTGCCAGCACGGATATAAATAGTTTATGTTAGACTTGCTTATCTTGGCATGTGTGTCCAGGACTGTTTACGTTTCACTTCGGTAAGGACTTCGTTGCTGTACGGCGGGTAAGGGCACGAGTTTTCACCCACCGCATACGGCGGCGTACTGGTTAACACGTCCGCCTCGCAGCAAGAAGGTCCTGGGTTCGAGTCCCGTTCTCGGCAAGGATGCATGTTCTCCCCGTGCTTGCCTGGGTTTCCTCCGGGTACTCTGGTTTCCTCCCACAACCCGTTAACCGGCTAAGTGGTTGTTCCAAATTGCCAATTCCCACGCTGTGGATGTGAGTGTACGTGTACGTGTGTGTTATCGCCGAAGTAGGCTGGCAAGTCGGATCAGGGTGAACCCTGCGTTCGCTCAGAGTTGGCTGAGATAGGCTCCGCCCTCTCCGCATCATTAGTGCAGCTTAGTAAACCGGCGAATCGGTTATTTCAAAAATTCCGAAAGAAATACTGGGCCCGCCTCTATGCCTGTGACATCAATCTGACCCACCATCATCGGCTGATCCGAACGTGCCATTCGTGTCTTTTCAACGTCATCAGATCGATTTATTTTTTACAGTGATATATCTGTGCTTAGCTAACATCAGAGAAAGCAACCAGCCAAAATCTGGACCAAACGGAAGGTTATTATCCTTCACAGAAGAGCTACTCTGCCCAGATGTCAACCATTAAACATGGCGACCTTGTAAGCGCTGGGGTGGCTTCACCAGGAAACCTTGAACTGATCCAGGAAAAATGAACTGATATGATGGAAGATAAAAAAAAAAAAACATCAAGGGTGGCACAATGAGTAGCACGTCCACTTCGCTGCCAAAAGGTCCTGGGTTCGAGTCCTGGGCGTTTCTGAGTTCCTGTCCAGGATTGGACAAAAAGAAAAGAGGGCGGAGCCTATAGCTATCAAGAGTACTTTGAAATTTCTTTTCACTATAAGAACTCACTTTAATTCACTTATTCATCTCTTTCACTTAGATTAAGGAACATCTAAGAAACCAAACCCACGGTATATCCGATCGATAAACAACATGGACGAACGTACAGCTCTCAAACTGTCTTTCTGCTTCTCGGAGTACTACCAAACAGGCAGTGACATCACCCGTAGGAAAGCAGCAGACGCGCTGCCTGAAACAAACGCCTGACAAGTTACGCAACATCATATTCAAACAAAACTCAACATTTTCCTAATTCAACAACACGGCCGTGTGTTTAAAGGAAAACCAACCGGCTTTGGTGAAACGGCCACTTCGTTGCTCTTATTCGCTTTTTTTTTTTTACGATTTACAGTCAGGATGATTTATTAATTAACCACAACAGGCGTTAGACCACAAGTCTGAGATGATGCTCCTGTTTCGGTTCTGGCAGAAAAACGAAATACACTTTGAGGAAAGCATTATTGTTATTTTTATTATGGGCGTCGGCTTTTAGATGACAGCATTTGAAACCGAAATGTGATGCTTGGAGCTCAAATGAATTAAAACGTGAAGTTTTATTATTATTTTTCCTTTAAAGTCGAGCGAACCAGGCCACTTCACACACCTTTTTGGTTTCTTCTGAAAGAGTTTAATGTATATGAGGAAGTGAGAGGGATTGTCTCACTCTCGGACTCCAGGCATTAGCTTAGAGAACACTAGCCATAAACACCCGAGGCACAGCTGGGTGAGGGGACGTGATAGTGTAGTTGGTGTCACTCTTGCATCTTCAGTTGAATCTGACATGTTGGCGACTATTTTCTCATACTTTTCTTGGCATATTTATATTGGACAGGTTGCCAGGTCTTTCTTTTGTCTCCCACCGTCCATAGCACGAGGTATTCCCAGGCAGCCTTCCATCCAAGCACAAACCAGGGCTGAAACTTCTCAGCTTCCGAAACAGACCGGGATTAGACGTTTACTGTGCTCATGACAGAACAGAGATTATAGATTAACGATTCTTCACCAGGAACTGTTCTAACTGAAATTCTAGCCGGAGTAAATAAAGGCAGCAGTACTGAAAAGGGAAGGAGGGACGGATCTGGCGACAGCACCCGGAAAAGTGTGGTGAGCAACTGGGTGGGAGCTGAACGTGGAGGAAATCACACACTCTTACAGCTTTCTGCTATAATAATAAGGTTCGCTTATTCAGGGTCTGAAACTACAAACCACACTGACCACCGGCCAGGAACATTCTCACGCTCGGTAATGTGTACCACTAATACTGGACACGCACCACGACTCTCTAACACCAAAGAACATACCAAACCACCACCACATGATTCCCACTTTGTATTTATTCACTAGGCTCCAAAAATCTACTTGTTATTGAAGATTTGTAACACAGGATTGCCTCTTATCCACACTGCCCGCCCCCCCAAAAAATAAAAATGTTGTTACTCCGCCTTTTGCATTGCTTACAACACTGTTTCAACAGGGAAAAACTGAACCACTCCATAAAGTCTTCTCCAGCACATCCCGAAAACCTTCAATGGGGTTAAGGTCGGGACTCTGGGGTGCCGAAACATATGTGAAAATGATTTGTCGTGCTCCCTGGACCACTCGCTCATTATTTGAGTCCCCATTTTATATTCATGCCATCAGGGAAGAGAAAGTGCATTGGATTGATAACCTGCTCACTCAGTGCTGACTTCATTTTATTGCCACGTTAATGTTGCTGAGCCTCGACCCGACCAACTGGAGCAACAATGCTATGATCAAGGCTAAATTGGTCATGAAAATATGAGAGTGTGTGACTTTTTTTGGGGTGCATTTTGCATTACAGGAGCCGTTTTACTTCTCATGTATATGAAATAAAGATGGGATGGGAATGCAGAGTTATCTCTTGAAAATAAAACGGAATTGACGTCTTTCCATTTCTTTCTGAAACAAGTTGCTCACTCCTGCACACAAGTATCAATGATCCCTGCACTAGGAACCATGATCTCAGTGAGTGAGTGAATGATTACACCACCGACCTCCAAAGTAATGTTTTTGACATTTTGGTTTATATGGGCTTGGCAGAGGTTTGCGCTCTCTGGGTGCTCTTGTGTGTTTGTTTTTGTTTTTTTACATTTACACAAAATGATGTTTTCATTTTAACACATTAATAGCTCTATATAATGCACAACAGAAACATCTGGAGTTTCTTTGAACTTCTAGCATTTATCAGAAATCAAGGCTGAATTTAAATGTCGGTTCCGCCCTGCCCTTCGCACATGATGTCATCTGTCTGCCAACACGCCAGAACCGCATCAACGGCATTCCGAAATGTTTCCTTGTGTACTTGCCGACCTTATGATCTAAGAGTAGATTAGTTATCCAACATGCTTTTTCTCATAGTTAGTGCTTACCACTGAGGAAGACGTCAATTAAAACTCTCGGTAAATTATCGGTAAAATCCGGCAAACCGTTTATTTATGTTCAATGTTGCAGAACGTCGGACAAAACAAGCCGGTTTCTGTTACCGCTCTCTTTACACAAACAGCTGTCCTATCTGTTAGGGAACCTCATTCAACAACAAGATTCAGGCTGGTGAATTCAGCAACACCGTGGTACCGCATAAGCTAAAACGTTAAAATAAAAACGTTTGTGTTTAAACCTCTCTGTGTGACTACCGATGAAAAGAATGCGTTTGATATGTCGGAATGCATGAGAAAGACGGACTGCGGATCCGCTCCTAATGGAAATCGGATGTTTTCTCTGCCCCGAGGTCCTGATACAAGCAGTGTGCAGGAGTGGGAGGAGAGGAAGAGAGGAGAAGTTTACACTCAGGATTGTGTGTAATAATCTGGGGGTGGGTAGTGGGTGGAACAAAAAAAAAAAAAGGAGAGAAAAGAAACTGGGTTCGAGCAACGAGAAGTTCTTGGTTTATAGACTAATAGGTTCAATCAGAGCTTTTCATATAGACACGTTCTGCAAAAACAGATGAGGATGTGCACTGGCTTTGGACACACATTCAAGCACTATAAAAAAAAAGAAGAAGATATTGAAATGCAGAAGCAGGCAGACTGAAAAACACACTCACACATACACACAGGGCTATGAGTCATGAACGCCCACATAGATGTACAGATGCTTACTGCCTGAGTAAGACCCACTCTGAGCTTTCTATCTGGGGCCCAGAGGAACCTAAACCCCCATATCAGCCCCAACCTGCACCAGGCGACCCCTGCATACCCCCAAAGCCCCGTTTCCCTAGACCCACAATCCTCTGGGAGATAGATGCCGCGAATAAATCATCTTCATTTAGCTACCACCCACACGGCAGGGTGAAATAACGTGTCTTTACGCCTTTCAATCATATGCTCCTCTCCTGGGGGTTCCTAAATATATATCGTTTATGATTTTAAAGCTTTTATAACGTTTATTCAGCAACACTCTACTGATACGGTTCTTCTTACTTTGGTGCGGTGCTTTAAATCAGATCTTTATACAAAAACGTAAAAAAATTAATAAATAAATAAATAAAAATAATGTTATTTACTTTCCCCTTTATTTAACTTATATACTAAAGTATGTTCTTTCAGGGTTATATTCTATATTAATCATTTTATATTTAATTTGTATGCCACAATCATTTTAGAGCTATTTTAATTTTTTATTAGAAATGTTCTTTCCTGTATCCAGTATCTGAAAAATCAATAATAATAATATCAGTAATAATAATAGCAACAACAACAACAACAATAATAATATTAGTAATAATAATAATAATAATAGTAATAGTAATAATAAGAAGACCAATAATAATAATAATAATAGTAATAATAATAATAATAATAATAATAATAATAATAATAATAATAATAATAATAATAA
>JBCNYG010000003.1:4820463-4834104 GCA_039654305.1 Porochilus rendahli | reverse complement strand
CCTCGCCCAGAGTCGGCTGAGATGGGCACCAGCCTCCCCGCGACCCTAATTAGGATTAAGCGCTTCGGAAAATGAATGAATGAATGAATGAATGTTCCTTAAGATAAAGTCTACATTGGACCAATATCATGCTAATAATCTCTCTCTCTCTCTCTCTCTCTCTTTCTCTCTCTCTCTCTTTCTCACACGCTCTTTTCCCCCAGTGGTATGCTGCTTTTCTCAGAAGGCATTATAGCATAGTGACTCTACTGAAATCTGTCCGTGTTCAGATTTAGATTTAGATTTAGATCAAGCATGAGGAAGAGTGATGGCGGGAATAGGAAAAGAGGAACCAGACTTACAAGGAATACCCCCAAAACGCACACACACACACACACACACACACATCTACTGGAAAACAAGATTATAAATCATTACACTTTTATACAGTTATACTATATTGTGTTAAAAAATGTTCAGTACGAGCAACAGGGTCTTCATGTCACCTACAGAATTAAAGGCAGAAATTACTATAAAATGAATACAGACAAATTATCCAGATACAAACAGAATATAAATGCGTCACCTGTACATTCTGCCAGCCTTTGCTGGTCTTTTATATATGCATTAATTATCTCGAGCAACGAGGTTGTGTTTTATATATCCATATGTTTGTGTATTTGTATGCAGGATTATATAAAAAGTTATGTGTGGATTTTTATGAAATTTATACAGAAGTGGGGCTTTGGACAGGAAAGACTCCGTTGGAATTTGGAGATGAATTTTGAAAGAATTATTTAATATTTTTTACATTTTGGTGAATACGGGGGATTGAAAGAGGTTTGTGCTCTTCTAATGCTCTTGTTATAATTACCTCCACAACAAGAGTTTTGGCGGAGGCTTTTTTTTGTCTGTCCTTGTGTTTGTGTCTCCGTCAGTTTGCCCTTGAACGGAATACAGCCCACACCCAGGCAAGGATTTTTCACCAAATTTGGTGGTGACACTACCGTACCTAAGTCCCAGACATGATTGGATTTTGGAACGTCATTGTCAAATTTGAAGGTCAGAGCAAGGTCACAAAGTTTTGGAGATAGAGCACTGGGAAACCATATATGGACTTTTAAATAAGACCTTGAGTGAAAGGTGAAAATTAAGGTAACAGTGTTGAGTGGCCGTAACTTCGAAAATAGTGATGATTAACCTGGCACTAATATGAAACACCAATAGAAACCCATATATGGACTTTCAAATAAGACACTTACCTTGTTCTTTAGTGACCTTGAAAGGTGAAAATTAGTGCCATTACTATGGAAGTTTAATAGAAAGCGGAATAGGAATAGGATTTTTCTTTGTGCAATGGATAACTGTCAAGCTAGAACACCCTCGGACTCTTTAGTTTCAGAAAGGGTGATTTTTTTAAGGAAGGAACATGTGCATGTGATGGACACATGCCTACAATCATCACATTTGTTCCTATGAATTTAATAAGGGGATAAAAATGCACTGTTTTTATGTTACTGAGCAACAAATGAGCGCAACCTCCTCTGTTTCCTGTGCTGATAGACATACTGACTGTTACAGGACACTGACACTGGAGACTCCTTTCACAAGTGTCAAATAAATGGAAAATTTCACAGAACATTTCTCCATATCAACAGTACGGTTGTGAGTTTCTCCATATCAGAAGGTACGGATGCGAGAGTGAATGGTTGTGTTTTGGATACATAATCCCTGCAACGATTTCCGGGTCTCCCCTGGGGTTTATACCCAATCGTACATCCCCGGAAAACCTTTGAAGGGAGGCGACGGAGAGGCATCCTAAGCAGATCCCCGAGCCACCTTTCCCAACTTTCACGACCACAAATTATAGAACATGCAGTAAGATGAGAGTGGGGTAATTAAAACCAGCACCCATATAGGGCTTTTTTATTTTATTTTATTTTATTTTACTTTATTATACATGCTGCGTGGCGGAAATACCTTGCTCTTTACAAGTGCCCTCAAATTTTTTTAATTATAAGTCAACCAAGAATTAAAGCGGTCGTTAATATCTCAGATCAACCACTAGAGGTCGCCCTCAACATAAAAATATACAACTGTCTAATTCCCTGGACATTTATTAAATTATTGACAAAATAAGCGATACAGACGAATTCTATTTTAAAGCTTACATTCCGAAAATATACATTTACACCCTTGCTTATTAAAGAAAATGTTTAATCTGTGCATCACGACCTTTTCAGCACACGCGAGTCTATTTACTTGACATAAACAAGCTATGAGAAAATCTCTAGAATTTCAATTGGACGTTATAGCCATCAATCAACGCGACCGACTGTGCCATTGGCCCATTCCCCTCTTCTGTTTGGCTTGTGGGCGTTCCAGGAGCTCACATTCCGAAACGAAGGACAGGCCAGAGAGAGAGAGGGAGAGAGAGAGAGGGTCGCTGAGACAAAATGGCTGACAGATTTTTAAGGTTCAACGAGGAGCGTGATTTCCAGGTAAAACACAAACAAAAAGACGAGCAAACAGAAAAGGAGTCGTTCGTGGTGAATGTTGTGCAGCGTCTGATATTAGATTAAAGTTGAAACTTATTTCCTGTGACGTTGTTAGGTGTGCTTAGCTTAGGGACAGCTAGCTGTTAGCATATGTCTTTAGCTAGCTAAATTGGATTAGCACTGAGGGAGAATTAGCTTTGTTGCTAACACGGGTAGTTTAGTTGTGTTGTTCGAGCTATAAAACATTGTTTATTAATAAATAGAGGGCAAACCATTGTTGCGTTTGCATTTACAGCTGCCATGAAGACGGGAAGTTTGTTACTTGAACAATTGTTCTGCTTTTTATAGAAACGGTTATGCAAAAGTCAGTTAGAATTTGTTTTAAAATGTTGAATAAACAATAAGCTCTTACCTAAACGCGTAAACATAAGATTGCTTGTAATATTAATACCAGCCCAGTTTGTGTTGACAGTTGTTTAAACTTTTATTTTGCAATAATCTGAGGCAAAACATGATACATTTAGCTAGCTGTGTTAGCATGTAGGCTATTGCTAATCCCGACAGCACGCCCCGAGGTTTCTGGTTTGTCCCTTTGTTGCCCTTGTTTACCCTCCAGAAAGAAGGAAAACAAGTTTCATTTTGAATCATTTGTTAGGTGACATGTGTTGTGTCTGATTTTTACATCTGAAGACTCTGATGGGATTAACTCTGTTTAGGTTGGTTGGTAATAAAGCAGGTAATGACAGCCTGCACCTTCTCTCTCATTGCGGTTTTACAGGTACACTAGTAGCTATATGTTGTCATTAAAGAAGTCATAAAATTGTTGCAGGCTTCCAGTTTAAGGGTCAGGGGTGTACGTCTTTTGGACTAGTGGTGTTTGGGAATAGTGGGGCTTAGTGTTTGGGATGGTGGTGTTTGGTTTTTGGGATTTGGCATTTTGGTAGTAGTGTTTGGAGTGGGGTATTTGGATTAGTGGTGTCTGGGTATAGTTTGGTTTGGGAATAGAGGGGTTTGGAGTAGTGGTGTTTTGATAATAGTGGTGTCTAGTGATTGGGAACAGTGGTGATCACATGGGTGTCAGTTCCTGGACTGAAAAATGAAATTCCGTCAAAATGAGAGTCCCCATGTCAAGTATCTTCAGTATATGCACTTTTAAGACCTCTTACTTGTAGTAAACGTTTCACTGAAGATTGTTTGGAGCCAACTTCAGCACCTCAATGCAAAATGGCTGCAGGTTTCACAGAGTTCCTGCAACTGGAGCTGCTACAGGTGACAGCAGTAACACGGCGACGTTCAGAAGGTGATCAGTGATGGGCTGCTGGTTTATGCTAGTGCACCTCTGGACTAAGCCTCGTAACTACTCCTCTAACCGGTAGTGGCGATGTGTTCTTGAGAGCTTTACAGGAAAGTTGCTAAGATTTGCCCTAAATGTCACTTGACATCTTGCAAGGCTCTTTTTTTAAAATTAATTTTGTTTTAATTGTTAGTAAACTTGCTTAATGGGACTTGAAAATCACCAGAACTCCAGAAATAGGCACGTATTTGGCAACCCTGAAAGTTAGCTTGAATTTAAAGCTCGGTGGTGTTTTATATGCTGGATCCGTCTCTCTCGGCTTTACCCGGTACAATGCCTCTGTTGTGTTCTTGCGTTTGCATAGCCGATTTGCAAGTTCGTGCTTATAATGCTGAAATTGTCCTCCTTCTAGCCTTAAAATGTGTCCAGCTGATATTACCCTGGTGAGTTTTCCCAAAGTGTTTGATTGGATCAAGACTCGAGTGCTTGCTGTTAATACGATGATTTGAAAAGAAAAATTAAAAATTTAATCTGGATTAAAGGAGTAAAAGCTGTATTAACACTGTATTGTTTGTGGGGTGTTTTTTTTATATTGTTTTTGTGCTCGTATGTTGCGTGTTTAGAAACACCAGTGTGTACATTCAGCATTTCAGCCACCTCCCTCTGAGAGCTGTCCGGCGGAGACACCGTTATCTCCAAACAGATGGTCTTCACGCCAAACAACTGTTCGGCTCGCTTCTTCGTGGATTGTGTCGGGTTGCCCAACTGCACAGTTGTTGCCCCCAACCTCACCCCCTGCGTGTCTCTAATGGGGGAAACAGACACTGTTTTCTGGGACGACCGCAAATACGGTGATGTTAATGGGGTTATAGCCGAGGACTCAAAAAAAGAAAGTTCAGTAGTCGATTGCTTCGTGTTTTGGATGTATACAGTTTTTTTTATACGTAGGAATTTTGTTGAGGGTCACTGTGTTGCTCTGAAGCTTTTTATTTTATTTTTTCATTTTAAGGTGAAACACATTAAGTGGAGCTGTCAGAATAATAACAAAATCAGCGTTTGTGTTCCATTTATGTTTTATTCATGTTTACGATTGTAAGAATCGATTCCGATGCCTTTACCATCAACCTGGTGTCTGAATTTCAGCGTCTACCGGGGCTGATAACCGGAACACCAGTCCGCAGGACCGCTTTTCTCTCACCACTGAGACTTGTGTGGGCGTGCGCGTGCATTTGGGCTTATTTGCAATTCATATTTCGTTATTCGAGTCACTGGTCCTTCTGATGCGTCTCCAAAGGCGAAGTGATGTCATCAATTCATTGCACTGGCGTGCATGTGTGTGTTTTTGATCACGCTTCTGGGTGTTCATTTAGGCTTGCTAGGAATTTGCTGGTTCACCAGTTACCCATAATGCTGGGCTTTTGGGGGGGAGGGGTCTCTCTGTTTAGTGGTGTTGGATTTTGTGTTGGTTGTGTTGACCACTCTGGGTTGTGGTGTGTGTGTGTGTGTGAGAGAGAGAGACAGGATGAGAGAGAGACACACACACACATGCACAGAGAAACGGAGATCAGATGTACTGTTTCCTGTCTCTGACATTCTATAACAGCAGTGAATCTGTCAGCTACACATCCGGACATCTTGACACGGGTACTTCATCAGAACCTCTTTTTAGATCCTCTTGAAATTAGCCGGCAGTTTTGTTATTACACCTCATCCCATTGGTTGTGTGGGGTATCGTCACACGCGATTCCCGTCCGTCCGTCCACAGTTGCATTCTGTGCACCAGCTCAAAAACGCCATCAGCGATCATTATCATTTTTGGTGTGGTTGGTGGGACTGGGTAACTACATGAGCTTATTTATTTTCGTCATGAGCCGATATCCAACATGGCTGCCATCTTGGATTTTCTTTCCGTACACTAGCTCAATAACAAGTGGAACTGAGAGACCTCTGTCTTTGTGCTTCGTTTTAGCCAGCTTTTAAAATTAAAAGATCGCATGAGGCAGACGTAGCTCCTCCCATCCACGGAAATTAATTGAAGCGTAGCACTTAGTAACGTAATAATTGCTGCTGCGATACTGCCGTAGTATTCTGTGCTGACTGAATGCTGAAATGCTGACCACCGTTTCTCCGGATGAAACCCGACACCCTGAACCCGTCTTCGTTTACCGCTCTGATGACGCGTCTGTCCCAGACAGAGTCCAGACGTGTGCGGACAGATGGTTTGTTTGCTGTTTTTCGTCACAGCTATACAAAATGACTAATATCTCTCTGATCTGATATAAGAGTGATGAAATCATAAGTAAACGGAGGAGGGAGACGCACTGTGCAAGTCTCATCTGTTACGCAGGTAACAGACGTGTCCTGTTTTGTTGTGCTTAAATCGCACAGGTTAATGACAGGAAGTAGTTTAGCCATTGGAGATGGCACTCAAAGTAATCATGATGGCTGTAATTATTAAAACACGCACATACTGTCCTACTGCTATAAAAAAACAAACACGTGCTTTGGGGTTTTTTTTTGTCCTGGCAGGGGTGGAGCAAACCATCTATCTTCATGTCTTGGGGTGGTGCTCCGTTTTAAGACCCTCCTTGTTCTGTGTTTTCTAGTAAATGCACACAGCTGTATTGTTCCTCGGAGGGTTTTTGGCATGCGTCCAGGTCACCCTGTATAGAACGTGGTACTTTCTCAGGCTGTAATGTTTGTCTCTCCTTTGTAATCGAAATCAGAAGTATGGCCTTGGTTCGGGAACAAAGATGGCAAAGGATTGTGGGGCATTTCATAAAGAGTACATCAATCTTGAATATAGTACATTTGTTGTTAAGACATACGGCGGATAATCTCTGCCCCGTGCTTATTTATAAGGACTGTTGACAGGCAGACTCGGGCCGAGGGGCTTTATGGAGCAGACGGTGACACCGAGCAAACCTCGCTTCAGGGCGAGAGTGTGATTGTGTGTCAACGCTGGAAATATCCGTGTCGACGTGTTAAACCTCATTAATTGTTGGCCCTCGGCGCTGCAATTCGGATTAAAAATGGTAGCACTTTAAAGTAATTACTACTCTCATGCTTCTGTGTGAGTGTGTGGTTGTGTCGGGGTTGGGAGTGTTGAAGCGTAAGCAGTTTAAATGGAGAGAACCGGTTTGTCATTGAGAGCCGGTTTCTCTGCCCCACTGCATAAATATCTAAAGAGGCTTAAACGATGTTTGTTTTATTTGGTGTGTGTGTGCGTGTTCCGAAGAGTTGTTTAGCTTTAAAATTTTAATGCTAACTAACAGAGCACTTACAGAGTGCAAGGTACTTCCGCCAGGCACAAACAGATTGTTATAACTTGGCACAGTTCTAATGAAATGTCTCCCCCTAGTGGGTATCAGATGATCATTTTGTCCCACGGTGAAGATCTGGGTTTTAGGATTTTTCTTCGGCATGAACACTTCATGTACCCATGTACACATCAACTCCAACATTTAATGGGGTCTTTCCGGGCACAGACCCCACCCCCTTCACCAAGTTAAAAAAACAGACAAGTACCAAGCTACAAGCTAAGGGTCAAGGGCCCAACAGTGGCACCTTGGTTGTACTGGGGCTTGGACCACCAATCTTCAGATCAGTAACCCTGAGCCTTAATCATTGAGCCACCACTGCCCATTTAATAAACTTCGGGATCTGGATCATGATCTACTGAAATGTTTTCAGGTTCTTGCCAGGCCCAACCCCCTCCCTCCATCTTGTAAGTCCTTCAAACGAAAGAGTTTGTTTGCAAATTTGGTCACGTCGACTTCTGAAGGTGCCCTTATTTTTCTGACTTGGGTATCTCTATACAGGCTTTCATGCAAATTTGTTTCTGTTTCTTTTTTTTTGAGTTAAGTGAGTCGCGTCTGAGATTTCCGAAGCGCTAAGCTTTATCTCTTCCTGTTAGAAGTATCAGAGCTGCCAATATAATCTCCACTCTTTGTGACTGCAGGGTGGGAATCACTTTGACCAGTATGACGAGGGCCAGTTGGAGTTGGAGCAGGCCTCCCTGGACAAGCCCATCGAATCGGTAAGGTCACACCTTTCCCCTTCAACCATTGGATGTAGACCCATGATTGATTGTGTGTATGAGTGGATGATTGGTGCGTTTAAAGACTCCTCCTCTGCTCTCAGCCCTGCCCCCTTTTCAAGTATAGTAACCCCCCCTCCCATTTATTACCTGTGACTGATGTCCCTCCAGAGCCCCTAGCTCCTAGCCCCTCCCAGCTCTGTCTCCCCTCCCTCAGTGCCGTTACCATAGTTACACGACGGAGGAGAGGAGAGCTGATGGGTTGTACCAATCACTGTGATCAACCCGCACACCGTTTTTACTTTGATCACAGATATGAGTGCTTTGTGTGTGTGTGTGTGTGTGTGTTTGGGACACGGTCCATAAAGACAACACCCTTAAATAAAGAGTCACAGTTCTAACACTGTCCTTCTGGTAAACATGAGTAGGGATGAGTACAAAGAGGGAAAGTGACACAAAAAAAGTGTGCAAATATTAACACCATAATATAATAAGATAATAATAATAAAAAAACACCACCACATAGGACAAAAAAAGAAAATACTTTCATTTTACATATGCTGTTATAGTCTGTCAGTCCTGAATCCCTGCTTGCACTCAGCACTAATAGTTTTTACATTTGACATTTTTCAACAAGTACACTGATATGAGAATACCTAACTAACCTCCCCCACTCTCTATTTCATGAGATACATATGCTACTTCTGAGGCTTCAGTGATTCTGATCCTTCCACTTTCTAAAGTGCCTTTGATCCATCCTGATGTGCCAGTGCTGGTTGGAGTTCTCATCTCAGAAGCCTTTCGCTCCTGCTGATGATCCATATGGACCTAAATATACACTCAGAAAGTGTGAAGATGACTTTTTACTGCAGGTGATATAAACTCTTATAGTAAAATGATTTAGGACTGAAATTACAGTTACAGTTATAAGACCACCAACTGGACTTTATGTTAAACTAGAGTGATGTTTCTGCTACATGGTTTGTATCTTTATCTGGTTTCATCCAAATGAAGATGGGTTTCCCTTTTGTGTGTGTTTCCTCTCAAGGTTTCCTCCTGGTGTCGTCTGAGGAAGTGTTTCCTTCCCACCGTCACCGCGGGCTTGCTCGTTGGGCATGTGTAGGGTTCATAAAGGAACACTTAAATTCTTTATCAAATTAGGTTTTACTATGTAAAGCTGCAGGACGACAAGGTAAAAAGTGCTATAGAAATAAAACTGAATTAAACTGAATATTCAGCTGTTTCATTGGATGACTAAATTTTAATTGTATGGCTGGTTTGCACCTGTATCCTCCAAAATACAGTGTATTCCTGTGTACAGACATTGTTTTATGGCAAAAAGGCATTTATTTTAACACTTAGGCTAAAAACTGACTGAGTTTTATTACATCCTGATGAGAAATGGGATTTTTAAAGCCAGGAAATTTCCATCAGCACCTGCTTAAAATCTTAAGGTAGGCTCACATGATACCGACATTGGTACCAATGTGTCCCAGGCTTGCACTGATCTTTACTGATGTTTCAGATATTTTAATCATGCTGAAAAATCTCAAAAAATGATCAGTATCATGCGAGCCTACCTTTAGCTCACTTGCCGCACCCCGTTCTAAACTTGGAACATCAGGCGTTGTTACAACACATCGGGGTTAAATGATGGCAGAACTAAACAACACTCTCCATTTCACTCTTTTTTTTTTTACTTCCTATTAAGGATGGATGGACATCTCTGAAACCCCTACGTCATTTTAATTTAATCCGAAGGCTGTGCAAATCTATACATTGTCCAAATATGTAGGAACAAATGTTTTAATTCTCCAAGGCAGTACAGATTGTAGATTTAAGCCAGGCTTTAAGAACCCTTCCCATCTCTTTTGTTTAGATAAGCCTGCCATTACACACATACACGCAAAAGCACTCTGGGACTCGTCGCCATTTAGGAGGACATGTTTATCTCTGCATTCCAGAGACGGGGGTCAAGTTTTGGGGGGCAAATCGGGAATGTTAGAAAGTTAAGCACAACCAAGATTTTACAGTCCCGATGAAACGGCTTGAGAATAATTTACAACCAAAAGTGTTTGAGATATTGCAATCCATGACAAATCTTAGCGAGACCGATAAATAAATACGAACAGGGAAGAATTTAAGAGACGTGTTTTTGTTTTCTGAAATGAACAAACCCCAGCTATTAATTCTCCACCAAGAAATAGTTTGAAAAGGGGACAATGTTTATAACCATGGGTTTAAACTGGGGCACAATGTCTATGATTCAAAAATGTATGGGGCGCCATGAATTATGAGCCGCCTGGGGTACAAAAAGGAGGCGGGGCGCATCAAAGAGATGAAACTTGAAGGAATCGTGTTTCCAAGTTCATCAAGATCCCGTACAATGGCGCACCAGGGTCTGTTGAAGTCTATTTTGCTCACGATTGGCTTCAAATCCTAATAATCATGGGCAAATTTTTGACAGTCAATTGCAATCACCACAAATTCACCAAGCTCCCTCAAGATCACGATTCAATCCCACGACCCGCCACACACCTCACGATTCTCTAAAATCTCAAGAGATTGCAGATATCCATCACGTATGACCAATTTAAAAAAAAAAAAAAAAAAAAAGTTGTTTCATCAGAAACAGTTTACTCTCCCCTCTCTTCTGCTCTCCCTTGTTTTCGAAAGATTGCACCTCTATTTGTTTTATGCCCGCTGTTTTTTTCCTCTTTTCGTACAAATACTGAAAAATGTTTAAAAGAATCACGTGCAGTTATTAAAGGAAAAGAAACGTATTGTATAAAATGAACTGTTGACAAAGACTAAATAAAAATTAAGTAAAAAAAAGTTTAAGCTTAGTATCGCTTCAGCCTCCCTGTGGCCATAATAGTAGGAATAATTAATGTACTAATAAAATAATATAAAAAGCTCCCTTTGGTCCTCTTCATTAGTGAAGTAAACATTATAAAGTCATAATTAGGAGTAAAAACATGCAGTGAAACTTTAGACAGGACATGAAAGACTGCTGAATGGGTTAAATATTGATTTACTTATGGGATTTTTCTCCTTGGACATGCAGTGTATTACACAGGGCCTTTTCTTATTAGAGTCCAAATCAATTAAGATTTATCCAATGCTAATTAAACTTGCTAGCTAGCTTGCTATCTTCCCACTTAGCTAAACCAACACTGGAGCTAGTGAAGAAAAACAAACTCATAATAAACTTACCCCCTGTCGAGCAACATCAGACGAAGCCATATTATGTGTTAAATAAACACCTCGGTTCTTTTAAACATAAAAAAATTACATTTAGAAAAAGTACTGACATGAAAGAGGCGGGTGAAACCAATTGAAAAAGTTTGGAGGAGAAACGATTGGAATGCAACAGGAACGTACCATTCCCGACAAACGCCCTTCCACGCCCGGGTGAATCTCTGCCTTCACGGTTTAAGAAAAAAATAGCTCACTAAAACACCTTTACTTTAAAAATAAACTACAACTACTTTGTATAATGAGTGAAATTATCTGGATAGTTATTATCTAGCTTTAAAACGGTGAACATGACGTATCACGAGTTAGCGCTCACTCAACCTCCCCCCCGCGTCTACATTGGTACGCCCCAAACCAGATAAACTCTTGGAAAACCTAACAGCATTGGTGATGAGAAACTGGCGTCCATTTTGGCTCTGTAAGGACCGCCTATGCTTATCACGCTCGCTGTACCTGAGAGCCAATATGGCGTCCATATGGGTACAGTTTCATTAAAGAGGAATTAAAGGGCGGGACGTGTTTTGTCTGGCTGCAGCAATGAATGAAGACGTGGTTGCTCCGCTTACTGGCAATACTGGGGATTAGCAGCAGGATAACGAGCCAAAATAATGGGGGATCCAGAAATGGGGCGAGCATCGGATTGTTTATTTACATCTGTAAATAGAGGCGATTTCCATCGCCATGGATGTCACGTATCCTGCTAAATGCATGCAAACAATGCCTAATGGACCGTGATGTGCTGTTCTGATGGCGACTGAATGCACCCAAGAAGCGGTTTTATGTTTTCTGACGGAGAGAGGAGGGAGAGTGAGGAACGCAGATTTGATAAACCACTTCCGATCCTTCATTTCCACTGAGCCCGAGAGGAAAGCTGCTGTTAAAAAGGCGTTTAAGGGCTACGTGGACAGTGTGGCGGTGGTGCAAGTGGAAAACGGTGAGAAATATGTCTGTCTGAGAAAAAGATTCAGAGGGTCGGTGAAACGGGGAGGGGGTGATCATCATGGACCGGACAGCGCCACCGTCCTGGAAACGGGACTCAGCGCTGCTGTTACCCATGACAACTACAGGGACGACTGCCTCACACCTGTCAAACATCTCAACACCACCATCCCGTCGGGGAACAAAGACGAAAAACAAGAAATTCCACCCGCCGCGTCGGTGTGCGCAGGTGCGCGCGCACCTCGGAATATTTCTCAAACCTGTCCGGATGGCTCGGGATCAGAATCGGGTTCAGGTCCATGCACTTCAACCCTGCACGAACCTGTGGGGGAAACGGAAATGGGGGCTCAAAACGCCAGGACCAGCAGGTCTGATCAGAGGTCCGAGGAACCTGATGCCCGAATTCACACGACATGCGCTCCAAACTCCGCCGTCACTGATCCGTCTCGACCCCCGGCGAAGCACGTGAATACAAACCATCTGCCATGTTCACCCGCGGATTCCCAAGCCCGAAGCGAGGGCAGGGCTGATCCGAGTCACCCACAGGGTGAGTCAGCACCGAGAGGAGCAGGGAGTGGATCGCCGCGTCTCGGGATCGTCTCGTGCGACGGCGGAGCGGATGACGGACGCTCGGATTGTGATAGCAACACATCCAAAGGGAGTCGGAAGAGTTTCATCGAGCACATGATGAGCAGCTCGCCGCAGGTACGACGGAGCCTGGTGCACCGGCACAGCCGACACGTGGACAAGAGCGACCCTGACGCGTCGTCTGTGCACTCTGAACTAGACAGCGCCGCCGTCGCGACTCTGGATCCGGTGGAGCACGAGTGGATGATGTGCGCGTGCGACGGTGAGTGGGACAGCCTGCACCGGCTGCTGGACAGCGAGCCCAACCTCGTCTCCAAGAAGGACTTCGTGACCGGCTTCACGTGCCTGCACTGGGCAGCCAAGGCGGGTAAGCACGAGCTGCTCGCCCGGATCGTGAACTTTGCGCGGCAGCGCGGCGCGGCGCTCGACGTGAACGTGCGCTCGAGCGCCGGCTACACTCCCCTCCACCTGGCAGCCATGCACAACCACGTCGAGGTGATCAAGCTGCTGGTGGGCGCGTGCGACGCCGACGTCGAGGTGCGCGATTACAGCGGAAAGAAGGCGAGCCAGTATCTGCGCAGCGGCGTCGCGCGAGACGTCCTCGACATCACAGGCGTCGTCGACGCTGCCTGCGAGGAACTCGCGATCGGAGACGAGGCGGCCCGGTGGAAGTTTCCCCGAGCTCTCCAAGCCAACCTGAGGCTGCTAGGTCGCAGCGTCAGCGAGGAGGACGACCGTGATGGCGTCGGGGGTCTCGCCAGGGACAGACCACTTCGCAGGAAATCGTCGTTCAACAAGCTGAAGCCCAGGCTGAGTAAGGTGCGCGCGGGGATCACGCCGATCGTGCACAGCACTTCTCACTTTGAGCGACTCGAGGGAGCGACGGGTCCCATTTCCGGTCTGTTTAGAAATAGACCCAAATCGAACCTGTTTGGCTGATTCTGCACTTGCAGAGACTTCTCGGACTTGCTGCTTTAACACACACACACACACACACACACACACACACACACACACACACACACACACAAACACACACACACACA
>JBCNYG010000003.1:4719012-4735337 GCA_039654305.1 Porochilus rendahli | reverse complement strand
CTTATACACACACACACACACACACACGACAAAATATCCTCCCTGAATATACACCCTGAATATTTCGCCAATCCATTGCAGGGCCAACAAATACACAAGCGTTCACACAAACACTCCAACCTAGGGGCAATTTAGAACAGCTAATTTGCCTAATTTGCATGTCTTTGGACTGTGGAAGGAAACCGGGGCACCCAAAGTAAACCCACATAAGCCTGGGACTCTAATGCATGCAGATTAGGCGAATGGGTTGTTCCAAATTGCCTCTTAGTGTGAGTGTGAATGTGAATGGTTTTGTGTGTGTGTGTGTGTTGCTGTGCGATGGTTCAGGGTGTACCCCGCCTTCACCCAGAGTCGACCGAGATAGGCTCCAGCCTCCATGGACTCTAGTAGGATTACACAGTTCGGCAAGTGTGTGAGTGAGCTTGGAATTAAAGTGTTGGCACACGGTGTTGTAGTGGTTAGCACGCACACCTCGCAGAAAGAAGGTCTCGGGTTCGATTCCCGGGCTCAGCCGTCCCTTTGTGTAGTTTGCATGTCCTCCCCTTGCTGCTGTGGGTTTCCTCTGGGTACTCTGGTTTCCTCCGACAATCTACAAATCATGCAGATGAGGCTAATTGGCTCTTCAGTATTCCCCCTTGGTGTGAACGTGAGTGTGAATGGAAGTTTGTCCAGAAGAACAGGTTCTGCAGGAGGAAGGCCAGCACCCCTCTCGTGTAAAAATGTACTGCACGCTGCAGCAGAGACCACAAAAGCGGCCCAGTGCATGATGGGTGCGGAATGGGAAGTGAGTTAGAATTTAGAAACAGGGACTGTTTGCATAGCAAAATATTCATCTGATAATTGATTGCGGTGAGAACTTTCGAGCAGATATCTCGCGTTCACCGTCTTTTACGTACGAAACTTTAATTGTTTGGAAACGGCGGCTCCATTCTCGCTTCCTGTGCATCATTAAAACACCGCATTCGATGCCGTTACTTCACCCCTGTCATCACCTCACACGACTGGTGCTCTAATCACTCCTGGGATCTCGCCCAATCTCAGTCGTCTGTCCCTCTGACTCTGACCAGCTGGACTTCGCATTTCCAGGATGATGTCACACTCTTTGTTCCAGGCGCTCGTTGGCGTATCTGAAGGTGTGTCAGGTGCCCTTCCTGCTAGTATCACAAAAAAATACAGATTGTGCCTGGGTTAATCCTGGAGTGGGGTGAGTGACTGAGCTGAGGCTTAAAGCAATAAACAGATCGTCTTTATATTTTAAAAGTAAGCGATATATTCCAATGCTGGAACTGTTAAATGCTTGATTCTGATTGGTTAAAATTTGTTGAATAATTAAGGGATATATATGTAAAATATTTGGTCATGGGCAGCACAGTGGCGTAGTGGTTAGCATGTCTGCTTCAGAGCAAGAAGGTCCTATGTGGGGTTTGCATGTTCTACCCATGGTTGCATGGGTTTCCTCTGGGTACTCCAGTTTCCTCCCACGGTTCAAAGACATGCACATCAGGCTATTACTTGGCTATTGCCCCTATGTGATTATGTGAGTGTGATTGGTTGTGTCTTTGTTGCCCTGTGATGGTCTAACATGCTGTTCAGGGTGTGTACCACGCCATCGCCCAGTGTCGGCTGAGATAGGCTCTGCCTCCCAGCGTCCAGAGTAGGATTAAGTGGTTCGGGTTCAAATAGAGTTAGTGAATGATATTAAGTAACGCTAGGCATTGACAGCTCCAGGGACACTGGTTTGATCTCAGAAGTGCAGAATTGCACATCTTCTCATTGTGTCTGTATTGGGTTTCCTCTTAGATCTCTAGTTTCTTCCACCACTCAAAAAACATACTGTAGATGGACTCACAATGTTAAAATCTGCATAACAGTGACATAATGTGGGTGTGTGGGTGCATGGTGCACTTGGATGGACCGCCATCCCATGGTGGGTGAATTCTCCCATCATGCCCCAAGTGTTCCTGGTACAGGCTCCGGATCCACCACACCGACCCACACACCCAGGCTTTTAAACCAACAGCTTGCTAGGCTTCTGAAAACTGAAGAAGTGATCATAAAAATAATTGTACTCATCCTTGATGGTGACCTGTCTGGAAAATCTACTTTACAGAGAACCTCTAGATAAGGAAATCTTTCAGAAGCCTGCTTGAGTTGATCATTCTAAATGTCTGAGGCGCCATCTGGTGGCATTGTCGGGAAATACATTCATCTATTTGCTGAACCGTTTCATTTTACTAAGGTCGCGGCGAGGCTGAAGCCCATCTCAGCCAACACCCTGAACTGCTCGCCAGGGCCCACACGCACACAACCATTCACTTACCCACATCTTAAACGTAGGGGCAATTTGGAACAGCCAATTAGCCTAAAGTGCACGTCTTTGGACTGACAGAGGAAACCGCAGTACCAGAAGGAAACCCATGAAAGCACAGAAAGAACGTGTAAACTTCACATAGAAACGCCCCTGTTGAGCCCAGGACTCAACCCCATGACCATGCGAACCAATTGTCCCACGTGCCGCCCATTACAGGGAAATTATAGTAAAAAATACAACCCCTGAAACCATCAAAAATCTATCAGACATCAGTACTGACAGAATATTAATAAGGATTCCCTTTGGAGAAAACCTGCATGCTTGCGGCGGCACAGTGGTTGGCATGTCCGCCTCACAGCAACAGGGTCCTGGGTTTGAGTCCCAGGCTGAGGCGTTTCTGTTTGGCGTTTGTATGTTTTACCCGGAATACCAGAAGGAATCCCATGGAAGTATGACTGCTTGATCCTCCTAGGGTTGTGGGGAGGATGACTTTGGGCGTACCTGGAATGCTTGGGGTACACCTTGAACAGCTCGCCGGTCTATTTCAGGACCAACAGATACAACCATTCATGCTTACACCTTACGGAAACCTGGAACAGCTAACCGGAGTAAACCGGAATACCCAGAAGAAACCCATCACAAGCATGTGAAGAACAGGCGACTCCACACAGAAATACCCTTGCAGATCCTGGCACTTGAACCCAGGACCTCCTTGCTGTGAGGTGGACATGCTGAGCACTACGCCACCATGCCACCCTCCAGATATCATCATAGGAAAAAAAATCACAGTCTGAATTAGACACGGTGGATATAAAGACAGTTTATATTATAGTGATTGAAAATGGGGTACGGTGGCGTAGTGGTTAGCACGTCTGCCTCACAGCAAGAGGTTCCTGTGTTTGATTGGGGCTCGGTGTTTCTGTGCGAAGTTTGCATGTTCTCCCAATGTTTGTGTGGGTTTCCTCCACTTGCTCCGGTTTCCTTCCACAGTCCGAAAACATGCAAATTAGACCAAGTGGCTGTTCCAAATTATTCCAAGATGTATGTGAGTGTGAATGGTTGCCCTGTGATGGTGTGGCGTACTGTTCAGGGTGTACCCCGCCTTCGCCCAGTGTCGGCTGAGGCTCCAGTATCCCTTCAGACTCATGTAGATGGGTGGAGCTAAGAATTGTACTTCAGTCAGCCAGCAGGGGCGCTAGACCTATAGTGGTTTCACGTTTTATAGACGATGCTGTTAATTTCGAGCTGGCAGTCCATTGTGATGGCTTTACTGTAGTTTCCAGGAGAGCATCTGTGCTTTAAGTAAAAAAGATGCTATTTTTAAAAATAGTATTTAAATATAACTCCTGGAATTGAATATAATAAATGAGTAATTTGTTGTACTTGATTGACAACCTCATAACAAAACCTAAACCCTGAAGTAATGATCATCATTCACATCTGATCCGTCTTGGTAGTATGTGAAGACCATACTTGCTTACTAGAGAGTCGGTAGTAGAAAGTCGTAGTGCTGTCGCGGATGTTGCAGTCGGAAGCTGAAGAGTTGGATGTGTCTTTTAATCCACGCCCACAAGAGAAATCCGGATAGTCGCCTTTGATTGGATGATATTGATTATAGGCGGGACGATATGGCCACTTTGGACGAAATGATTGGCCAGAATCTTACATTGGACAACGCCCATGGCGCGGCTGCCTTCAGTCCGGTTAAAGACGCCATTTTGTCGTTAGCGGTGACGAGGAGAACAGGGATATTGTTGGAAAGCGGCATTGAAAAGGTAAATAATAATAAGAAAAACATTTAACGGGAGTATTATTTTTTTCTTTCTGTTTTTGTTCGTGGTACAATTTACAAAAGGGTACATTAGTAAAAAAAAAAACAGTATATTTCCAAGCTAATACGTTAGCTATTGAATTAGCTACGTTAGGGAAGGTATTTTGCTAGCATGTTAGCTAGGCTAATATTTGACTAGCTAACTCTATAGCATGAACATTTATATTATTTTATATGACCTCTCTTATTTTTCACACGACGTATTGTGTATATATATGTAAGATATATTTCGTTAGTGCGAGATAATTTAAGAAGAAGATGGTTAAGTAGCCGTCCTGACTGATTAGCTCCGGTGGTAAGCCTATCGGTGGATAATGCTAACTCAGAAGCTCGAGCTCTCTGAAGAAAAAGGCAACAGGAAATGGTTCAAGGGGTGCTTGTTTAACGTAAACAATATGAATAATAAGCCGACTGATTTAATCATTAAAGACAGAATGAATGAATAAAAAGAAGTATGTAACGGCTAATTTAATTAGTCAGCGAGCCTGGGATGGAGTAGGCCTTGTGTTTCATGTGCGGTTGTACTTGAGGCGCATTATGAAGGGTTGTGGAGCGTTCTAGCAAACTGGGGTTTTCTATGAAATGTGATTAAATAACCAATATCCACCATATTAGACGAATATATCTGGGCTTTATGTGTTCCTGAAATGCATTAAATGTTTATATTGCATATATGTTTGTTGTTTGGTGAGTGATTATATTTGGAGGTAGTTATTGGGTTCCTGGTGTATTGGAGTTGTGTCCTGTGCTGACGTCACCTGGGGACCCCATTCATATGATAGGAGTGATACAGGTCAATCAGACCAGGCCGTCAAAACATTTACTCTGCACAGATCACCATAAATTTACATGTACTCTAATATCCTGCCATTGAAAATTCCGCATATTGGCGCGTGTCCAATGTCGTATCCAGAGACATTTACATAACAATTAAGTATGAATTTTCCAAATGTCCAATATGATATAGCGCAAAAAATCACGAAAAATGATGCCACGTTTGATAACGTTGGATGCATATGAGAGAAGAAATCAGTACGGTATATGTATATTTTTGGTCCTGGGGTGTAATGCAAACCAGTGCTATTAAGTGAGAAAACCTTTGACGCTTAGTAAATTTTGCAAAGTGCAAAAAACTGCTTCCAAAAGCGTGAGCTGTCTTGAACGTTTAAAGTTAGTTGAGGTCATCATAGTGACATCATAGTCGGCTACACAAGGGTAGTTTAAAGCTATGGCTGTCTGCAAGGTGTCTACTTTGTAAAGCGCTGAAAAAATAATGTCATAAACTGTGCATGAGCAAATACTTGCATATCAGGTGCCTCCTTCATGCCATTTAGTTATTTAGGTGGATTTAGCATGCAAGTTTTCCCAGACAGGATTTATTTATTTTGACTTGACATTGCCGGTCAATGTAGGCTCCGTTGTTGCATGGATTTCTTCACATGGTCTATTTTGTAAAGCTGTACAGTTTTGTGTACACATGAAAATGAGATCCAAAACCATCCAAAACTGTGCCGTTCTACCTTTACTGTGGTTTGAAGGGAAAGCCTTCCAAAAACTCGTTACACTGAAAATATGTATATTTTTATCGTCAGGTGGTTTTACTTGCATGTACAAAGTTGCACTCTACTAAAAAGCACTTGATAGTTTGCATTAGCTTGTTTGAAAAGGCTGCCGTTTGTAGTCCGTCTCACTCCTGCGAGAATAGGACGTAGACCCATCAGTTCCCATAAGGCAAGATGCCAGCAAAAATAACATTCATTTTCTGAACCGCATAATCCCAATCAGGGTCACGGAGAGGCTGATGCCCATCTCAGCCGACTCTGAGCGAGGACAGTGTACACCCTGGACAGCTCGCCAGGACATCACAGGCAAAAATAACAGTATACCGATATTAAACTAACAGAGCAGAACAGAACTAACAGATGTACGTGTGATTAATGCTAGACACATCTGCACATAGGTCAACATTATATTAATTTGCATTATATCAGACAGGTGTCTGCTCGTTTGCATGGTTTACACCCAGTATGTTTAATGCAGAAAATTTTGTATGGACTGCTTGATGTCACTCTTGCCCCATATTGATTTTTCCACAACAATAAAAAAATCCCTTTACAATGTATGCAAGCTTTTAATAAGTTTGTGTTTAATTTCCCTTTAGTGCTTTGGTCAGATGTTATCATTACATCGAGTAACAATGATAAAGGTCCAGCTGTACTCGTCCTCGCTCACAGTGATAAGCCTCCAACCCGGGTGCACAGACAGTCTCTTTTTACTGCTTGCATTTTATTGATGATTAAAATAAGGACACATTCATCCACACTGTGTTCTCCCTCACACTGTCACTTTTTCACAAGTTATCACTTTTCTTTCGCACCACAGACGCCTTGTTTTGCACATGACCCAGAGAATAAATGCTTACTGTTCTGTTCAGACTTCTTTAAACATTTTGTTTAGACTTATTTTTTTTGAACAAGTAAAAATGAAAGAATTTGTCAAATCCTTCCTTAAACAAATTGTTTTTTTTTGTTTTAAAAAACAGACTTTTCTGGTACGGGTTCACGCTTCGCCAGTCGACAAGCCTTGTTCTGGTTTATCGGTTGTTGATCTGAGCTTTAGTGTGGTGTCAACATCAGGAAATTCTGATTCCTTAAATTTATTGCTTAGGGTTTACTTTGTATAAGTGGTTGTTGGGTTATTTTAGCTTGATGTGTTGAGAAACACTACTTTATACGTCGCGCTATGAAGATCTTGGTCTATCTTAGTCTCTGTGTGTGGCGCAACCTCGACATCGTGGGCGAGATCAGATGGTGTCATGTGCCTGGCTCGGAGCTCCTCATATCCTAGAGCTTCAGCTACGCCGCACATGCTTTTGTTTACCTTATGTGATGTCACAGGATACTTGGAGACATGCCCTGTAGAGCCAGTGCAGGTGAAGTGTACAGGTGCTGACTTATCATGTTATTATTATATCAGACTCCTTTATAAGAGACCCGGAAGTTCAGGACTGCTTGCGTTTTATAACCGTGTCTTACTACCCTGCTTCCAGTCTATCCTAGAGCCTTAAAGACCGCAATCAGCAAAACACCCATGTCTCTGTGGCTCGGTTGCGTCACGGCCGACCGATTGCAGAAAACCATTAGGTTGAGGTGTCAGTCCCGATCCTGTTGACCTGCGTAGTGAGCCATACATCATCGGCTCGAATGAAAATCCCTACAGTGCCTGACGAGGGGGAAAGAGGGGCAATAGGATCGCCTGTAGGTCGTGTGAGTGTCATGCTGGTGCTTGCGGTTGTCATGGAAGTGGTTGACCTTGTTTTTGCAGGCCTTGTTTTCGCACCTCCCTCCTCTTGTCCTTTAGCAGTGAATAATTAATCCTTTACGGACCTTGTGAATTACTCATGAGGCTCGGTTTGTCATTGACGGTTTCATGGAGCGCCGGCTTCTGTACCAGGATAAACGTTGGTTTCTCAACTGGTGGACATCGTGAAAGATATCTGCGAGCAAAACATTAGTACAGATATATTAATTTTATGCTACTTTTTAGTCATCTACCGCTTATTTTTGTAAAGTATGTAAACCCCAATGTATTGTCAGCTGCAGAATTATTGGCACCCTTGGTAAAGCTTTGGTTTAACGGGTTTGGAACAATTTTTTATTCTTAAACTAAAAATATTAAAGAAGGGCTTATGTTACAGAAGTGGCACTCATGTTCTCAAGACAGACATCTTCCTTTGCTAACGTTTCGGGCAGCACATCTGGACCTGATTGTTTCCATTGAGAACGGTCATAGACCTGAAGTTATTGTAGATTTCCAATTGCACCTATGTACATATCTATATCTGTCTCATTTTGTGTTTCTAAATGAGTTTGCTTCCCTCTGATCCTCTTACCCAGTCCGCTCTGTTTCACCCATGCTTGTAGGGTGTAGGCCAGCTTGTAGATGAATCTCTTAGTCTTCTTGTGGTACAACAAATCGATGTCTCTCACTCTTCTAGCTGTGTATGTGTTTGCAGTATGAGTCAACGTTCCAACACACTTCCTCATAGCTGTACTGCTGCTGTACATTCTGAAGGCCTCTATGTGTTACAGATGTAGACTCAGGGATGATTAAGTGCAAGGTTTACTCATCTAAGAGACATTTTGTCTGCGGAACCCGATGGCACTCGTCACTGTGTGGGTTGGGAATGTGAAACTGGGCAGTTTTCCGTCACTCGGACCAGAAAATAAAGGCTGTAATGATTCCACTTGTTGTTTTTTTAAATATGTAAATCATCACCGGTTATTTAGTCAGTTTAAATATGTTTATAATTGCCGTAGATGTGACTGCTGTTATTTTAATTGCTTATTGCATAACTGGATGTGTAATCATGGCCTTCCTGTATCTTGGTTAGTAACCTTTATTTTTGTCCGTTTAGAGGAGTGGAAGTGCTTTCGTCTGCATTCTTGCGACAAGAAAGTAGAGACCAGAACTCCCCCCCCCTCCCCCCACGTGTCCTCTGATTTGGTTGGTTAGATACACGTGAAACTTGAGCGCAAAGAGAAGCTTAAGAAGCAAAGAGAAGCTTGTGGTATGAAAGAAGAGTCTTACAAAATCTCCTGTTACACATGAATGTATGTATATTTTTATTATTAGATGGTATTACATTTTTGCAGTTCCGTAATCTGATAAAACGTGTTTGATGGTTTGCATAAGCCTGGTTAAAAGGCCACCATTTGGAGTCCATTTCACTCTTGCGAGTGCATGAATTTGTGAGAATAGGACATGAATCTATCAGTACACATCAGGCAAGATAACGGCAAAAGTAACAGTATACAGATATTAAACAAAACCTCTGAATGAAATAAAGCTATGTATATCACATAATACAAACTTACATTTACATACATCAGGCCAGCATGTGCTTCATGAACGAATGACCACACATGAACGAATTGGATGTCCCTCTGTTCATTGCTATGCGAAATACGTATTTACTGTCGCATACACATGAATCACGTGAACAATAGTGTGTTTTGATGATGTATGCCAGCTTTTTAGTAGGTTTTCATAAAATTTTCCTGTGATGCATCACAGACAATGATTTTAAAAAAATAGTGTTGTCCTGACGTAAAAAGTTTAACCTAAATTGTAGAAAAATGCTTCCCGACAGTCCGACCACGCAGAAATGTGGATTTATTTGAGAACCTACACAAGCTTGGTTAATTCCTCTTGATATAATCTTTGTAGTTATGAAGGGTGTCGTGTAACACTGACTGGTTACTATTGTGGTTTACGTTCCGGGTCTGTTTAACCACTTAACAGCAATAGCTTTCTGATCTTATTTTATTGTGTGTGTTTTAGTCTCATTTCTTTTTTTGGTTTATTTGTTTTTTTGCTGAAATTATATCTCAGTCTCTCTCACTCTCTCTCTCTCTCTCTCTCTCCCCCTTCCTGTCAGTTGCAGAGATATTTGCCAAACCTGGGTGTCTGTGAGCTCGATTATATGTGCGTTATGCTGCTGGATTGACATCTCTCCGAGGAATCGCGTGAAAGCCTACACCCTCTCAAATGGGTAGTTTAGGAGGAAATCGGGAACATAAAACCCTGTACTTCCTACTGCGCTCCTGTATATTGGATTAAATGTTAACAGTTGACGTGTGTGTGTGTGTGTGTGTTAGGCGTGTCATAAAAAACGAGTCTTCCCTGCCTTACTACTGTTTCTTCTCAGAACCTGTTCCCGAAACGCCAGACTGCACACAGCTAGTGTAAAGGGAGTGTAACCTTTATGATGCACAGCTGAGCTTGGCACTTAAATCGTTCAGTCAGATTTATTGGGTCTGTGTGTAGGCCGTTTGTCTGTTTTCTTGTTAATTAATCTTTTCAAGCTTCGTATATCAGTGTCTGATCATCCGGGTTTGAGAGCCCTGCTCTGATTTTCTGGAAACTGGCTGTCCTTGTGTCTGAACCGTGTTCCTTGTGGACCTTACGGGACATTACGGGCACCGTATTCCCTGTCCGGCTTGTCATCGTTTTGTTCGTTTTTGCTAGCGGGCAAGAATAAAAAAATTAGGGCGCTGTGTTTTTGGATGTGGCTCTCGCCCTCACTGCTTCCTGCAGTGGCGCTTCCTGTTTACACGCGAAGGCTCATACAAGCGTGTTTTCTCTTCGTGTGGACTTTACAGTGAGGTGGAGAAGCTGAAGAAAGCAGTCGGTGTTCTCCAGCAAGGTTTAAAAATAATTTAAAAAAATCTTTTTTTCTTCTTCTTCTTTTTTAAACAATTTAAGGGAGTGCTCGTGATAATTTTTTCCCCATAAGAACAAGTGTCGTCATGGCTGATGAGATTTTTCTGCAAGGGTGTGCTCATCTCCTTTTAAATCGCACATCAGATGGCAGAAGATAAGTGATCCTTCTCCCGGTTTGATTAATTCAGAGCTCTGGTATCTCCGTTTACAGGCTGGTCAGGTTTCTGGTTACCTGCAGCGGCCTTCATTCGCATCATCACTGACCTCATTGTTCCTTCCTCCCCCGGCCCGAGCAGCCACGCAGTGCTGAGCCGTAACCTTTGTTTCTAACCACACAATAGGAGTTTGGCACTCGGAAGTCTTTTTGCTTTGAATAGAGAGAGTAAACAGGTTCAACGTTTTGACTTAATTTTCCTAACTTGTGAGGAAAGCTGTAGCGTTTGGTTGGTTTGCGGAACAAGGTAAAGGCACAAGCGGCAGTGGGGAAGGGGTTAACGAAAGCAACACATCATGCTGCGTTCGATGGAGAGTGGTGTTGAAGAGGCGGTTGCGGTGATCAGCGTTTGGGTGGCTCTGGGTTACTGATCAGGAGGTTGTCAGTTCAAGCCAAAGTGTCACCAAGCTGCTGCTGTTGGGCCCTTAAGCAGGGCCCCTAACCCTCAGCTGCTCAGTTGTATTCAGGTGAAACCCGAAAAATTTGAATATGGTGCAAAAAATTTCAGCAATTCAACTTAAAAGGTGAAACTAATATATTAGAAAGTCTCATTATGTGCAAAGTAAAATATTTCAAGCCTTTATTTGTTATAATTTTAATGATTTCTGGCTTAAAGCTTACGAAAACCCCAAATCCAAAATCTCAGAAAATTTGAATGTCGCATGAAATCAATAAAAAAGGATTTTAAACACAGAAATGTCGGCCCTCTGTAACCTATAATCATATATGTACTCAGTACTTGGTTTGGGCCCCTTTTGCATGAATTGCTGACTCACTGCGGCGTGGCGTGGAAGCCATCAGTCTGTGGCACTGCAGAGGTGTTGTGGAAGAACAGGATGCTTCAGTAACGATCTTCGGCTCTTCTGCATCGTTCGTTCTCATGTCTCTCATCTTTCTCTTGGCAATGACCCGTAGATCCTCTGTAGGGTTCAGGTCAGGTGAGTTTGCTGGCCAATCCAGCTCAGTAATTCCACGGTCACTGAACCAGGTGTTGGTACTTTTGGCAGTGTGGGCAGGTGCCAAATCCTGCTGGAAAGTGAAGTCAGCATCTCCATAACGTTTGCCAGAACAGTTCTTCTTTTTCTTTAGCCCCGTTGTAAGATGCTTCTGACATCGTTTGATGATCAGGAGTGGCTTGACGAGACGAATACGACATTTGAAGCCCGTCTCCAAAAGCTCCCCCACACCCTTGAATAGCCTTTTCCTGACAGTCCTCTCCAGGCTGCGCTCATCCCTGCCGCTTGTGCACCGTTTTCTTCCACACTTTTCTCTTCCACTTTCTATTAATATGCTTTGATACAGCACTCTGAGAAGCTTTTAAGGCTTTCCCTCTTTGTGAAGGGGGTCAGTGATGGTTTTCTGCACAACTGTCAGGTCAGCGGTCTTCCCCATGCTGGTGAATTCTACTGAACCAGACTAAGAGACTGTTTAAAACTTCAGGAACCCGTTGCAGGTGTTTGGGATTAATTACCTGATTACAGTGTGACACTTGGAGCCTACAATATTGAACTTTTTCCACAATATTCTAATTTTCTGAGATTTGGGCTTTTTGTAAGCTGTAAGCCGTAATCATTGTTTACGTTGCATGTACTGAGTCTGTATAATATATTAGTTTCACCTTTTAAGTTGAATTACTGAAATAAATGAACTTTTGCACGGTATTCTTTTTCGAGTTTTATCCTTATACAACTGAGCAGCTGAATGTTAGGGGCCCTGCTTAAGGGCCCCACAGCGACAACTTGGTGACACTTTGGCTTGAACCGCCAACCTCCTGATCAGTAACCCAGAGCCACCCAAACGCTGACGAACACCGCAGCCCTCTCTCCAACACCGCTCTGTGTTTTCCCCCGCAGCTTCAGTGTAGGCTCCACCAAGCGCAGCATGATGTTTTGCTTTCGTTAACCCCTTCCTCACTGCTGCGTGTGCCTTTGCCTTGTTCCACGGACCAACCAAACGCTACAGCTTTCCTCACAAATTAGGAAAATTAAGTGAAAACATATTTAAAATATGGATATTTTAATCAAAAAGGACCTATAGCTTTCAGGTGTTGAGAGCAGTTGTTCCAGATGATGTGGGGCGTTCAAAATGGGAGCTTTACACTTTCGCAGATTGGTGCAGAGAATTCTGGGAAAGGGCGAGTCGGCCCCTTTCATGTAGCTGCCGTTAGTAAAATATATATATATGGATGTTTAATCCACCAAGGAGGTTCCGTTTGTGTTTTTAACAGGATTACTCAAAGGGATCTTCATGAAATTTCTACCGGATACAAAGTTTAGGACAGAGAAAACTCCCCATTGCTTTTTAGACATGATTCTGGTCAAATTAGGGATCTGGGAATTTTTTTTAAGGATTTTTTTTTACAATTCTAAGAAGTTTTTATTTATTTGAGTATGTGGTATTACAGCAGGCCCAGAAAGGAGCGCTGTGTACTTTTTCTTCTTTTTTTTGTTAAATAAAGCTGGTGGAGCTTTGCACTCTCCAAGTGCTTCTGTTGTTCGTGTTCTCACTAATTAAACACAGCGTGTGGATAAACACGCAAAGTTAAGAGAGAGGAAATAACGGGGACGCGTCAGACAGTCGCAGTCACTCGTAGAGCCGTGAATGCAGAACAGGCTTGAATGAAAGCTTTGCTGTTGATCTGATGAGGAATCTCTCGAGTTAAATGAGGTCTAGTGGTAAATTCGTCACGCTTTAGTGAACAGATTTTTGTTGTTGTTTATTGGACTCCACTTCCTTCACATCCTTCTCCTATTCTTTTTTTTTTTTTATTAAGCATGGTGTGGCACGCTATCTGCTAAATCCTTATTGACTTTCTTCCTGTTTCATGCTTGTGCACACAACAGTGACCCGACCGTGTATCTGTATGGTCCCTGATATTCTGAGCTTTTTCTTTTTGTCTCCCGCAGATCTGCCATCATGGGGAATATGTTTGCAGGCCTCTTTAAGAATCTCTTCGGGAAGAAAGAGATGCGAATCCTGATGGTGGGTCTGGATGCTGCTGGCAAAACCACCATCCTGTACAAACTCAAACTTGGAGAGATCGTCACCACCATCCCCACTATCGGTGCGTGTTTCTGTCCTACCATTATGTCACTTGTGGTGTGTGTAAACTGTGCGCCTCTAAGTGTTTTACTAAATAATATCCTGAAAGTCATGTTTTATTTATTTTCATTCAATAGTGTGACGTAGTGTATAAAATGCTGTACATGATAATGGAATTTTAGTTTCGTTGTCGTGAAAACATATAAGTTCTGTATAGCTACAAGTATTAAAGGAAATTGTTTGCGAAAAAAAAAAAATCGAGAAATTTGATGCGGTTGTTAAATTGAATGAAAAGCACAGCGGCGGTTTTGCTAAGACGTTGGTGCTTTAATTCGTCGGGTGGATAGTGTTATACGGGGCACCACGTTTGTGCAGGGCGTGATTTATGATTTTTATTTCAAGTGCCTCACTCTGGTATGTGCATGCCGCGTAGATCGTCATAGGTGTGGCTCAGTGTGTTCAGCGCTCGTACAAGGGAAAGGTGGCTGATTTCCATTAAACACCTCACTGTAGTTAAACAGATGTTGGCGCCACTCATCCATCAAACTCGCGCCATAGAAGAAGGAAGTCATTAAAAGTGTTAGGCAAGCTATCAAAGCCAGACTATCGCAGGGCAACACCCACAACCACTCACACTTGGGGGCAATTTGGAACAGGCATTTAGTGTAACGTGTTTTTTGGACTGTGGGAGGAAACCCATGCAAGCTCAACACAAATACTTGAGATTTGAACCCAGGATTCTGTAACTATTGTGGCATGCAGGTGAGCAGCTTTAAATGTACAATTTTTCGAGTGTGTGTGTGTGTGTGTAAGAGAGAGAAAGTCGCGGTAATGCAGCTGTTAACAGTCGGCTTTGTAAACAGCTGCATCACCACCATCACTGGCATTGACCCGAGGCTGTAGTAAAAACTCCTGATTAGTGACCCCGAGCTGTGACACTCATCAGTCCGTAGGCTCCACCCACTTGAATGTAGCGGCTCGCAGACGCGATTCTCTCTGACCTCCTCTCTTCTTTCTCCTCTGCAGGTTTTAACGTAGAGACAGTAGAATATAAAAACATTAGTTTCACGGTCTGGGATGTTGGCGGTCAGGATAAGATCCGGCCGCTGTGGAGGCATTACTTCCAGAACACGCAAGGTTGGTGTTGAGCAATAAAAAAAAAAAAAGGCTTTCCCAAACTTTTCTTGAAACAGAAGGAAGTATTAACCTGCCTGCCGTGTCTCCGACAGGTCTGATCTTCGTGGTGGACAGTAACGACAGGGAGCGAGTCAATGAGGCCAGGGAGGAGCTGACGAGGATGCTGGCTGAAGATGAGCTCAGAGATGCCGTGCTGCTCGTTTTCGCTAACAAACAGGTGTGTGAGTGTGTGTATGAGAGTGGCTGTGGCATTTTAGTTTGTCTGTGTCAGATTTTGTTTGTTTGTTTGTTTGTTTGTTTGTTTTTTACTCCACGTCAGCGAAAGCTAACACATGCCCACTTTGACTCAAGGACGAACTGATTAGATTTTGTAGGTGAAAGGTCAAATGTCAAGGTCAATTTTTTGACAGTAATCAGGTGTTTTGATTTTTTTGTGGTGTCACATGGCGCCATGTTTCCTCTCAACAGATTGGACTCATTAGTTTAGAGAACTGATAATAACACAATCGCAGAACTGACGTTGTTTCTAATCTTTAAATGTCCTTAAAATAATAAATAAAGTGAAAGTTGTGGGACGGGCTGAAAAGTCCCGCCTCTGTTTGACCCGGTTCCTCGAACCATGCGGTTAAGTCGTGATCTGATGGTTTTTATGTGAATGCAGGATTATTAATGTATTACGGAGTAATAGAATGTTGAAATAGTCATTAAATTATACATATATTTAAAAAAAAAAAAGAGAGAGGTCATGTGACTTGGGTCGCCTTGGTAGCAAGTCACATGTTTCTACAGCTAGATGGCAGTGACGCCATTAGAACACCATTAGAAAACAAACGGCTGGTGATGGGTGTGGTGCGGGGATAGGAGAGGAAAAAGTAAACTCTGCCGGGTAACGCTAGAGCACAGCTATACATGAAAGAGGGTGTGTGTGGGTGTGTGAAGTTTCATTGCTTGTATCCTCTTTTTTTGCCCACATACAGGACCTGCCCAACGCTATGAACGCAGCAGAGATCACAGATAAGCTGGGTCTGCACTCACTGCGGCACCGTAACTGGTACATCCAGGCCACGTGCGCCACCAGCGGAGACGGGCTGTACGAAGGCCTCGACTGGCTCTCTAACCAGCTGAAAAACGCTAAATGATCCATTCCTCTTAGCCCCCTGTGCTCTGTGTGTGACGTGATGTGCGTGCGTGCGTGTGCGAGTGTGTGTGTGTGTGTGTGTGTGAGAGAATGGCGGCGCTGGATTTAGCCTCTCGGTCCCCCTCTTACTTTATCCATCCCTTTTTTCTTTTTGTTTGGTTTTGTAGACTTCGAGGCTCTCCCCAGTGCTGACTTGTGTACACACACGCCGGAATGGAAGTGTGTGTGTGTGTGTGTGTGTGTGTGTGTGTGTGGAACGAGAGTGAGAGCAGCTCTGCTGTGCCTTTTGAACACTCACTCGTGTTCAGCTTGTACAGCTTGGCACACTCTCTCTCTCTTTCTGTCTCTCTTTCTTTCTGTGTTTGCTTGTGGAAGAAGGGGAGGAGAAGGGGAGAGAAGAGGAGAGAGAAGGGAGAGAAGCAGAGAG